>OY763887.1:41511373-41840438 GCA_963667165.1 Barbarea vulgaris | reverse complement strand
GCATGAAGAAAAAACAGATGCCTTCGAATCTACGTAATTTATCCAGAGATTAATACCATAAGCATCTCAATTATTATCTAATTATAAAGAGTTAGAGTTAACCTCAATTAAAGTTGTATTGATTAAGATGCATCAATGGCTTTGTCAAGATTCTTCTTGCCAACAAAACACAATGGACACACTGTATCATCTAAATCGTTACCAATGATTGGAGAAGAACAACGACAAGTCAGGCGAAGTTTCAGCGAGTCAACAGCGAGGCGAAGAGGGTTTGAAGGGGAAAAGGGTTTGGAGATTTGTTGATGAAATCTTCCAATAACTCGATTTGGTGAAGGCAGGGTTTTGAGGGAGTGCAACATGTGCAAATGCACAGTACCCAAAAAAAATTCCACTTTCTCTCCTTGATAATATGGCCCAAAAATGTTTTTCACTTTTTTCTTTACTAACATATTTTTTTTGTTTTCTGGCACATGGCCCACCCAATACTTTGAGCTGACAGTCGGTGAAGGAGAAGAGGCACAACAAGCACCGCGATGGCACGGCGAGTCCACGGCAAGGGTGAGTGGTGTTGTTACCAAAATCTCGATGGTAGGGTTTCCTTCATGAAGAAGAAGATGTCTTTGGGGTAAAAAATGTCATGACCTAATTATTTTGTTTCGAAAAATAATATGTGATTTTTTTTCAGTTATATTTTTTATGCTTTCAAAATTTAATTTTTTTAATTTAATTTTTGTATTTGTATATAAAAATGACATTCTTGCGAATATTAGGATTTAGTTTGGTTTAATTATATTTAAACAAAAGATTATGATCATTCTAGCTTAGCCTATTTTTAGAAAGTTACTCGAGCAGTTATTTTTATGTTTGAGGTCATTTACAAAAATTTTTTAATTTAACTTTTTTTACTAAATTTCAATTTATTTTAAAATTTAATAACCCACCCATCAGCCATGTTCTAATTTAGTATTATATAAGATAAGATATGTATACATATGTGTGGGCTTTTCAGAGCCTTTTAGTAGACAAAATACACAAATCTATATAACTTTTTGTCTTATAGTTTCAAAACTTACTTAGTTCATGAAGAAGAGAATGTTAACCTTGGCACTCCCAAACTTGTATATTATTCTAAAATGGTAATATATGTAATTTTATTTTAGATTTCATAGATGATGAAATTGCCTTCAGATCCTAAAAGTCGTTGTGTATAAATCAAGACGCAAACCTTCAGCTTCTTAAGAACGAAAATGGAGAAGTAAGAGCTGAGAGAGAGAGGAATATAATGATGGTCTTTTTTAGGGGATTTTGTAATGATGATGATGATGATGATGATAGTATGATGAAGATTATATAATGATGGTCCTTTACTCTTTTTTTTTTTTTATAACTCAGGTATCCTAACGCTCTCCGATAAATCGGTTTGCTCAGACTAGCCACATGGGCGGCCAAATGGCACTCCACGTGTCGGCTCCTGGAAGCCTGCAGCCGCCATGTGAATTCCGCAGTGGCCAGGAATCGAACCCAGGTGGCGGTACCCACAGCCGTGAGCCCATTACCACTAGGATACAACATCCTGGTTACCCTTTACTCTCTTGTCAGTGTTCATTTTCTCCGGTGAATTGTCAGGTTTATTCTCCCGCTCTGTCTCAATCATCCCAAATGCCGTCGTAGAGCTTTAAACTACGCTCATCCATTTCTTTTATTTTCGGTTATTGTTATGTCACCCATACGTTTTTTCATTTTTGTATCATCACTTTAGGGGTTTCCTTTCAGTTTTTGTTTTTCGTCATTTTATCTTCAAATTTCTTCTCTACTCTTTTGCGGGGGAGACGGAGTAAACGTCTGATGGACTCCACAAAGAAGAAGAAAAGGTAATGTATATAAATATTCAACCATGTTTTAATTTGATAAAATCATTTGTAAACCACTATATATGTATTTTTCTGTGTATATTTGAAAATAACATGTACATATATATATATACATGTATTTGGTGAGATATATCTTCGGAATGTATGATAAATCTCAGTATATATAACACTATTAATCTCCACACTATAAATTAAAAATTTACTTAAAAATGTAATTGTCTAAAATAATAAACATCGCAAGCATTTTTTAGACAATGATAACTACATAAATAACATGATATATGTTTTTGTAACATGTTAAAATATTTTTTTTTATATCAGTAAGTATAAAAATATGCATCTACATATCTATTTAACGGATTAGCTACTATATTATGAGATTATAAATATTATATTACTGCATATATGTTTATCGCACTAGGTTTAAATATAATCCCTTATTTAAATATTTAGTATGCTCAAAAAATTCAATTATCAATGTTAAAACTATATTTTCAATATACTATTATATTTTACCGTACTAAAATGATAAATAACAGTGTAGACAACAAAATCAATCGATTGTTTTGTCGGGAGTAGTTGGGACATGTGATGTATTTGGACCGATCTAAGATTATGTTTGTGTTGATTCGAAGATGAAAGTGAAAGAGAATAAGAAGATGGAAAAAAGCAGAAGACAATGAAGAGAATGAAGAGAAGAAGAAGGAAGAAAAGAAGAAGACGAGAAAAAGAAGATGGTGAAGAAGATGAAAAAGAAAGAAAAAGATAGGGAAGAAGTTGGGGGATATGGATTTTTTTTCCCACGCTCTGCATGAAGAAGTTGTGGTCCTTGTGGACACGGAAGGTACCCTTTTGATTTCTAGTTTTTTTTTTATTATTATTTTTTTCTTTTTCTATTTTGGTCATTTAAATTCATTCATGTTTAAAGGATTACAAGGATATAAGCATTATCAGACATAACCTGATAATGCAAGTCTATCGGCTAAACTTCAAACAAGGAAACTAAACCAACTAGAGGATATAGACACAAACTGCTGAGAGTTTGATAAAGCGTTAGAAGGAAGTCGGAGGGTTTGAAAAATCTCGGTGCCAACAAGATTTCAGGTCTCATGACACTAATAGTTGTTAACTGAAGGGTGGTCAGTGCATTTTATGCATAATGCGACTTTGAAAAAACATCCAAACCGATAGGTATCAATGAAACGATCCATATTGCATCTTCTGATCTCGATGAGATCTCTGCATAAGATAACAAATTAGTTAGAAGTATAACAAGCATTCTCAGTTTAACAACCGAACATGAAACAACTCTCATCCAGAGAAAACCTAATAATGGAGGTAGAATTCACTCTTTAACAGAGGATGCTATAAACGATCTCTCCCAAAGGGAGAAAAGGGGTGAAAGATCTTCCTCATGAACAGAGGAAAAGTATGAACACCAAAAGGCAACCCAACTTGAATAACATCAGAAACATGTTAATGAGATACAGAGGTACCGGTGAGGGAAAACGAGTATGGCAGCTTGATGTATTGTACTTTTGATTGCTTTTTGGTTTGTGTTTAGTATTTGTTTCGTATATTTTGTTAGTTTTCGAGTCTTTTCTATTTTGTTTTGAGTCTTTTACAGGTTCTATGGAGTTAAGCCGGAATAAGACGATTTCGGGATTGTTCGGGCTAAGATGAAGCCTAGAAGCTACGGAAAGGACAGGGATCGATCGATCCTACCCTTGGATCGATCGATCCAGACGACTCCAAGAACACGGCCATGGATCGGTCGATCCGGCCAACCAATCGACCGATCCAAGCTCCACGGACATTATGTCCGGACACGAAGGATCGATCGATCCAGCCAACCGATCGATCGATCCATGCCCAGCCGCATTTGAAGATATTATGTCCTGAAACAACGGATCGATCGATCCCACCCCCAGCCGCCTTGAAGATATTATGTCCGGGAATTGGGGATCGATCGATCCGACTTGTGGATCGATCGATCCTCCCAGCCGCACACACACTTTTACACCTATGTCTATAAATATCCCACCTAAACCTACTAAAACACATCAGTTTTTCTTTCTACGCCTAAAACACTATTCTAGACACATTTTCTTGGATTTCTAAGCTCCTCCTTTCTATCAAACATTTGGAGAAGTTTTGTTGTATCATTTGTTGTTTATTTCAATCCTATTATGCTTTGTATGGTTTACTTTGTTGTTTTTCTGATTATGTGTGAGTAATTTCATAGTTAGGTTTTAGGGTTCTTGAAGGGAATTGATGGCTTGATGAATTGATAGAGATTTGGGGTTTCTAATCCATAGGTTCTTTGATTCATGTGTTCTTAATGCTAGATTAAGAGTAGCTACCTTAGTCTTGATTTTAGGTTGTTCTATAAGCACTAATCATGTTATAGAGAACTTGAACCTTATGAATTGAGCTTTGTATCTCTAGCCTGCGAGAGTTGATGTTAGATCATCATTGTGAACTTAGTGAACTTGTTTGTTAATGCTAATTTGGTTAGGAGAAATCAAACGAGAGTTTAGTTTTCGAGTAGCCAAGTTTAGGGGTTAAGGCCACGAGAGTGGGTTAATCCACCTTGCGTTCATGTTCTAGAACGGTACTTAGAATGTTAAACCCCATACTCAAGATTATTTGTTAAGTCATTGATAACCTGAATTTTCCTAAGGCCTAATGCCTTTTAAATCGTATAAGTCAATCGTTTTATGTTTGTTGCATTTTGTTTACAAGTTTGAAAAGAAATCAATCAACCCAATCCTGCTATAGCTAATTACAAGTCTCGTAAATCATTAGTGTACCATTGGTTCTTGTGGTTCGACCTCGTTATATACTACCTTGCGGTTAAGTGTATCGAGTAAATACTCGAGCAATCAAGTTGGCGCCGTTGCCGGGGACCAATAGCGTTACCTAAAGATTTAGGATCAGTTATTAGTCTATTGCATTTTATTTTAAGTTACTGATAATCACTTCCTTTTTCTCTTTGATGTTTTAAAGGTATATGACCCGAAGCGAAGGTTCATCACACCTAGTTGAATATCACGACGAAGTTGGAAAGTTTGAAAAGGCAAATAGAAGAAAGAAGAGACTAGCTAAGCAAAGAGAAGCTCAAATGGCTCATGAACAAG
Organism: Barbarea vulgaris; assembly: GCA_963667165.1. Classification (NCBI taxonomy): domain Eukaryota; kingdom Viridiplantae; phylum Streptophyta; class Magnoliopsida; order Brassicales; family Brassicaceae; genus Barbarea; species Barbarea vulgaris. The sequence goes on along the minus strand of OY763887.1, from coordinate 41,835,427 downwards.
GAGGTAATGTGTTACAAGACCCTCCAGTTGGAATTGCTGCACACCAACCACCAAACTATCAAAGGCCTGCTCCTGCTCGTAGGACCTTAAGGGAACATGATGCTCCCAATGCTCAAATGTATCGAGGAGGTGTTCAACATCCTCCAATCAACAGAACTGATTTTGAGATCAAGTCGGGATTGCTGAATCTCGTGAAACAAAACCAGTTCCATGGACTTCCTTCTGAAAATCCAGTTACTCATCTTGATAACTTTGAGGATGTGTGTGGAACAATCAGGATGAATGGAGTGCCAGACGATGCCTTTAAGTGTCGTTTGTTCTTGTTTTCGCTAGCTGATAAAGCGAAACGTTGGTTCAAATCATTAGAAAGAGACTCCATCAGTTCATGAGATGATTACAAAGCTGCATTCTTGGGACAATATTTTACTCAAGCAAGGACCACGCTTCTAAGGAACAAGATCTCGAGTTTTCAACAAGCTGGTACAGAGTCATTCCAAGAAGCTTGGGAGAGATTCAAGGACTACAAAAGAGAGTGTCCTCATCACGGGTTCACTCCTGAATCACTCATCAACACTTTCTATAGAGGAATTGACCAGAATTACAAGATGGCTTTGGACACAGCAAGCAATGGAGACTTCATGACAAAAACAGAACCGGAAGCTCTAATCTTGATTGAAAATCTTGCAGGTAGCAACAGCAACCATTGTGTTGATTATGATAGAACCTTGAGGAGCATTGGAGGAGGAGAATCAAAACAGATTTCAGAGCTGACTGCAAAGGTGGAACAACTTCTAAGACGTGAACAAAGAGCAGTCAACTATTGTGATGATTCTGGAGAAGAGCAAGGTTAGCAAGAGCAATCTGGAGATTGTTTTGAGGATGTACAAGCTGAGCTGAATTATGTGAATGGTTATCAAAACCAAGGGTTCAACCAAAACTATAGGAATCATCCTAATCTCTCATACCGAAGCACCAATGTTGAGAACCCCCAAGACCAAAAATATCCAGCACAAGTGAGACCACCATATCAAGCAAAAACGTTTGTGCCAAACTAAGGAGGCTACAACAAGCCTTTTGAAAACAGAGTTTAGAATCAAGGAGGCTACAACAAGCCGTTTGAAAACAGAGTTCAGAATCATGGAGGTTTGCAGCAAGGGGGATTTCAGCAAAGACCTCAGTTCAACAACTTTCAGAGAGGTTATCAAGCACCAGCTCAAGCTCCTATGAGCTATGCCCCAGCTGGATCATCCGATAACAGCGAAATGAAAACGATGCTTAAGCAAATGTTCGATAGCCAGAACAAGAACGCCTTTGACACCAGCTCAAGAATGGAAAACATGATCAGCGAACTCCAAGGTAAGTTTGAAAATCTTTCAACACATGTTAAAACACTTGAGAATCAGGTAGCACAAGCCGCTTCTACTTCTACAAGACCTATGGGAGTTCTTCCTGGAAAACCACAACCGAACCCGAAAGACTACAACAGTGGTAAAGAATTTGTCAATGCGATTACATTGAGGAGTGGGAAACAGGTAGAACCAATATTGAAGAAAGGAAAAGAAATTGAGGTTCTCGATGACTCAGAGAAAGTCATTGAGAATGAGAATGATTCAGAGGTACTCAATGCACCACAAGGTGAGGAAGTTGCAGATAAGAAAATCGCTGATCTTGAGGAGGAAACTGAAGATCTCGTGCCTCCACCGTACATACCCAAGCTGCCATTTCCAGGTCGCTTAAGGAAGATTCAAAGAGAGAAGGAGTATGCTAAATTTGATGAAGTGATGAAACAACTTCAGATCAAGCTCCCTTTTCTTGAGTTAGTTCAAAATATTTCTATCTACAGAAAATATCTCAAGGATATTTTGACTAACAAGAGAACTCTTGAAGAAGGAGCTGTCTTGATCACACACGAGTGCAGCGCCATTTTGCAAAACACAATACCAAAGAAGAAAGAAGATCCATGTAGTTTTGTTTTGCCCTGTAAAATTGGTGACTCATTATTTGCTAGATGTGTGTGTGATTTAGGTGCAAGTGTGAGCTTGATGCCGCTTTCAGTTGCAAAGCGGTTAGGGATCACAAACTTCAAGCCAACAAGTATTTCTCTAGTGCTTGCAGACCGTTCTGTGCGGTTGCCCATTGGAATTGCTGAGAATGTTTACGTGAGAGTTGGGACATTTCATATCCCCACTGACTTCATTGTTCTTAACCTGGATGAGGAGCCAAAAGACCCGCTTATTCTTGGTAGACCTTTCTTGCACACCTCTGGTGCATTAATAGATGTCAAGAGAAGCTTGATTCAGCTGCAAGTAAGAGATCTTGTCCAAGAATTCGACATGGAGAGAGTGATGTCTAAACCAACTATTGAAGGTCAAGCATTTTGGGTTGACATCATGGATGAGCTAGCTGATGAGCTCTTAGAGGAAATGAATACTGAAGATCCACTTGAAATCGCCTTGACAAAGGAAGATGATCAACATGGATACATTGAGGAAGCAACAACAGATTTCGCTAGAATTCTAGATGAGCCGGTTGAACTGAGTAAAGTTGTTGCATTCGCCTTGCTAGACAAAGATGAAGTAGAAAAGGAGGAGAATGATCCTACCTTAGAAGACTGTGGAGATTGGAGTGAACTAAAAGCTCCAAAGGTGGAACTCAAGCCGCTTTCCTCAGGGCTCAGGTATGCGTTTCTTGGTCCTCATTCTACTTACCCCGTTATTATCAATGCTGAACTAAATAATGTAGAGAGTGCCTTACTGCTGTGTGAGCTGAGGAAGTACAGAAAATCTATAGGCTATTCCCTTGATGACATGAAAGGTATATCTTCTAACCTTTGCATGCATAGGATTTATCTCGAAGATGAATCAATGATGTCTATAGAACATTAGAGACGGTTAAACCCGAACCTCAGAGATATTGTTAAGACTGAGATCATCAAACTCCTAGATGCAGGAGTAATCTATCCAATCTCGGATAGTACTTGGGTAAGTCCTGTCCATGTGGTACCTAAAAAGGGTGGTGTCACTGTGATTAGAAATGATAGGAATGAATTAATTCCGACAAGAACTGTGACAGGGCACCGCATGTGCATTGATTATAGAAAGCTTAACTCTGCAACACGTAAAGATCATTTTCCACTTCCATTTATCAATCAAATGTTAGAGAGACTAGCAAACCACCAATATTACTGTTTTCTTGACGGGTACTCGGGATTCTTTCAGATTCCGATACATCCCGATGATCAAGAGAAAACCACTTTTACATGTCCTTATGGTACCTTCGCATATCGAAGAATGCCATTTGGATTGTGTAACGCACCAGCAACATTTCAGCGTTGTATGATGTCAATTTTTTCTGAAATGATTGAGGATTATATGGAAGTCTTTATGGATGACTTCTCTGTGCATGGCACATCTTTTGCTGTTTGTTTGTCTAATCTGTGCAGGGTACTCCAACGCTGCGAGGACAAACATTTGGTCCTGAATTGGGAGAAGTGTCACTACATGGTGCGAGATGGAATCGTTCTCGGTCATAGGATCTCAGAAAAAGGTATAGAAGTGGATAAAGCGAAAATCGATGTGATGATGAACATGCCACCTCCAAATTCTGTAAAGGGAATAAGGAGCTTTCTAGGACATGCTGGGTTCTACAGGAGGTTCATAAAGGATTTTTCAAAGACTGCAAGGCCATTAACTCAGCTATTGTGCAAAGATCAAAAGTTTGAGTTTGATGAAGACTGCCTCAAGGCATTTATAAAGATCAAGGGATCTCTTGTGAGCGCTCCCATTGTGCAACCACCTGATTGGGAGCTACCTTTCGAGGTAATGTGCGATGCAAGTGACTATGCTATAGGTGCAGTTTTAGGGCAAAGGAAAGACAAAAAGATGCACGCCATCTACTATGCCAGCCGCACTCTTGATGCCGCACAATGCAACTATGCAACAACCGAGAAAGAACTTCTAGCGATTGTCTTCGCTTTTGAGAAGTTTAGATCCTATCTTGTTGGGTCCAAAGTTGTAGTCCACACTGATCATGCAGCATTGAGATACCTTATGACAAAGAAAGACGCCAAGCCGAGGCTTTTAAGATGGATACTTCTACTCCAGGAGTTCGATTTGGAAATCAAAGATAAGAAGGGAATCGAAAACGGAGTCGCAGATAACCTATCTCGACTAAGAGTAGAAGAGGCTGTCCCAATGAGAGATGCTTTTCCAGGAGAAGAGCTTGCGCTACTAGAAGATAACTATGTCTATGAGGTTGAGCAATCTAACAACAGAAATGCGGCTGAGCTCATGACAATGCACACCATCGAGGGAAATTTACCATGGTATGCTGACTTTGCTAACTACTTATCTTGTGATGTTTCACCACCTGATCTTGTAGGATATGCGAAGAAAAAATTTCTCAAAGATGTCCAACACTACTATTGGGATGAACCATTTCTTTACAAGAGGTGTAAAGACGAGATTTTCAGAAGATGCATTCCCGAAAGTGAGGTACATGGTATTCTCTATCATTGTCATGCTTCTGATTATGCAGGACACTTCGCTTCCTTTAAAACAACTACGAAGATTTTACAAGCTGGCTTTTGGTGGCCTACGATATTCCGTGATGCACACGAGTTTGTAGCAAAGTGTGACGTTTGCCAAAGGAAAGATAACATAAGCAAGCGGAATGAAATGCCACAAAATTTCATTCTCGAGGTTGAGGTGTTCGATGTATGGGGCATCGACTTCATGGGACCTTTCCCAGCATCCTATGGAAACGAGTACATCTTAGTCGCAGTCGACTATGTCTCTAAATGGGTGGAAGCACTTGCCAGCCCAACAAATGACGGGAAAGTTGTTCTCAAAATGTTTTAAACCATAATCTTTCCTCGCTTTGGAGTCCCACGGGTAGTGATCAGTGACGGTGGAAAGCATTTCATCAACAAGATCTTTGCGAGTCTGTTGGCAAAGCATGGAGTCAAACACAAAGTGGCAGCACCATATCACCCTCAAACCAGTGGCCAAGTCGAAATATCCAACATGGAGATCAAAGGAATCTTGGAGAAAACTGTAGGAAAATCGAGAAAGGATTGGGCGGCAAAGCTCGATGATGCTCTTTGGGCATACAGAGCCGCCTTCAAAACTCCCATTGGAACCACACCATTTAACCTCGTCTACGGTAAGTCCTGTCACCTACCTGTCGAACTAGAGTACAAGGCGTTGTGGGCGACGAAGCAGATGAACTTCGACATAAAGACCACTTCAGAGAAACGTCTAATTCAGTTAAACGAGTTAGACGAACTCAGGTTAAATGCTTACGAGAGCTCAAGGATCTATAAAGAGCGAACTAAAGCTCTTCATGACAAAAGGATAATCTTCAAGAAGCTTTCAGAAAACGATAAGGTACTTCTCTACAACTCTCGCCTTAAACTTTTTCCAGGAAAACTAAAGTCGAGATGGACCGGGCCATACACCATCAAGGAAGTAAAACCGCATGGTGCAGTGGTTCTCTGGGACAAAAGGGAGAACCATTTACTGTAAATGGTCAGAGAGTCAAACCGTACCTTGCAGATTCCACAATGACCGAGAAAACAAAGATCCTTCTTGAGGATCCTCCAAACCAAGTTTAGAACTCCATGACGGTCAAGCTAATGACCTTAAATAAGCACTTTGTGGGAGGCAACCCACCAGGTATCTTGTAAATATTTCTAAGTTTTTCATTTCCTACTTTCCCCTTAAGTTTTATGCAAATTGCTTCAATCCACTCTCTAAGAGTGAAGGGATCGATCGATCCCATACGGTGTAGATCGATCCAATGCTTAAACGTTTGAATTTTGGTATAACAGAAAGGGATCGATCGATCCAGAGGTTGGATCGATCGATCCAAGCAAGAAGGCAAAAATTCACCAAAGTGTCCGGAGGTGTGCGATCGGTCGATCCTGACACTCGATCGACCGATCCCCGAACAAACGACCAAACAACGCAGATTGATCGATCCCTTCTCACAATCGATCGATCCCTTAAACACGGCAAAACCCGGAACAAGACGGATCGATCGATCCGTTCAACCGATCGACCGATCCACGACCACACGACCAACTCGACCAAACAACGTTGGATCGATCGATCCATAGGTTGGATCGATCGATCCCAGGTAAACCAAAAACGAGAAATCACTTAAAACAAACCGAAAAACATAAAAACTCAATCATAAAACCAAGAGATCGATCGATTTGCAGGATAAATCGACCAAAATCCTTCTCTCTTGCGATTTTGAAGAACACAAAGAACAAAAATTTCTTTCAATCATAACTTTGTCAAATCTTAACGGTTTTTAGTGATTCTTGGTCCTAATCCACTCAATTTTTCCTCCTCTTTCTGATTCTGGTAACCATTTTAACTCTCTGCAAAGGTATGGCTTCGAATCTCCCAATCCCCAATTCGAAATTTTAAGGTTCTATTGATGAATTTTGCTCCAAATCATTATTGCTTGAGTTTTAGGTTGTTTAATGATGGAAAATGCTAGATTCTTGTCTAGGATGATATGGGAAACTCAATTTGCATTAGATATGGCTAGATTGGAGTGAAAATTTTGATTGTATTTTTCACTATTCATCAAATCCGAAAATGAACCAAATTGAATGTTAATGCATAAAAGTCATGTTATTTTGCTTTGATTGGCTTAAATAATTTGATTATGTTGTTACTAGGTTCATTATTCAAAATGAAATGGTTTCGATATTGGATTGTTATATCATGAAAAAAACCATAGATTGCATATTGTTTGTATGATAAACTGAAAAAATGGCTTAAAGAATTGTTTTTCGATTCATACAGGATATGGATCAAGCCGGGAGCTCACGCAATGCAGGAAAGAGGCACAGGACGAGCCGTAATCAGAATCCTCTACTCAGACCGGTCACGGGAAAATGGGATGCTCACGACACCAAATACTTGGCAGATATGAGAACAGTCAAGCTTATTCCCACCCGAATGGGATGTGACATTACTTTGGCGGACATTGGTTTACTAGAGGATGCGGCGTCACTCTTTGAGAATATGGGGTTTGGAATGCTTTGGAAGCTCAATGAGCCGTTATACCCAAGATTGGTGAGGGAGCTTCTTGCAACTTGTCGGCTTACCTACAAAAACCCGGACGCACCGATAGCAAGCGAGGGTACTTTCAGTTTCTTCCTCAACAAGAAGCACTACAAATACAGTCTTCCGAAAATTTGTGATATCTACCGATTCGAGAAAGGAGAGGATGTCTCCTTCCCAAAGATTGATAGAAGACTTGCAAATGAGTTCTGGAGTTTGATTGCTCATGGGGATTATCTTTCGCGCAAAGCCAAGATTGCAGCGATAAGGAATCCGGTATTGAGAATCGCTGTGAAGATCATTAGCAACACATTCTTCTTTAAAAAGGTGTCAAGGGCGGTTAGAGATGATGAGTTATGGATGCTGTTTATTGGCGTGAAGCATCTCCTACCAGAGTACGCGGAGAGTCCTGGAACTACCGTCAACTATGCCGCTGTGTTGTGCGATATGCTTCAGAAGATCAAGGGGAAACCTCCAAAGGAATGTTGTGTGGGCAACATCCTCACCCCAATATTCCAACACACGAAGATTGATCTCAGGAGGGAAGAAGTTGAGGACATATACGGGAGAGTCGACAATAGACATCTAGTCAACTGCCATGTACTCAACAAGAGTAATGTCTATATGTATTGGGATCGCAACGGGACGACCTGTTTCTGCAGACTACCCAACGAAGGTATCACTTCACTCCTATCTCAGGAAAATTTGGAGTTTTTGCTAGGTCCAGAGCACTTGATACCAGACCCTTCTGGCAACACACGGACACTCTCTCGTTGCCATCATATATCAACACAAGCAGCGCCACAGCCAAGCGATAGCGATGACGAGATGCAAGAGGCTGAGGTTGACATCGAAGAAGAAGCAGACGAGCCACAGCCGCAGCACCTGCTGCCACACAGCCCCAACCGGTACCGCCTACCGCCCAGCTCTCCTGCAGATAACACAGCCCAACAACTCCAATGGATCATCAAATCGCAGAAAAAGAACAACTCCATGATGAGGAAAATGTGGAGGGCGATCCAGAAGATCAAACCTTGTTCTTGTGCTTCAGGTTCACCGACACAAGATGACGAAAGCACTGAAGATGAAGGTGAAGAAGGAGAGGATAATGAGGAAGTTGAGGAAGCTGAAGATGTTGATGACTCTGAGGGCACAGAATCCGACTCTATCACCAAAGCACATGAGACGAGGACCAAGGCAGCTCAAGACCGAGCTGGACCTTCTCATTCACCAGTGGAGCATTTCTCAGCACAGTATAGCGACATCCGCTTACCAAGAAGCAGGAGGAACATAGGCAGGAGAGAGAGCTCCAGCGATAGCTCTACCCGCGACTACTGAACTTGTGGTTAATTCTATCCCTTGTTTTATATCAGTATGTTTTTAGACGTTTGGTATTATTTCCTTATGTATGGCGTTCTTCTTTTAATTTTGTTATTACACCGAGACAGTGAAAAGCAAGTTCGGGGGAGGATGCCATTTATCTACTAATGACGTTTGTGTTTGTTTCTTTTATTTTGGTGTGTTTTATTTTTATTTTTATTAAAACTTTGTTGGAATTTTAAAATTTTTTTTATCGAGTCAAAATAGTTATGAGAATTTGTTATCTTTTGGAATTGCAACATGTTTGAGGATAACTTGGAAGCGCAGAAAAATCCATAACTTGATCATTTTATGAAAATCCCTATCATTTGAGCTTAATCATATATATATGAACTTAATATGGACTTAATATATCTCACTTAGGGGATTGATAATCATGTGATGGAATTACATTTGGAGTTTTCTTTACATTGTTTATATCAACCTTTGTTAACTCCAAATGGCTAGACTTATTTTTAGTCTAGTACCACACCCCTTACTATTTCCATCTTTCAAACCACATGCATCTGTTTATAGCCATTGTCATGTGCATTCATGTGCAAAAACTATGGAGTATACAGACCGACATAGCTTTCCTTTCGCTAGGATTGTGGTAGTAGTTCGCTTGCATACCGTCATTGGACGAGATTGAGCTATTGTGGTTTAGTAGATGTATTTATGAGTATGACGAGCATTCATTGTCAAGATTTATTTTGATGCAGCTTTTGTAGGACTCCTCATTCCCGCTCCCCCATCTTAAAAAAAAAAAGAAAAAAAAAGAGAGAAGAAAAAAAAAACGAAAATAAACAAGATGGGAAAGGAGTGAAAAGAGAAAGGAGTGAGCCTGAGATCATTAATATGTTTCATTAGCATCTAAAAAAAATCTTTATATTCATACTTGGGGTTTTGAGTTGGTTAGGAGGATCCGAGCGAAAGGAGAGCTATGTACTTCCTAATTGGTCTTTGTCTCACTGTGATTTTGCATAATGATTTGCATCCGTTTGCTTTGCTGGAGAACCCAAAACACTTGAGCCACCAAATATCAACCTTCATACCTAGACCATAACGTGTTAGATATTCCCTTTGTGAGAGTACACACATTTCTTAATAAATGTTAAATGTTAAGTTCTACATGATCTTGGGACTTCATACATTTGCTACGGTTATGGCGAAGTACAATGTAGTACATGTTGATATGAACTTGGTGAAAGTGGTTGCGAGCATTTGGTTGAAGGCATGATCCTATAGATTTTACGAATTCTAATGTTTTTCAAAACCTTTTCTCTTGGTTTAGATTTTGTTCGTTTTCCTTGAGGACAAGCAAAAGTCTAAGTTGGGGGGAGTTGATGTATTGTACTTTTGATTGCTTTTTGGTTTGTGTTTAGTATTTGTTTCGTATCTTTTGTTAGTTTTCGAGTCTTTTCTATTTTGTTTTGAGTCTTTTACAGGTTCTATGGAGTTAAGCCGGAATAAGACGATTTCGGGATTGTTCGGGCTAAGATGAAGCCTAGAAGCTACGGAAAGGACAGGGATCGATCGATCCTACCCTTGGATCGATCGATCCAGACGACTCCAAGAACACGGCCATGGATCGGTCGATCCGGCCAACCAATCGACCGATCCAAGCTCCACGGACATTATGTCCGGACACGAAGGATCGATCGATCCGGCCAACCGATCGATCGATCCATGCCCAGCCGCATTTGAAGATATTATGTCCTGAAACAACGGATCGATCGATCCTCCATGCAGATCGATCGATCCCACCCCCAGCCGCCTTGAAGATATTATGTCCGGGAATTGGGGATCGATCGATCCGACTTGTGGATCGATCGATCCTCCCAGCCGCACACACACTTTTACACCTATGTCTATAAATATCCCACCTAAACCTACTAAAACACATCAGTTTTTCTTTCTACGCCTAAAACACTATTCTAGACACATTTTCTTGGATTTCTAAGCTCCTCCTTTCTATCAAACATTTGGAGAAGTTTTGTTGTATCATTTGTTGTTTATTTCAATCCTATTATGCTTTGTATGGTTTACTTTGTTGTTTTCTGATTATGTGTGAGTAATTTCATAGTTAGGTTTTAGGGTTCTTGAAGGGAATTGATGGCTTGATGAATTGATAGAGATTTGGGGTTTCTAATCCATAGGTTCTTTGATTCATGTGTTCTTAATGCTAGATTAAGAGTAGCTACCTTAGTCTTGATTTTAGGTTGTTCTATAAGCACTAATCATGTTATAGAGAACTTGCACCTTATGAATTGAGCTTTGTATCTCTAGCCTGCGAGAGTTAATGTTAGATCATCATTGTGAACTTAGTGAACTTGTTTGTTAATGCTAATTTGGTTAGGAGAAATCAAACGAGAGTTTAGTTTTCGAGTAGCCAAGTTTAGGGGTTAAGGCCACGAGAGTGGGTTAATCCACCTTGCGTTCATGTTCTAGAACGGTACTTAGAATGTTAAACCCCATACTCAAGATTATTTGTTAAGTCATTGATAACCTGAATTTTCCTAAGGCCTAATGCCTTTTAAATCGTATAAGTCAAATCGTTTTATGTTTGTTGCATTTTGTTTACAAGTTTGAAAAGAAATCAATCAACCCAATCCTGCTATAGCTAATTACAAGTCTCGTAAATCATTAGTGTACCATTGGTTCTTGTGGTTCGACCTCGCTATATACTACCTTGCGGTTAAGTGTATCGAGTAAATACTCGAGCAATCACAACTGCAACAAATTCCCTTTTTCTTTTTAGCTAAACAATATTAGACATTGCTTACTACCTAATTTAATTCCCAAATATTGCTCATTACCTAAATGTCCCAAATTACTATTTATTATATAAAAAAATAACGAGCAAAAACCTATTGATTTTGAAGAAAATACTAATTCAACCAAACTATAAATGGGGATTAGATAGTTGGATATTTACTATAACCCACACATGGTTTTGATATCATTCTACAAGACACAAAATAGTTTTTACAGAAGAAGCGTAACCAAGTAACAACTCGGAAACAGCCGATAATGCCTAAAAGTCGTTTGCTTTCCTTCGTAGTTCGTTTAACTCGTTAGCTAAACAATATTAGACATTGATTACTACCTAATTTGATTCCCAAATATTGCTCATTACCTAAATGTCCCAAATTACTATTTATTATATAAAAAAATAACGAGCAAAAACCTATTGATTTTGATGAAAATACTAATTCAACCAAACTATAAATGGGGATTAGATAGTTGGATATTTACTATAACCCACACATGGTTTTGATATCATTCTACAAGACACAAAATAGTTTTTACAGAAGAAGCGTAACCAAGTAACAACTCGGAAACAGCCGATAATGCCTAAAAGTCGTTTGCTTTCCTTCGTAGTTCGTTTAACTCGTTTTCGATCTCCGATTCCTTGAAAGGGTACCTCGTGCTTGCTGCGACACTGCTTCTCCCTGGAGGAAGCTCTCCTTTCTGCTTCATATCAATTAAACAGAGGATAATTACTAGATGTATGTATCACAAACTCTTTTTCCAAGAGTTAAATAGAACATAGTTTCTGACTGTATTAGTAGAAAAAGTAGGATATAGTCAAATATGAAAACCAATTGCCTCTGAGATTTTTTACTCAATGAGAAACCAAATCGATTTTTTTCAGTTTCAGCAGTTTTCTGGAACCATCCAAACTTGCCAAATTCAGACAGTAAATTGGAATGGGATAGCTTTTGAATCCGATATTTTAAGGTAGTTTATAAACTCGAAAGAAGAAATAAGATCACCAATATACAAACCTTTGAGGTTCCGGACAACTCTTTCTTTAAGTTTGCAAGATCATCATCCACAGATAAAGTTTCAAGCATTTGAAACTGCAAGTCACAAAGAAGAACAAGTTAATATCAAAATGATTGTATAAATAACATTTCTTCTCCTACCAGCAAACATAAAGTAAACCAGATTGAACTTTCCACTCATAGTCATATAAAATGTTAGATGAAGCATCAAACTTACCCTAAGATTTTCTTCTTCACAGAAATAATAAGACAAGAAATAGATAACTAACCTTCCCCTCGAGTTCATCGGATCCAATCTGAGAAAGTGCATCTGCTTCGGACTCCATAGCCATAACTGTCAAGCACTTTCTAGATTTTAGCCTCTACCAGAGTAGTCATACGACTAATTGCTGTCAGTGCTGCATAGACAAGTTGTTATAAGTTTTACTCAATTTGGAGGATCAAGCGATCATACCTTTCTCCTCCATTTTCTCAAAATCTGAAAGAGCACCACTTGTATGCACTGTCCCTATCATCTCTTGCACTTTGGTTGAAAACTGGAACAAAAAAATGAAAACTGGAACAAAATATCAATCGAGAAGAAGCATTCTATATGGTCAAGCTTCTAATAAAGGATGTAAGAAAGATAATAGGGAAATGATACGAACTTCGCAGTACGAGCACGTGAAAGGAGTGTATCTTTCTTTGCTTTTGCCTCTTGTATCTTGCTGTCCAAGAGCTGTAAAGAAAAGGGGAACCAACAAACATGTTAAAGAATTCGATTTTCAAAGAAAAAACTTCATCCTAAGAAATTTCAGGAAAAAAAAGCATGCTTTCAGAAAATACAACAAAAAAAAATTGAACTATCTTCTACGTTATGTTCATATAGATACAATAGTTCTTTAGTCACAAAAAAAAGAGCGAAGGGAGATACTTATTATATGAACTTTAGAGAGAGGCATCATAAATCAACTATGGTCCCTATCCCTAAGCTATAATGTAGATGGCATGAAGAAAATCATCAATACTTGATTCTTTGATTTGTTGAGTAAGGCAATGGAAAAAAGTTCCTTTTAACTATAGCCCTAAAGAATGCCACAGTTTATAGTAAGTCAAAATATATAGATAAAATGGTGATAACTAATTCTTGTATTTGAAACAAGATTGTCGACAACACCTTTTTGCTGATCTAGTTGAGTTTTCAGAGCAGTAGCGTTGTCCTGTTAAGATAAAAAGTGAACAAGTAAATAACTTTATAACCAAAAGTTCTAAGATGATAAGCTTTCTTTTGTAATGTAACTTTCAAAAGTTAGAGAATGCATGTAATCAAGAGACTTCGATAATTGTTGATAAGGTATCAGCAGGTTAAAGATAGAGATACTATCTCTTATTCCCTTCAACTCTTTAGCCATTTGATATGCTCAAATTATCTCTCAGAGCTACTCTCTCAAATTAAGAGATCACGGTAGTACTTAGGGGTCGAATCCAAAAAGACTTTGTGGCTTCACAATAGACATGTTCGTTTCAAATCCAGCTAAGCAGTAAATAAGTATTGAATTTCGATGCAGAGAATAAATAAAAGAGGATGTAATCAATGGAGGAAAACGTCAGGTCTAGGGAACTTCTCAGGAAATCAATCAAAGAAGATAAAACAACTAATCAAGATCTAATTAAGAATCATTCTAGAACTCAAAGCACTAATATATAGCTAACTAACTGTCATTGCAAAAACTATATATGACATAGACCTAAGAGACCAACTGTCGTTGCGAATCCTAAAGTTCAGACAAGCTTTAAGTACAAGTTTGATATGTTCACAAGTTATCTAACCCAACTGTCGTTGCGATTTCTAACATGCTCACTAGGATTAGTTCAGATTCTAAATCACGCTGTCGTGCCAATTTAACAACCTAATATCATACTTCTAGGTGATCAAGCTAGAATAAGCATTAAGTACAATCCTAGATGAAGAACTAACAAGTTTGAATCTTAACCAGTGTTCAACCTAACAAATCATGAAATCCCTTGTGAGAATCGCTAAACCTAACTACGGATCTACTCAGACATATCAGATGAAACACAAGACATAACTGAAATAGATTTCATATAAAACTGAATCAAAAGCAGAACAGAAAACAGGGGTTCAAGATCTTCTCTCAGAAGTACGAGTACCAAGAACAGCCCCCAAGCTAAAGAATAGATAGTGATGGATAGATGATGGATCCATAAAACTTACCCTAAAAACCTAATAAATAGTCTAAGAGACATGAGCTGGGTATCTTTTGTAAACTTCTGGAACTTCTGGGGCGATACTGCAAATCTTCAGAACTTGATAAATTCTGCATGAACGCCTGACGATGGGTGTCGAGCGACACCATTGATCACTGGAAATGACTTCGTCTTCTAAAAAACAAATGCTCCAAATGTTCCATAATCGTCCAAAAAGTCCCCAACGCATGTAAACCTGTAAAAGACTCGATAAAGATTCGAAAGTCATAGTTATGACTCGATAAAACACTTATATCATTTACTAAAACCGGTAAAATCCATGATATATCAACTCCCCCAGACTTAACTTTTGCTTGCCCTCAAGCAAAACAGAAAACTAAACAAGAGAAAGAAATTTGAAAACACAGAAACTCATTTCGTCATAAGAGTACCACACTCACATTCACCTTAGTAATCCACTAGAAACTCGTGCCTGAAGGATCTAGACCACCATGTACTTCACCGTAGACATTAATAGCTTTCCCAATTAAACCCACAATTTCACAGCATAGTCCACATTACCTTCATTTTCCGGGTCTCATCTCTGATCTCGATGCCTAGATCCTTCTAGACTCTTTCACGTACAATACTGATGTGGACATCAAGTGCAGCCTAACCCAAAGAGCAAACTACCATGATGAGGACATCCCTACAAGCACCCCGGGAGCTGAGGAGAGTGTCATTACAATTCCGAAACTAAGGAGAAGTCCCAGAACAAGAGGAGGGCTCAAGAGCGTAAGAGAAGACTTTAACAAGTCCGTAGAGAGTTTGATTACACTAATGGAACATGAAGAACTTAAGGGGACACTTCTCACTAGGGAGATCGCTCAAGAAACTCCAATGGATCCGACCAACATGGAAAACATCTTAGGAGATGAGGATTCAAAGCAGATTATACGCGCACAATTCAAGTCTTCAACAATAGCGTTTTTGCCGGTTTTACAAGGACATCAAGAATCAACACTCTTCGTCATCACCAAGAATGCAACGTGAGTATTTGAATTAAGCTTGGACTCATGAGTGTTTTATGTTTATTTTGCAGGGTTTCTTTTATTTCCTTTGAGTCTTAGAACGTCCCAGCATTTTGTATTTTAGAGTATAAAGTGTGCGTTGTTTTTATTTCTTTCCTTATTTGTATTTTCGGCCAAAGAAGCCACCAGCTGCTGAGCTATTTATAAAGCTCCTTCTCAGCTTGTATCATTTACCCTATTATTAATAAAGAACCACGTTTTTCTTCTTGAAGAAACCCTAGCCGCTTGTTGTCTCTTGCGTGTGACTCGCTTGCAGATTTGAAGCTTAGACTTATCAAAGCCTTTCCATCAGCTTTGTGGCGTCTCACGATCCACCCTGGTTACCTAGCATCCATCTCATCTCATCGCCTCTCTCAAACTGAGTGTTACCACCGTTTGAAAGGCTCCACCCCAATCCACTTCGATCCCTTCATCGTCCACCAAACTGAGTGTTACCACTCGTTGGTTGGCTCCGCGTCTATCCCCTCTTAGCTCACGGTCTGTGGCTGTATCATCTTGGTATCAGAGCTTAAACGCTCCTATCTCAGGTTGTTTCAACCCTTTTTACCTTTATTTAGTTTGCTGTGGTTGTTTTGTTTCAATCCCTATCAAGAAAAACCAAATAAAAATCTGTTTCATAGTTTTTCAATTTTTCGTCTGTTGTGTTGTTTCAATTTTATAAAATTCAAACAAAAATCATAAAAATATTTCGTCTTCTGTTTTAGCTTCTCAAAACCTTTTAAAAACTATAAAAATTGTCCCCCTTATTTTAGAAATTCGTTTGCTATTTTTCGTTCACGAAAACTTGAGACACAGAAATTTTGCTAATTTTCCTGTTTTGTGTTTGGCTTGAAGGAACTTGATTTCTTGTTTGATTTTTGTTCAATTTCCTTTTGCACTTGATCTGTTTGCTAGTGTACTACAGGAACCTCGACATGGGAGAGGAGGTACACGTCAATGACCGTCTTGCACGCCTAGAAGCGCGGCCTCAGCCAGTTAGGGAGGGACTGGGAGAAAACCTCAACAGGGCAAGACCTCGAACAGAGGACGAAGTTGTTGAAGACTCGGAGGATTATGAGGATGATCCGTTACCAGCTCCCAACATTCGCGTTAGGAGACCGGAGAGGGCTAGAGATCGAAACTTAGATGATGACAGACCAAGGCATGAAGGCAAAGACTTGAAGCTGACTGCACCAACGTTTGCTGGAAGAGTAAACCCTGAAGCCTACCTTGATTGGGAGAAGAGAATGGAAAATATCTTCGAATATTATGGATACTCGGATGCAAGAAAAGTCTCTCTCGCTGCTGCTCAGTTCACGGAGAACGCTTTAGCGTGGTGGGATAGAGAAGTTTCTGAGAGAAGAAGACTTAGACACGACCAGATTAGTACGTGGGGTGATATGAGGTACCAGCTCAGGAAACGATATGTTCCATCATACTACCATAGGGATTTGCAGAAGAAGTTTAGGAAACTCACTCAAGGGAGCAAATCAGTAGAGGAATATTTCGAGGAGTTTGAAATGCTTAGGAACAGATTAGAGGTTGAGGACTCAGAGGAGACTCTAATGGCTCAGTTCTTGGACGGCTTACATGACAGAATCGCAAGGAAGGTTGAAAGGCAAGCCTACCGAGATTTGGAGGAATTGTTGCACTTAGCTATACAAGCCGAGCAGCACATTAAGAGGAAGACTGCTCAGACTAGTAGGAGCAAGCCTACTTGGACTTCCCAGCCCCAGCGAAGCCTAGACAAAGGAAAGTCTATAGAGGCTGAATCTAAGTTCAAGAAAAATGTTCTGGAACCCTCGAAACCGAGCAGGGCCGAACCAGGTAAGTTCCAATCTCAAAATACTAGAACTCGTGACATCACTTGTTTCAAATGCCAGGGAAAGGGTCACTATGCAAGGGAGTGCCCAAACCAGCGAGTTATGGTACTTAGAGACAATGGAGAGTACGAGTCCGAGGAAGAAGTCAATGAGGAGCAAGTGGAGTCCGAAGAGGATATAGTTGATTATCCAGAGGTGGGACAACTCTTAGTGACAAGAAGAGCCCTCAGCTCGTTCTTTGATCCCGAGACCGTGCAAAGGGAAAATATATTCCACTCTCGGTGCACCATAGACTCTAAGGTATGTAGTCTTATAATCGACGGTGGTTCATGTACTAATGTTGCAAGCAAGTATTTGGTAGATAAGCTAGGTCTCAAGAAGACAAAGCATCCAAGGCCCTACCGTCTCAAGTGGCTCAATGATGAAACGGAGCTCAAGATCTCGGAGCAAGTCACTGTGGCATTCAGCATTGGGAAGTATGCGGACCAAGTCATATGCGACGTAGTTCCCATGCAAGCTGGTCACTTACTCCTAGGACGGCCGTGGCAGTTTGACAAGGATACCATTCATAGTGGCCGCACCAACTATTATAGTTTCAGCCATAACAACCGAAAGCATAGTCTAGCACCACTTACCCCACAAGAGGTCCATGATATGCAAAAAGAAATGGACAAAGGGGCTAAGGTAAGTAAGACTAACTTATTTGTATCATCTCATTCTGTTTTGAAATCTCTTGAGTCCAAGGAACAGGTGCTACTAATGATCTTTAAGGAAGGATTGTTTTCAGGTCAAGACGAAAAGGATACACCGGACGAAGTACTTAAGCTGTTGGGCAAATTTCAAGACGTGTTTCCAGAGGAGATACCGCCAGGGTTACCCCCTCTTAGGGGCATAGAACATCAGATAGACTTAGTTCCTGGAGCGCCGTTGCCCAATAGACCCGCTTATAGAGTGAACCCAGAAGAAGCTAAGGAGTTAGAGCTTCAAGTTCAAGACCTAATGTCTAAAGGATATATTAGAGAGAGCCTAAGCCCTTGTGCTGTTCCAGTTCTGTTAGTTCCTAAGAAAGACGGAACTTGGCGAATGTGTGTGGACTGCCGAGCCATAAACAACATCACCATTAAATATAGGCATCCTATTCCTCGGCTAGATGATATGTTAGATGAGCTTCACGGTGCAACCATATTTTCTAAGATAGACTTAAAGAGTGGGTACCACCAGGTTAGGATGAAAGAAGGGGATGAATGGAAGACTGCATTCAAGACCAAGCGGGGGTTATATGAGTGGCTCGTCATGCCATTTGGGCTTACCAACGCCCCGAGCACATTCATGAGACTCATGAACCATGTTTTGCGAGAATACATCTGTAAGTTCGTAGTTGTGTACTTTGATGACATCCTAATATATAGTACATGCTTTGCAGATCATATGGAGCATCTAGAACAGGTTCTAGAGACGCTTCGGATGGAGGGTTTATATGCGAACCTTAAGAAATGTACTTTTTGCACTGATCAGTTGGTCTTTTTAGGCTTTGTTGTTAGTTCACAGGGTCTGAAGGTTGATGAGGAGAAGATAAAAGCAATACAAGACTGGCCAACACCCTCTACGATCAACCATGTCAGAAGCTTTCACGGACTAGCTAGCTTCTATAGAAGATTTGTCAAAGATTTCAGTACCATTGCCGCACCCTTAACAGCGGTGATCAAGAAGAATAGTTCTTTTGTGTGGGGGCAAGCTCAGGAGGACGCCTTCAGCCAACTCAAGGACAGCCTCACCAATGCACCGGTCTTGGTACTCCCTAACTTTGACAAAATGTTTGAGATTGAATGTGACGCCTCAGGTACAGGCATTGGAGCTGTACTAACTCAAGGAGGAAAGCCCGTAGCATTTTTTAGTGAAAAGCTAAGTGGAGCTTCGTTGAACTATCCAACATACGACAAGGAACTCTATGCGTTGGTAAGGAGTTTAGAAACTTGGCAACATTACCTTTTATCCAAAGAGTTTGTTATTCATACAGATCACGAGACGTTAAAGCACCTTAGAGGACAGACGACACTTAAGAAAAGACACGCTAGGTGGCTGGAGTTCGTGGAAACTTTTCCATATGTGATCAAGTACAAGAAAGGTAAGGATAACATTGTAGCAGATGCATTATCAAGGAGATACATGCTCATTACGACAATGGAAGCTAAGATCATGGGTTTTGAGCATATCAAGACACTATACGAAGAGGATCCAGACTTTCAAGGAATCTACAAGGAGACTACTAAGGCCGCTTTTGGAGTTTTCTATCAACAAGATGGATTCTTATTCAAGGACAAGCGCCTCTGCATTCCACAGGGATCAATGCGTGAGTTACTAATCAGGGAAGCTCACGGAGGAGGTCTAATGGGGCATTTTGGGCGAGATAAGACTTTGAGTGTGTTGATGGATCATTTCTTCTGGCCACATTTGAAGAAAGATGTGGAGAGATTCTGCTCCAAATGCATCACTTGTTTAAAAGCAAAATCCAGGTTACATCCACATGGCTTGTACTTACCGTTACCTATACCTAACATGCCTTGGGTGGATATATCAATGGACTTTGTCTTAGGACTGCCAAAGATAAACCACAAGGATTCTATTTTTGTAGTTGTTGACAGGTTTTCAAAGATGGCACACTTCATACCTTGCAACAAAACGAATGATGCCACACAAACGGCTGATCTATTTTTCAAAGAAGTTGTCCGCCTACATGGAGTGCCGAGAACCATCGTATCAGACCGTGACACCAAATTCCTGAGTCACTTCTGGAGAACCTTATGGAAGAAACTAGGGACTAAGCTGCTCTTTTCAACGACTTGTCACCCCCAGACCGATGGGCAAACTGAGGTAGTGAACCGGACCCTCTCCACATTATTGAGGGCCACGGTCGGTAAGAATTTACGCAATTGGCTGTCTTGTTTACCATATGTAGAATTTGCATACAATCACGCTAAACATTCAGCTACTAAGCATTCTCCGTTTGAAATTGTTTACGGCTTTAACCCTAGTACTCCACTAGATCTTTTTCCTTTGCCCCAAGCTGTTTACTCTAGTGCAGAAGGCGAGACAAAGGCCGACTTCGTAAAGAAACTGCACCAAAAGGTCAAGGAAAACTTGGAGAAGAAGAACGAGAAGACTAAGGAGCATGCGGACAAGGGACGCAAAAAGATCACATTTGAACCAGGGGATTGGGTTTGGCTTCACATGCGCCAAGAGAGATTTCCAACACAACGGAAATCTAAGCTTTCACCACGGGGTGATGGCCCATTCCGCATACTAGAGAAGATCAATGACAACGCATACAAGCTGGAGCTGCCAGGTGAGTTTAACATCTCTTCTACCTTCAACGTTACTGATTTAGCTCCTTATAATGCAGATGACCCAGTTCTGAGGTCAGAACCTTTTCAAGAGGGAGGGAATGATGAGGACATCCCTACAAGCACCCCGGGAGCTGAGGAGAGTGTCATTACAATTCCGAAACTAAGGAGAAGTCCCAGAACAAGAGGAGGGCTCAAGAGCGTAAGAGAAGACTTTAACAAGTCCGTAGAGAGTTTGATTACACTAATGGAACATGAAGAACTTAAGGGGACACTTCTCACTAGGGAGATCGCTCAAGAAACTCCAATGGATCCGACCAACATGGAAAACATCTTAGGAGATGAGGATTCAAAGCAGATTATACGCGCACAATTCAAGTCTTCAACAATAGCGTTTTTGCCGGTTTTACAAGGACATCAAGAATCAACACTCTTCGTCATCACCAAGAATGCAACGTGAGTATTTGAATTAAGCTTGGACTCATGAGTGTTTTATGTTTATTTTGCAGGGTTTCTTTTATTTCCTTTGAGTCTTAGAACGTCCCAGCATTTTGTATTTTAGAGTATAAAGTGTGCGTTGTTTTTATTTCTTTCCTTATTTGTATTTTCGGCCAAAGAAGCCACCAGCTGCTGAGCTATTTATAAAGCTCCTTCTCAGCTTGTATCATTTACCCTATTATTAATAAAGAACCACGTTTTTCTTCTTGAAGAAACCCTAGCCGCTTGTTGTCTCTTGCGTGTGACTCGCTTGCAGATTTGAAGCTTAGACTTATCAAAGCCTTTCCATCAGCTTTGTGGCGTCTCACGATCCACCCTGGTTACCTAGCATCCATCTCATCTCATCGCCTCTCTCAAACTGAGTGTTACCACCGTTTGAAAGGCTCCACCCCAATCCACTTCGATCCCTTCATCGTCCACCAAACTGAGTGTTACCACTCGTTGGTTGGCTCCGCGTCTATCCCCTCTTAGCTCACGGTCTGTGGCTGTATCATACCATCACCGGAGCCTACCCGAGAAGAACTCTGAGCCATGTTCAGTCCAGAATAAGTCCAAGATCAACTGGTCCATCCCAGCGACCACATGTAGTATATTCTTAGCTCAACTACAGAGTGCCTCGAAGCGGAATAAGCTCAATAGGAGTTCACACGAAAGAGATATTCAACTTACAAATCGAGTGTTTTCCATCTTACCCGGTTTGGACCTATGTGTACTATTTGGAGATTTCTGATCAAACCAGAGGGACTTATGCCACAAACCGACCTGTTCTGTAATCGTGATACATCAGAGAATCTCATACAATTGGATTGATACCGAACCGAGATCAGAAGTAAAAGCTATTCAACTTTTAAACTGGTTGATTCTGGACTTGCCTTATTTGGAGTTTTCCAACTTTGGATCTTTGCAGACGTATGTGTGGCAACCAAGGGAGATTCTACATTAACTAGAGGGT
This sequence comes from Barbarea vulgaris, assembly GCA_963667165.1. Classification (NCBI taxonomy): domain Eukaryota; kingdom Viridiplantae; phylum Streptophyta; class Magnoliopsida; order Brassicales; family Brassicaceae; genus Barbarea; species Barbarea vulgaris. Next base: position 41,813,324 of record OY763887.1, on the reverse strand, counting down.
CCTAAGAGATTATTAACGTTCATCAATGACCATTGGATCAGGATGATCCAATCCTACTCACCCACACACAAAGACTTACCATATATGGACCCGAGACCATTCAAAGCGCAACCCCAACTGCTATATTCTTATTTGGTGCGTCTTAAGGGAGTTATTAGAAGATTATCTAGCCATGGAATCATCCAGAAGATGTCAAGATACAAGAGCCCACAAATGACCTCTTTTGGCCTAAGCATTCACAGCCTAACGACTATATTCTTTCAAGGCACATCTCCATTTGTTTCTTTGATTTAATTCGAGTTATTTCTTTCCTATTTGAGTCATTAGACTGTTGTATCAGTCCTAGATTCGAGCCTATATAAGCTCCAGTCCTTTCATTGTACAATTCAACCTTGATCAATTTAGTAAAACAGAAAACGTTTTGTTCCTTCACAAAGTTGCGAATTCTTTGTGTGTTTTTATTCTTTAGTTCTTATTGAGTGATTCATTAAGTTATATTGAAGCTTCAGAATAGGTTATTTGAGTGATTCAAATTAACTTGTTTTTTTCATCGATTGAGAGAGTCAATCATATGACTTCTATCTCTACCATATATTCCACTTCCGCTTAGCATAGGCTTGGAATCCTCTTGATAATCAAGTGATCTCAGATTGGTGTGATTCCAATCCTGTATCATCTGGTATCGGAGCTTCAAAAGCTTCTATCTATCAAGTTATTTCGTTCTTTTTCATTAGATTCAATTCTGTTTTCAATTTCTTCATTAAACCCCATAAAAATCAATTTTCTGTTATTTATGTTTTTGTCAATTTTATAAAATCCGTAAAAACTCATAAAAAATATTTTGTTTTTTTTTTTAGTTTTATTAAACCCTAGCAAACCCAGAAAAGTTTCGTTGTTAATTTTCCGGGTATTCAAAGGAGCTTATAAGTGCATTTGCATATGACTTTGCTTATTTTAAATGAAAATAAACACAAAATCTTGCGATTAACGAACTCCAATGCATAAAAAATATAATATATAGTAAAGAAACATATTCGACTGTCGTCAGATACAGAATTAGCAAGGCTATAAGTACCTTAACAACTCTAGAAAATCGTTCAAAGTTAAAAGATTCATCGTAGCACCACCATTGCACCTGAGTCTATTTGCAAAAGATAATCTCAGCTCATTCACTCTCAGCGCTCCACCTTATATATCAAAAAAAGAAAAAAAAAAACAATAATCCTTTTGAGTTTAAACAATAATTTCAATCCAAAAACATAACTCCAACTCAAGAGAACTACATGTAACCATCATATATTAATAGAATTCTGTTTCGGAGAAAATAACATCTTGAGAAACAGACGCAATTCCAGTTTCAAGGTTGTAAACTCTCCAACCCTTCTTCGCATAAGGATAACCAATAAAAACTGATTTGTTACTTCTAGTAGCAAATTTGTCACCGTCATGCTTTTGGTTATGTACATAACACAAACAGCCAAACGTTTTCAAATGAGTCAAAGGAGGTGGCCGATGATACTGAGCTTCAAAAGGTGATTTTCCTTTAAGCAAAGGTGTGGGAGTCCTATTTATCAAATAGCCAGCCGTGATCGCACAGTATCCCCAAAACTCTATAGGAAGATTTGCTTGAAAGAGGAGAGCATGCACAACATTTAGTATGTGACGATGTTTGCGCTCTACTCTTCCATTTTGTTGAGGAGTACCAACACAATAGGTTTCGTGGATGAGCCCCCTTTGGCGGAATAAATCTGTCAAGCATATAAACTCAGACCCGTTGTCACTCCGTATGTGATGCGTGTGTTATTTCGCTTCAGACTTTTACCTCAAAGACCACACGACTACTGAAAGTGCACAACAAACATATGAATCCCACAGAGAGAGAAGTTGTTGCAAAACTTATAGACCAAAGTATAGCTATAACTCAATATAGGGTTTGGTTGATTGATTGTCACAGTAAAAAGTAACGAAAGCAAATTAATAAACAGTTGTAAAACAATAAAGAGAAAGCGTTGGGCATTCAAGGGATTGCAGGGGGTTCAAAGATCTATCTATTCAAGTGAAACGTAAGACAATGCATGTTTATTTCCAAGTCTCGGACATACGAAGCCCTAATGAACGATTAACCTAATCTCTTAGAGATAACCATCTAAAATCCCTATACTCCGTTACTCAACTCACACAGGCAACGACGCATAGGACAAATCATTATCAACGAGTTCGATTCTAGTCCATGAAGTCCTATAGGTAAGTGGTATGTGCTTCCTATAACACAACATTCATCCAAGCTAGGTTCTAGCACTTAGGCAACCGATTAGCAATACCTAACTACCTATAATCAGAGCTAGTTCATGACGCTAACAACATGCATTATAAGCAAAATTAGATTGAAAGAACAGTATAAACGATCACACAAGGCTCATATCTTGCCACCTAAACCTATAGATCATTCGCCCCCTGTGATGTCCCCTTTAAACCCAACAAGTAAACTACTCAAGCATACTTAAAGGAATCATCAAAGCAAGGTTTAAACAATTCATAAGCATAAACTGAATAGATATAAGAATAAGGTTCAGAGATTACTTCTATAAAAGGGTTTACAAGATGCAATGACTTTTCCTTAAGAACAAAGAATGAATAAGAGAAAGAGAGGTGATGAACTTCAAGAACTTTGCAAGAGAGGTGAGGCGGCTGCTCTTCCTTAGGGTTTCTGGAGTTCTTTTGTGGAGGCTCACGAAATCCATTGAGTCTCTCTGAAGTCACACTGAAGTCACACTTTTAGAATTAGGTTTAGAGTGTATTTATAAGTTTTGGGGTCGGTCTAGCGTTTCATTGGGCCGAGGAAACCGTTTAAGGAAACTTGGGGACGTCTAGCTTCAGACCGGTCATGAGAATTGTGACCGGTCGTGCCAAGAGAGGAGGCACCGGTCACGGGCCCTTGTGGCCGGTCGTGCCAAGAAGGCTCAGACCGGTCACGAGCCTTCGTGACCGGTCGTGACAGGGCTTCACTCATCGGATCATACCTTGCAGACGGCTGAAGGTATTCCATTGATTCCTGTCTGAGGTGAATCTTGACACTTCTGGCTTTCCATATACACCAAGAACTCCAAATTTAGGTACCGGGGAGTCCTTCAAAAGATGTCATACATTTGGTGGTCTGAAACTGTCTAAAAACGGGTTTTCCTCATCCTTTGGTCCATTTTTCCTTAAAACCTTCAAAACATTCTCAAACCTGAAACAAGTTATAAATGGCTCTTTTGCCAAGGTATAACACCAATCTCTTCTCAAAATCATCATAAAACAATAGCTGTAATATGTAAAAATACGATTTTATCAGTATGGTTTTGGCTTGTTGATTAAATTGTCGTTCCACTAGAGCAATAAAATTCATGAGTTCAGTCGGTGCAATTGTTTTGATGGCAGAAGATATATCCACAGAGCTCGTGAAAAATCATCCAAAATTGTGAGAAATTAACGTGATCCACATAGAGCATGAGTACGGTATGGTCCCCATAAGTCACAATGCACTAATTCAAAAGCGATACTAGTTTTATTATCGCTCAAAGGAAATGAATCTCTTGTTTGCTTAGCACGGATACAAACATCACACGCTCTTGTTTCAAAATCATTACTACTACTGCTCCTAACTTCAGAAAGTTTCATAATCTTGATGGCTTTAGGGGAAGCATGACCGAGCCTACGATGCCAGACTTCAAACTGTTGTAAATCCGAAATTTGAGTCGTTGCTGCCACCTCTACTCCTCTAAAGAAATATGATCCATGGTGCTGCTCACCTTCGCCAATAAGCATCCGTGTGATGCGGTCCTGGACAACACAAAGTCTGTTACTGATTTGGAAAATACATCAATGATCCCTAGTCAACTGAGAAACATATATGAATGTGACACTTGAGAGTCCATCAACAAAAAAACATATTCTGCAAGCTTAGAGAAGAACCCATATTAACCCTTCCTTGTTAAGTAGCAATGGTAAACCTTCCATCCGGAAGCTTAATGTAAAGCGGGGCCATAATACTCACATCAGAAAGAAAACCCAAACTTCATGTCATATGATTTGACACGCCAATATCAATGATCCAATACTAAAGAAAGAACGTACCTGAAAGATGATCACCAAAAGCAGGTTAACGTGCGTTAAGTAATGTGACAAGTGTGTTCCATTGCTGATCATTCAAACCACTGAAACTCACCCTATCGGCTGCAGTAATGGCATTTTTGTGAGATGAAGAACCAGCAGCAACACAGACCTGATCACGTACGGTAGAAACATGATTTACTGTGGCCGATGTATGGTTCTTTCCACGAGAAGACTGAAGAATGCTGAGATTTCCCTGATTGAAACCAGCACCAGCATCACATGGAAGACTTGATTTTCCTCAGGTTCGTTCACCCCACCACAGAGGATAGCCTATTTTTGTGAAAACAATTTCTGCTAAATGCCCATTCTTAGCACAACTGGAGAATACTAATGTGCTGCTACGATTTTCACAAATCATATTTGGTTTTGGTGTAGATTGCATCGTGAAACTAACTCCACTGTTAGAACGTTATGACTGCATGCAACCAAGAGATTTTGATTCCACATCTTGTGTCAGAACATTATAAGCTTCATCAAGAGAGTGAAAAGGTGACCAGGACAACATAGATGATTTTACAGAGCCGTAAAGGGATTCATCAAGGCCCATTAGAAATTGATGCAGCTTATCTTCTTCAAATTCTCTTGCAATGTCCTTGAATGTCTTAGCTTGTTGATTGTCTGCCAAATTAGTCCATAGTTTGGTGAGTTTACCGTAATAGGCTTCAATTGCAGAGCCTTGATGATGACAGTTTGCCAATTCTGCTTTAAGTCTTTGAACACGTTGACCGTTCTTTATGGGAAAACGTTTTTGAATTTGAGTCCAGAGACTAAAAGCATCATCACTGTGAGCAACGGAGGAACACAAGGTTTCATCAATGGTGAGCTTGATCCAAGATATCACAAGTGCGTTGTTGGCGCACCAATCTTCATAATCTTTGGAATCTGCGTCAGGCTGTGATATGGAGCCATCAGCAATTCCGAACTTCTTTCTCGCTTTCAAGGCCCGACGTAAGTTAGCGGGACCATTCATCATAATTTGGACTGCGTAATAGAGGTCGTGAGATGATCGTTCCAGGATTATCACCAGGGGTTAAATCATAGGGTGAGATCATCCTTCGTGTGACTTCAACACGAGGCTTAGACTTGACAGAGGATGTTGTGGAATCGTCTATCATAGAAGAAGAGAGCTTAACGAGGAATCTATCGAGAAGCTGAGGTCAAAGAAAGATAGAAAAATAAAACAGAGATGAGATAATAGAGTTTTATCGAAACATAGAATGAATCAAAGAGAGAAGGCTGATTTTGCGGAAATGATTGATATCCAAAAGAACTTTGTATTAGGTTTTTAATGCTCTGATACAATGTCAAGAAACCTAGCTTGGTATAAAGGTTTTCTTGCGTTATCATAGACAGAGGTGTAAGCCTTATATATTACAAAGATCTGAAACCTAATGTACAAGAGACTGATACGAGATTATATATGCGGTGGGCCGATAGGGCCAATACATTTGCCCCACATTTAAGAACAGGTACATGCTTGTTTTTCTGTGGGGAACGAGAAAAATACCCTTATAATCTCTTTTCTGGTGTGAAATCTATAAAGGCTTATTAGGTGTGAGGATCTGTAACATCCCTATTCCCGGGAAAATGGGGTCTGTATGTTTAGTGGTAAACGGCTCAGGTAAAACAGACGGTTTAAAGTTAATAACCTCGTGATCCTTGTAAAGAATCACAAAAAGGTTAGAAACGGCTTTATCGTGGCCGAGGAATGGACCAAATGATTTAGCCGATAAAATGGGAGCTAAATGCTCGAGCTAACAAGCTAGGTGAGCCAAGGTAGCTAGATGAGCTGGAGTGACAGCTAGCTAGCTGGAATTACTAGCTAGCTCAGCTGACCGGTAGCTCAACCAGCTCGGTGGACTGCTCAAGAACTGACCCAATTGGGTGGACTAATCAGCTAGGTAACGAGGTAGATGAGGTACGACAGCTGGGACATGGGCGGCTGGTCGCTGAACAAAGTAACCGCCTGGTAAATGCCTGGTAACCGCCCAGGGCAGTTACCACCCGAACAGGTGCAATCCCAACCATTCATTAAACGAATGGCTGAGAATGCACGAGAAAGGGTGCGAGAATGGGAAGTTCAACAACAACTTTGCCAATAGAAGGAAGCCATTTTCGTGGGTAATTGTAACGCCCGTGTTCCGAAAATTGGAATTTCGGAATAATGACCGGGATTTATGCGTAGATTTTTCTGGGAAAATATTACCGGGAATTTTTGGGGTAATTGGAAGTTACACGCATTTTTCCCGTAAGGGGGTGTTCGGGGTCGATTTAGGAGTTTGGGGTCAGTTTTGTGAACTTTTGGAAAGTTCAGGGACCCAAATCCTAAATTAAAGGCCGTGTTCTGAAAAAGGGAAATTTTCAAAATTTACATCCGGGATTTATGCGGAGATTCTCTGGAAAATGTTCCGGGAATTTTAGAAGTAATCTGGAAGTTACGCCGCATTTTTCCCGTAGGGGTGTGCGGGAACGTTTGGGAAGTTTGGGGTCCGTTTCTGAACTTTTGGAAAGTTCAAGGACCAAAGCTTAAATAGGTTAAGCTGAATTTCAGCACCCACCATAGCTGTCTCCATCCTACTCCTTGCTAGAGGTCACCTATTTTCCACACCTACTCCCTTCAAAGCAGCCTCCCCTAGGTAGAGTTCCGCACCTTCACTCACCCTCCCCATTATTTCAGAAGTCAGCTTCTTTTCCTTCTTTATTTGGCCGGCACTTCTTCTGCTAAAGAAAAAGAAAGGAAAAGAGTTAAAGAAAAGAGTGGGAAAAGGAGGAGGATTTGAGAGTGTGAGGCTGGTTTTGTTGGAGGCAAAGGGGAAGGTGAGCTTGGGTGCTGGGTGAGCGTGGAGAGCAAGGGGAGGTGAGCCTTGTGGCTGTGTGAGCGTGGAGAGCTAGGAAAGAGTAGCTTGGTGGCTGAGTTGTGGCGTGAGAGACTCGAGGAAAAGGGAGCGGTGGTTGCCGTGGCGGTGTAGCTATGGAGCTCTCTCGCATCCTTTGTCGTCACCGTTTGAAAAGGGTAAGGTTCTGCTCTTTCTTTGTTATATCATGTGGCTTATGATGTTTTAGTGAGAGGAGCAGAGGGTGTGAGTCACGGTGGTGACGTTGGGAGGCTCGGTTTGAGCGTGGTGGCATCGGAGCCGGTTGTTAAGATTGTCGGTGTTGGTTTCGTGTTGTTGTGGCGTGTTTGTGGCCACGAGTTGTGAGCGGTGTTGGTTGCGGAGAGTGCTTGTTCGTGTCTCCGTGGTGGTGGTTTGTGGTTGAGGAGTTGGAGTTCGATCGCGTGGCCAGGTTGATACCCAGAACTCGTAGAACTTGGTGTCTTAGAGTGTAGAGGTATGAGTTGAGTTGTGAGCATTGACCTATGACCAGAGTCTTAAGCAGGTGACTGAATGTAAACCTCAGAGGTCAATAGTGTTTGATCTCGGGACTGGTTGTGTGGCCAGAATGGTCGAGTTTGACCATTGTGTTATGAAAAGTTGAGTTGAGTTCATTGCGGATGAACTGAGTCGTTAGATTCGAGGACAAATCTATGTTAGTGGGGGAGAATTGTAACGCCCGTGTTCCGAAAATTGGAATTTCGGAATAATGACCGGGATTTATGCGTAGATTTTTCTGGGAAAATATTTCTGGGAATTTCTGGGGTAATTGGAAGTTACACGCATTTTTCCCGTAAGGGGGTGTTCGGGGTCGATTTAGGAGTTTGTGGTCAGTTTGTGAACTTTTGGAAAGTTCAGGGACCCAAATCCTAAATTAAAGGCCGTGTTCTGAAAAAGGGAAATTTTCAAAATTTACATCCGGGATTTATGCGGAGATTCTCTGGAAAATGTTCCGGGAAATTTAGAAGTAATTTGGAAGTTACGCCGCATTTTTCCCGTAGGGGTGTGAAGTTTGGGGTCCGTTTCTGAACTTTTGGAAAGTTCAGGGACCAAAGCTTAAATAGGTTAAGCTGAATTTCCCTTCAAAGCAGCCTCCCCTAGGTAGAGTTCCCCACCTTCACTCACCCTCCCCATTATTTCTGAAGTCAGCTTCTTTTCCTTCTTCATTTGGCCGACACTTCTTCTGCTAAAGAAAAAGAAAGGAAAAGAGTTAAAGAAAAGAGTGGGAAAAGGAGGAGGGTTTGAGAGTGTAAGGCTGGTTTTGTTGGAGGCAAAGGGGAAGGTGAGCTTGGGTGCTGGGTGAGCGTAGAGAGCAAGGGGAGGTGAGCCTTGTGGCTGTGTGAGCGTGGAGAGCTAGGAAAGAGTAGCTTGGTGGCTGAGTTGTGGCGTGAGAGACTCGAGGAAAAGGGAGCGGTGGTTGTCGTGGCGGTGTAGCTACGGAGCTCTCTCGCATACTTTGTCGTCACCGTTTGAAAAGGGTACGGTTCTGCTCTTTCTTTGTTATATCATGTGGCCCATGATGTTTTAGTGAGAGGAGCAGAGGGTGTGAGTCACGGTGGTGACGTTGGGAGGCTCGGTTTGAGCGTGGTGGCATCGGAGCCGGTTGTTAAGGTTGTCGGTGTTGGTTTCGTGTTGTTGTGGCGGTGTTTGTGGCCACGAGTTGTGAGCGGTGTTGGTTGCGGAGAGTGCTTGTTCGTGTCTCCGTGGTGGTGGTTTGTGGTTGAGGAGTTGGAGTTCGATCGCGTGGCCAGGTTGGCGTGAGTGGTGCAAGGCGGTGTTGGCGTTTTGCACTAGGAACGATCGATCCAGGGCTAGATCGATCGATCCAAGCCGGATCGATCGATCTGGAGGGTGGTTGGTCGATCTGGTTATCTCACGGCCGGCCAGGATCGATCGATCCGGTCTGGATCGATCGATCTGTGTGGTTCCCGCTTGGTGGGATCGATCGATCCTGTCCAGGATCGATCGATCTGGTCGTTCTGGCCGTTTCTCGTTGTTCGTTTCTTGTGTTTTAAGTTTCGTTTTGGTTTGTTGTTAGGCGCGCGTTTGGGGAATTAAAGTTTATTCATTCTGGGAAGTTTTGGGAATTTCCGTGGGTGGCTAAAGGTGAATGCATGACCGTAAGCTTCTGAGCGATTGAGTTATTTGATGTGTTTGCATGATTGTAGGCCGTATGATCTCTGGTGGATCTAGATCGGGTGTTTCTTGAGATGGTTGATTTGTTTGCGGTATTTTCGTGTTTAATACGTTGAATAATTTTAATCGTTTGTGTGTATAGCTTGTAGACGGGAGGATTGCCTCACTAAGTATTTGTCGAAATACTTATGCATCTCCTTTGTTTGATGCAGAAAAAGAGTTTGTGTGACCGTGGAATTATGGCGAAGAAGAGGGGATGATCTAGGAACTCGGTTGTTTGTATAAGAGTCTTCCGCTTTAAAAAGGTTTTGTGTTGTTTAGTATTTTTGGATAAATGATCTATCGACCCCGAGTCCGGTTTCTCGTTTATCGAGAACCGTTGTAGACAACAGAAATTGTCAATTAAAGCCAAGGTGGCTGAAACGACCGCCCTCGTTTTTTTTTTTTTTTTTGCAATTAGAAATAATTAATTATTATTACCATGAATAATAATTAACTTCCCAAAGCAAATAACAATGCAACTATCCTTGCATTAAATTATTTAACTTCATAAGCAAAATAATTAATATTCCCATAAATATTAATTACCACCCCAAACAAATATTATTCAACTAATCATGAATAATATTTACTCACTCCAACAACAAAATACCCTTTTAAAACAATCGAAAGGATATTAAATCGAACGATCTTTCCAGAATACGACGACTTGAGTTGAGAGTCAAAGTTGGTCTGTATAGCCACCTTGGCTTTCATAGACAATTTTTGTTGTCTAATAGCGGTTCTCGATAAACGAGAAACCGGACTCGAGATCGTTAGATCATTTATCCAAAAATACTAAACAACACAAAACCTTTTTAAAGCGGAAGACTCTTAAACAAACAACCGAGTTCCTAGATCACCCCCTCTTCTTCGCCATAATTCCACAGTCACACAAACTCTTTTCATGCATCAAACAAAGGAGATGCATAAGTATTTCGATAAATACTTAGTGAGGCAATCCTCCCGTCTACAAGCTATACACACAAACGATTAAATCATTCAACGTATTAAACACGAAAATACCGCAATAAATCAACCATCTCAAGAAACACTCGATCTAGATCCACCAGAGATCATACGGCCTACAATCATGCACACACATCAAATAACTCAATCGCTCAGATAAGCTTACGGTCCTGCACTCACCTTTAGCCACGCACGGAAATTCGTAACACTTCCCGGAATGAATAAACTTCAATTCCCCAAACGCGCGCCTAACAACAACCAAAATGAAACTTAAAACACAAGAAACGAACAACGAGAAACGGCCAGAACGACCAGATTGATCGATCCTGGACAGGATCGATCGATCCACCCCAGATCGATCGATCCCGGACTGGATCGATCGATCCCACTTGCCGAGATCTTCACCAAACGATCGATCCTGGCCGGCCGTGAGGTTGCCAGATCGATCGTCTCACCTCCAGATCGATCGATCCAGCTTGGATCGATCGATCTAGCCCCATACCGATCGATCTCAGTGCTAGACATCAACACCGACTTGCAACACTCACACCAACTTGGCCACGTAATCGAACTCCAACTCCTCAACCACAACCACCGTCACGGAGACACGTTCACGCACTCTCCGCAACCAACACAGCTCACAACCCGCGGCCTCAAAACACCGCCACACCAACACGAAACCAGCCCCGACAACCTTAACAACCAACTCCGTTGCCAAGTCTCGGTAACCCAACGTCACCACCGTGACACACCCTCGGTTCCTCACACCGAACCAACACAAACTACAAGATACAACAAAGAAAGAGCAGAACCTTACCCTTTCTAACGGTGACAACACAAGGTGCGAGAGAGCTCCGTAGCTTCACCGCCACGGCAACCTCCGTCTCCTTCACCTCGAGTCTCCAACGCCCACTCAGCCACCAACACAAGCTCACCCTCTCTTGCTCTCCACGCCCTCACAGCCACCACAAGACAAGGCCCCTCTTCTCACCCTTCTCTCCTTTGTCTCAAGACAATTCAGCCTTCTCTCTTTTTCCTCCTCCTTCTCTCCTTCTCCTTAACTCTCTCTCTTTTTCTCTAACTCTTTTCTTTTTGCAGGAGGAAGTGTCGGCAGATTCTTTTGGAGGAAAAGGAGCAGCTGATTTATCAAAAGGGTGTGGGGGAGGGTGGCTGCATAGGCTTCTTTCTAGGGGTGGAAAAATAGGTGTAGAGAGGGGGTAACTCTAGGGGTCTAGGCTGCTGGTGGAAAGGGTTGGTGACAAATCTGATTTAATCAGATTAGAAACAATTGGGATTTGGTCTCTGAACTCTCAAAAGTTCACAAACGGACCCCAAACTTCCCAATCGTTCCCGCACACCCCTACGGGAAAAATGCGGCGTAACTTCCAAATTACTCCGAAAATTCCCGGAAATATTTTCCAGAGATTCTCCGCTTAAATCCCGGATATATTCTGAAATTTCCATTTCCCGGAACACGAGCGTTAATTTAGGATTTGGGTCCCTGAATTCCCGAAAATTCACCAATTGACCCCAAACTCCTAAATCGACCCCGAACACCCCCTTACGGGAAAAATGCGTGTAACTTCCAAATTACCCCAGAAATTCCCGGAAATATTTTCCCAGAAAAATCTACGCATAAATCCCGATCATTATTCCGAAATTCCAATTTTCGGAACACGGGCGTTACAGTGGCTATACTGACCAACTTCGACTCTCAACTCAAGTCGTCGTATTCTGGAAAGATCGATGGATCAAATATCCTTTCGGTTGTTTTAAAAGGGTATTTTGTTGTTGGGTGAGTAAATATTATTCATGAGTAGTTGAATAATATTTGTTTTGGGTGGTAATTAATATTTATGGGAATATTAATTATTTTGTAAATATTATTCATGAGGAGTTGAATAATATTTGTTTGGGGTGGTAATTAATATTTATGGGAATATTAATTATTGAGTAAATATTATTCATGAATAGTTGAATAATATTTGTTTGGGGGAAGTTAATTATTATTTATGGGAATAATTAACTTCCCCAAACAAAAAAAAATGAGTGCGGTCGTTTCAGTAATAACCCATCCACACCCAGAACCGAAGGAGACAAATCTCATTTAAGGGGAAATCTCACCGGGAAGAAGGGAGTAAACCACCATAAAGGAGAGATCATGAATAACGGCTGGAGATAAGGCCGTGAGTTCATTCATACGGGGTTAAGGGACGCTGGATCTAAAAATCATTTGTCGGGATTTTGGAATCGCAAGTAAAGAACAATTCTCGAAGAATCCCTAGCTACGAATATGCTGCGGGTAGCCTGAAGGACCGAGAAACTAACTGTCGGGTACGATGATGACTCGTTTGGCTGATCGGCATAAACTGCCGTGTTCAATGGATATTCAACCGACAGGCCAAAACAAACCGTTAGATCGGTGAGTTGAGTCATTGACTCGAACAGTCTACCAGACAGGGATTTTGGTAGCCGTCGTTGAATAGGGAGAACTGCCGGGTAGGGTGGTTCCTCGTCGATGGAGTGAAATGGACTACCGGGGGAATTAAGAATAATTCCTCACCTCTACCATATACAAAGACTAAGAGGATGGTTGGTTGTATTGCTAATTAACGGAGGGTTGGGGTAATACATTGGAGAGGCAAACAGGAGACACAAGGAAAGGATCGAGGAAGGCACCGAATCCGCATATTGACCAAGGTACGTGTACGATCCTAACTTATTGGTTAAGTAGGATGCTTGATGCAACCGTAAGTCTAAGAAGGCAAAACGGATTAATTGCATGTCTTGGCCGATTTAAGGATCGATCTTAAGCCTACGGGAAAGGCGAAAAAACTGGTACTAAGTGAAGGGTCGCAATTAGACCACGGAGTAAAGGTTCCTGCTGCGTAATAAAGGTTTAAAGGAAAATCCAAAGGCATTTCTAAAAGAATATAGAAATTTCAAAGAGGTTCGGCCGTGACAAGGCATGAACACGGAGTCTTTGTATCCGGACGCCGGAGCGTTCGAGACGGGATCTTACTAGTTGGCATCATAGCATGCGCGATCCTTGAAAGGATTAATGCTCTTAACAGAATCCTTAAGGATCAAATCGGGAATGTGACAGAATCCAAAGGATCAAGATCGCTTTTTCTCAGGCTCTACCATCTATGTACACTCCACCATACATGCATATAAAAGTTTTCCATAAGAGTTGGACATATGTATGCATAAAGTAGATCCACATATAAACTGGAAATACTAAGAGGAAACAAATTTACTCAAGAGATAAAATTATGTATGACGCAAAAAATGTCATGAGACTCACACTAGTAGCTAAACACTACAACTCATGTAATGAGTTATGTTTTACCATTTTAATTAATAAGTTATAATTGACAACTAATACATAAAATGAAAAAATCATTTTTTCACTATCCCACCATACCATCCATTTTTCAAAAGTACATAAATATCCCTAAACTTTGCAGTAGTATAAATAGGTTTCTAAACATTTGCTATGTCACTCATCTTCTCACTCACTTCCTTTCTCCAAAACTAAGAGCTAAAATTCATCAGCAAACTCCAACAATAGATATTGCCTCGACAATGAGGCTTCACTCAAACTACATTGTTTTCATGTCTTCGTTCCACTCAAATTTCAATGATTCTGATAACTCGATACATTATAGCAAACTTCAACAATGGATATTTTAGTGAGCGAGTAAAGTTTTTTATTTCTTTATCTTATAATGTATCGAGTTCTCAGACTCGTTGAAATCTCAGTGGAACAATGACATGAAAATAGTGTAGTTTAGGTGAAGCCTCAATGTCGAAGCAATATCCAGTGTTGGAGTTTGCTGATATATTTGAGCTCTCAGTTTTGGAGACTGGAAGTGAGTGAGAAGATGAGTGACATATAAAATGTTTAGAAACCTATTCATACTACTACAAAGTTTGAGGATATTTCTGTACTTTTGAAAAATGGATGATCTGGTGGGATAGTGAAAAAATGATTTTTTTATTTTATTTTATGTATTATTTGTCAATTATAACTCATTATATTAATATTAAAATTGAAAAAAGTAGGGAAAAAAAAAACTCATTACATAAAAAACCTTTCTATCTCTCATCTTGTTGAAGATGATATTATGTTGTTCTTTGATGGTTCTACCATTTCTCGACATGGCATTACTTCAGCTCTGGACAGGTTTCAGGAACTTTCTGGGTTAAGTATGAATGCGGGTAACTCTCTGTTAGAGGCTGACATGATTGCCCAATTTGGTTTCCAGTTAGAAAGCATTCCCATCAGGTACTTAGGCCTACCTCTTCTCCACAAAATTTGAGGAACCCTAACTACTCTCCACTCATAGATAAGATCAAGGCTAGGTTCAATTCTTGAGCCACAAAATGCATGTCATTCTGCAACTTATATCTTATGTAATATACAGTTTTCTGAGTTTTTGGTTATCTGCTTTTGTATTGCCCAAAGCTTGTCTCAAAAATGTAGAAATACTTTGTTATCGCTTCCTCAGGTCTGGTGATCTGGACAAATCTGCTGCAGTTAAGGTCTCATGGAATAACATCTGTTTGCCCAAATCTGAAGGAGGATTAGGCCTAAGGGATTTTATTTCTTGGAATAAGGTGCACAATTTGAAATTGGCTCTTATTCTCTTCTAGCGGTTCTCTTTGGGTCGAGTGGACTAGAGAACATCATCTTGGACGCTCTTGCTTCTGGCGCACTGAACGTCAACCCTTTTCTAGTTGGATATGGCGAGTGATCCTTTCTCTTTGCCCTCTGGCTAAGACACTAGTGGGCTGCAGCATTCGAGATGGTAAAACTGGTAGTTTTTGGTGGGATAATTGGTCTCCTTTAGGAGTGTTATTGGACTATATTGCTGAATCTGGTCCTAGATCTTTGGATTTTCCACTGGGTGCTTCTGTTGCTGAAGCTTACATGGATGCTGGTTGTATTCTCCTTTCCCTAACTTATCATTCTAAGATCTTACCTTATATCAGTTTCACCACCTGAGGCTTCTAGAGGCTGTGACTCTTTTTCTTGGGGGTGTTGATGGGCAGAGGAAAAGCTTCTTCTCCACCAAATGGAATCACTTCAGTGCCTCTTCGACTAAGAAGGAATGGGCTCGAGCTGTTTGGCCTAAGAATGGAGTCCCCTAAACACTCTTTCACCTTCTGGGCAGATTACCTACCAAGGCAAGACTTCTAAGATGGGGTCTTGCCTCCTTTCTTCTTTGCTACCTCTGTGGTTTAAACATTGAAACTTGTGAGCATCTCTTTCTCCACTGTCAATTCTTGAATGAGGTATGAGCACTTGTTCTTTCACGCTTTGATCTACCGACATTCTCCTTCCACAATTGGCAAGCGCTGATCGTCTGACTTCTCATCAAAACTGGTACAATCTTTTCTACTCTTAAAAAGATTGTGATCCAGGCTACCATCTATCACTTATGTGGAGAGAGAGAAATCTTTGTCTCCACAACTCCACCCCCTCCTCACCGATCTCTGTTTTCTGGGTTGTTGATAGAACCACCAAGGATACGCTTCTTGCTCGCAGATATCACAAAGGATGTGGAAGCCTTCTCTCACAATGGTTCACTCATTACTGACAGCTCTCAACTCATAGTTGTAATTCTAGTTTCATCCAGGCTTTTTAATTATTATTATTTTGGCCTTAGAAGCTCTTTGTCCCAAAGCATTTGTAATTAAAACTGTTCAATTTTGGTAATATATATTTAAATACTTATCAAAAAGTAAAATAACCATAACAAAAAATCAAAAACTCACTTGCAAGAGACATCGCGCGAAGTGTTACTCGCTATGGTCAGTTCTGATCGTATTTGTCGATTGGTGGTCCGGCTTGGCTTCATTATCGTCTTCATGAAGAATGTAGACTTTCTTCTTCTTTTAGATTTTAGTTAAGCTTGATCTGTTTTTGGTTTGTTTGAAAAAAAAAACAAAAAAACAAAAACTAAGATCAACAAAAATCAGGATTGTAGAAAGTAGTTAAAATTATTAAAATTAAAATTATAAATTAGATAACATCGAATCTTAGATAAATTAGATAACATCGGATCCTATAACTTCACATATTTTATAATACGGATCAGATAACATCGGATCTTAGATAAAATTTTCCATAGTGATGATATACATATAAACCGATATTTCTATGAAGGGTTTTTAAATGAATTTTATATGCTATATCATACGAAACTTAAATTATTTTATTTTTATTAATTTAAAACCTCATGGATCAAAATATAAACATAAAAAAATCTTTCATATAGAGAGTAGTAAGATATCATCAAAGAAAATTCAACGATAAAAACAACAAAATTTATAAATATATTTGAAAATATTTGAAAAAATCAAATGAAACTGAACGAATGTGAAAGTTTTAAAAGATGGCTGATTAGCATATACCTTTTTCTAATCTTCTAAGCAACTTCAAGATCTCCTCCTAGATGCAAACGAAATCTCACAAATTTTCTTCAATTTTTTTTGTAATAGTTGCACTAAAGGTTGCGGCGGAAACATATACAGAGAAAAGAATGTGAGTTAGATCCTTTTATAGGACATAAAATTTAACCTAAGCGATGCGAAGATTGAAACAAATAAAACGACATCGTTTAAAATATTTTATATGACATCGTTTGACATGTCTTAATCTTTGCAAAAAACATTAACCTACGCTATGTAAAGATTGAAACATGTCAAACGATGTTGTATAAGATATATACAATGTCATTTAAAATGCTTTAGTTTTTACAAGAAAATCTCACCTATAAATGAAAAGGATTAAAACATGTTAAACGATGTCATGTATTTGTTTGGATCTTTTCTTTGTCTAGATTAAGTTTTTCGTTCTTAAATCACAAATTTATTTTCACGACAGAATCATACTAAAATTTTTGGGAGTTAATCTATTTATAAACCTTAACCTATATTTTCCTATTTTCTCTTATAAATAAAATGTGAAATAAAAGAATTACTAGAATAATATTAATTTTTGCTTTAATTGCTAACTTAACATACAAAAAATTAGTGTTAAATGAGTTATTTTAAAACTAAAGCCACATTATGGTTTGATTACTTAACTTAACTTTTGGTTTGATTACCAAAATACCCTTAAGACCATGAATTAATGCCACATCAGCATTTTTTCGCTGACATAAAAATCTGCAGCATAAATCTACGATTCGACGTTGTCGCAGATTTTTTAGATTGGTAGATTTAAAATTTTACTGCAGATTTACTTTGTAGATTTATTTTATTCCGTAGATTTTCTTCGAAGATTTAATTTGTACCGTAGATTTATATGCCTTAGTTGTAGTAGATTTTTGAATTCATCGTAGATATTTTAGCCCCCGTAGATTTATTTTCTGAAACTCATAAAGAGGCTGTAGATTTTCCCATTTTCCAAAGTTGTTAGAATTTATACGGCAGATTTATTTTTTTACTGTAGATTTATTTTGCAGACTTTTATTTTCATCCTAGATTTTAAAATTTAGTTATAGCAGAGGTTTGTTTCACATACTAGTGCCCGCAGATTTTATGACCAAAGTTTAATTGCTAGATTAACCTTTTAGTTACCGCAGATTTTTTTGCGTTATCGCAGAGTTATTGTTCCTGAAAACGTCGTTATTGTTCCTGAAAACGTCAAAGATTAGACTCAATTCCCTTTACCGCAGATATTATTATTACTAGAATAGTATATTTAGTGACTGCAGAGTTATTGTGGTAGACTTATTGCAGCAATGTTACCGCAGAGTTTTAACCGTTTATTTGTTTTACTGACATCGCAGATTTTCATATTTTACTAATGACGAAAATTGGAAAAAATTTCTAAAAAAATGCATACCCACGAAATAATTAGGGTTTTTAGAGCCTCCTTCTTCTTCCTCAATCATTTTTTCAGTTTTCAACCGTAATCTCCAAGTTATTCCTTTCCATGATATTTCATCTTATTCTTTCTCTATTTGCTTCTCATCTATCTCATCTCTTCTTGTGTTTCTCTCCTTCAAAGATTTTACTATGGAGAGGATAATCCTTGTATCTGGAAATTGGATGTTTAAGAATAAAAGATGGTTGTTTGGTGTTGATAGCAAGAGTGGTTCTCGAATTCTACAAGGAAATACAAAAACCACTTATGATGAATTCATTGATATGGTATATGAGGATTATGGGTTGGATAAAAGAATATTCAATGTTGAGCTGAGTTACATGCTGCCGAAGAATCTCCTTCAGAAACTTCCACCAGAAACACCTCCAGTTATTATTGGTAACTCTAGACAATTTCAATTTTTTTTGGCTCAATCAAAATCCGAAACAGTTAGACTTTGTGTGGAAGTGAAGGAGAAACATTTGGCTGAATCGAAAGAGAACAAGGTTGGCGACATGTCTGAGAATGAAGAAGACGCCCAAGTGCCTTATAATACAGATAGAAAACGCCCACGTGATGCATACACCAACGATGATAATGACAACAAGGTTGGCGACAGTTCTGAGAATGAAGAAGACGAAGATGAAAGCAGATTTGATTATTGTGACGACTCGGACGAAACTGATTCAGATGATGAGAACTTTTGCAAGTATGGGATGCCACCAGAAGAGAAAAACGATCACGCCAATGTAGCTACGAAGAAAAGCAATTCCTCGATTTATGTGAATCAACAAAATGAGTATCTTGATAACTTAGAATTGTCTTCCTTGAACGTAGCTGTTGGACAATGTTATGCAACCAAAGAGCATTTGGAGACAAGATTGAAGATCTTGACAGTACTAGGGAAGTTCGATTTTCGTGTAGACTACTCAACACCAGATTTATTGATTGTCAAGTGCTGGGTGGAAGGATGTACGTGGAGGGTACGAGCATCACCAACAGAAGGTGATGTCAAATTTCATGTCCGTGTGTATATTTCTGAACATACATGTTCAGTTACTAAGCGGTCTGCATCATCACGACAAGCAACTCCAAAGATTCTTGGACAGTTATACAAAGATTTCGTCGGTGGAATCGGACCAACTGTTAGGCCAATGCATGTTGCCGAGGCAATGACTAAACGATTTCAGATCCAGGTAGTGACTATGCGTACACCTTATATTTTGTTTTGATTGCATATTGAAATTTTTGTTAATATCCGTTACATTTTTTAGATGGATTATTGGAAGGGTTACCGAACACTACAATACGCACGAGAATTGGTTAGAGGTACTCCTGAGAGTGGATATGACCAGCTGCCTGCTTACTTATACATGATACGTAGAGCTAATTATGGGACACTTACGCGACTTGAAGTTGATGAGAGTCAAAGGTTCAAGTATTTATTTTTAGCATTTGGTGCAAGTATTAATGGATTTCCATTCATGAGAAAAGTGGTGGTAGTTGATGGTACTTTCTTAAAAGGAAAATACAAAGGTACACTTCTTACCGCAACGGCTCAAGATGGTAATTTTCAGATATTTCCTATAGCTTTTGCGGTGGTTGATACTGAAAATGATGAATCATGGGAATGGTTTTTCAAGCAATTAAGCTATGTGATCCCAGATGATAAAAAGCTAGCAATTGTCTCAGATAGACACCGATCAATTGGGAAAGCAATCCGGACCATCTATCCAAAGTCTAGTCGAGGAATATGCACTTATCATCTTTACAAATTATTCTTGTTCGATTTAAAGGTCGAGAAGCCTTTGGGCTGGTGAAGAAGGCGGCCAATGCTTTTACATTTGTTGATTTCGAGACAACATTTGATCAGATTAAAGTGTTGAATCCTGCACTTCATAATTATCTTGAAAGAGCTGATTTAAAACTGTGGACACGAGTGCATTTCCCTGGTGATAGGTACAACATTATTACGAGCAACATTGCCGAGTCGATTAATAATGTTTTATCCCATTCTAGGAGTTTACCTATTGTACAGCTCTTAGATGCCGTGAGGTCCATGATGACAAGATGGTTTTCGGATCGAAGAAACGATGCATTAAAAATGAAAACATCTCTTACTCGTGCTGTGGAGAAAATGCTAGAGGCAAACAATAAACTTATATTATTGTCGTACATACGTAGAAAATAATTTTAGTAACCATTTTTTTTTTCAGAGCCGTGTAGAGTATGCTAAACTTGTTACTGTACAAGATATAGATGCACATCAGGTGCAAGTGACAAGCGGATCATCTGTACATGTTGTTAATTTGAGTGAGAAAAAGTGTACATGTCGTCGGTTTGACTTGGAGAAAATACCGTGTGGCCACGCAGTTGCAGCTTGTGAGAAGAGAAAAATTGAACCAATTTCAATGTGTCATCGTTATTACCACAAGAATTCCTTGTACAACTCCTACTCAAGCGCCATCTTTCCAAGGGATTTCACTATACCTATTCCTGAAACTGTTGCAAATCAAGTTTGTTATCCCCCTTTGATTCGACCACAACCAGGTAGACCCAAAAACTCGAGGATTAAACCTGCTCTGGAAGTTGCTATGGAGAAAAAGGCCAAGGAAGCAACACACATGTGGAAATTGTAACTTAGCTGGTCATAACCGTAAAACATGCACGTCGTGAACCATTTGTCGATTTGCTTGTGTACGAGTTTATTTCGTTTAGTTTGGATGATTATTTTGTTTAGTTGGTATTGTGATAACTTTATTTCAAGGATTTAGTGATATTTGGGGTTATTTTTCTGCTGAATTTAGTGTAAAATATGTAGTTTATTCGACTTAGATAATGTATAGTATGGAACAAAACTCTGCTGTGACCCAAAATATAAATCTACGGTAATGACAAAACTCTGCGATAACTAGATAAAAATCTACGGTATTTTGGAAAAATCT
The DNA here is from genome assembly GCA_963667165.1 of Barbarea vulgaris. Taxonomy (NCBI): domain Eukaryota; kingdom Viridiplantae; phylum Streptophyta; class Magnoliopsida; order Brassicales; family Brassicaceae; genus Barbarea; species Barbarea vulgaris. The sequence goes on along the minus strand of OY763887.1, from coordinate 41,792,325 downwards.
GCGATAACTATCCTTGAAATTGAACAATAAAACTGTACGAAATAAACCCATTAAACTTCAAAAACGAGTCATTAAACTTCACAATCGTCAAAAATCAGTCATAAACCTTCAAATCGTCAATACCGTATGTGACTAACAAATGCCACTAACCAACAAAATAAAACAAAAACAAACCAACTACTTAGACTTCTTCATCGTCACTCACTTCTTCATCTAAAAGCACAGGAACTAGATCCTTACGGCGACAATATTCGTCGAGGAGGCCATCTTTTACCTCGTAGTGAACTTCATCATAAATCTCGGATGCAAGCTTCACCCGCATATCCTGAATGATCTTGTCGCTTAAGCCATCAAATGTCAATCCCAATACTAGACACTCAATGTATTTCAAAGAATACACACCACAATCTCCAGGATCTTCATTGATTGGTACATTGATCAACACTCGTCTCACATCCAACATTTTACATGTCTTCTTACGCTCCGTAGCAGGGATATATTCACTGAGTATTGCTGGGATCATTTTCCGAATAGGGCGACAACTTTTAAATATCTCTGTGTCATCTTTTGGTGGGATGCTATCGTAAAAAAATACTGTATTCCTCTTCAAATCGATATCCAGAGCCACCCAGTGATCTCTACCCACAAATAAGCACGCATACAAGTGATCAATATCTATCTTCCAGCTCTTGTTAGTCACTACGGGGTCAAGACCATTGACGTTTTCCTTGTAGACACTCTTGAAGACAAAGTTCTTACGGTCAGCCATGTAGTCCTTGTAGTCTAACGCCATCGTATAGATAAAGAAAGCATCCAAGAAGGCTATCCGGTCACTGAGTAAGGACTAGGCTGACGCATATGCCTGTTACGGAACATAGTCATCGCCACACCAATGTGCTGCAAGAAGGAAAAAAATATTACCATGACCATGTGTACTAATTGTAATGAATAGTTAGACATCTGTAATGACCACTACATCCATTAATAACCAGATTAATGACCAGAAAACTTACCCCAGTTGCTAACCAACCATAATCTCCCGTTAACCATTTATCCATGGGAGAAATAATTGACAAGTAAAAACGGCGGGCAGTAATGTTGGTTGCAAGAGGTTCTTCCCTACATGATAAATGAACAAGACTTATATTAAGAACTATTAAAAATGATAAAGGATGGTCATACTAAAAGTGGAAATGATATTGATTACTTACTCATCAGTCTTCAAGAATTCCAGTAGCTTCTCATGTAGGAATTCGTCCACAACTTCAAGTGGATCATAATGAGCAGGAGATACATTAATACCTTTGATGATTCTCTTCACTGTAGAGTTACCAACAAACGGGTACTTCTGAGAACCCGCCAACTTGATATCACGCTTATGCTTAGGAGTCACATCCACATTCGTCACAAGCTTTACTAAGCTGTCTATCGCCTTGTCCATTGCTTTACTCATCTCCTTATGTTTCGGGTTTGACCATGTAGATTCTGCAGAATTAGTTGCCTCAACTTTCTTCTCTTTCTCTCCATCTACCTTCTCTACCTTCACTACTACCTTTTTCTTCTCTTGCTCCTCACCTTTCTTTTCTTTCTTCCTTTTCTTATCAGCATCGTTTTCATTCTTCTCCTTCATCTGAGCTTCTTTTTGTTTCATCACTTTCTCTTCAACTTTCTTTTCTTTCTTCCCTTTCTTCAAAGCTTCGTTTTCTTTCTTCTCCTTCATCTCATCTTCTTTTTCTTTCCCTTTAATCACCACTCTTGAACTTGGAAACTCATTGTTGGAGGTTTGATTCACTTCTACCATCCATGACTGTGGATAAACATGACATTAGTAAATTAGTAAACAATTATTAAGAATCATCATCATACACATACTAGTTACATTAGTGAAAATATTTTAGGTGATATATAACTTACAGGTGATGCACTTGAAGCTTCATCATCTACTTTTTTGTTTGAATGTAAGGCCTCCTCATGCTGAACATTCTGAAATTTTGTTCCAACAGCTTCGAAAAACTTTTTCATCTCTGAATACATATCAGAAAAACCTTTTATTTGATCAGCATTGCTGGCAGTATTTCTCTCATTTGCTTCTACTCTCTTGGCCATATCGCCCAACAAATACTTCATTGTATCAACATCACTACTCAACTTCTCCATCATCTTAAACATTCCAAGCGTCATAACGTCATTGTTTTTAGGATCCTGCGATATCCAAACAATACCAAATATAAGAATAGAAAGCAAGACAAACATTCAAGAACCAGCAAGTAAAACATAGTTCACATAATGAAGCGGCAAAAATAAACCAAGAATCAAAAACTATATAGATTCAATATCCAGAAAATGCAGAAACTATGCAATCAATAAATCATAGCTAAGATCATAAAAAACAACTAGAAGCATTAAGCTTGAAGAAGGAAAGCTATCAACATACCTCTCCATTTTCCTTCCCTTTCATCTTCTTCTTCTTGTTAGACATTTCAGCATCATCAACTAAGTCATCATTTTTGTCTCCAACATGAATTTTTCGTTTTTTCTTCTCAGCATCTTTAGCCCAAGCGTTGTCACGCAATTTGCCATCGATGATATCGTCAACCATGTTCTTGACTAGTGGGTCTATCTTCTCAGCATCACTCCATTTTGGGTATATATCTTCAACCATATGCTTCACCCGCACCTACATTGTGTAATCAAGTTAGAAGTCAAACATAGTACACTGGAACTAATTAAAATGAACAATGAACTTGTACTTCCTTTCCCGTGAGTAGCCTTCTCCGTGCTTATGAAATCAGCATACATAATTGCACCACGACCAGAGTACCAATTAAGATGTGGAACCTCATCTGGATCTGCTTCATTTGCCTTCACATTTCTATTCCCATATCTTTCTCCTATACCATCAACGTGCTCATACACCCAAGTCAATAAAACTTGAACAGGTCCTTGGAGCGTATAAGATTTTTTCTGCAAAGACATAATCTTGATCGAAGTAATCAACTTCTCAAAAGATACTCGACCCCACGGATGCTTCTCAAAAGCTTCTTGATCAAGAACTATTTTAGCAATTTCCAACGGTATCCTAGATCCTCTATGTATGCCAAGTACCGCAACTGAAAGTACACATAATTGTGCCACCATAAGCCTCTTATCAAAATGCCAGAGATGGCTTTTAGCCATCACACGCTCTAATTCTTCAAATGAAGGTCCTGTTGCTGTAGATATTTCTATCTCTCTCCAGAACTCTTCGTGACTAAGAGAACATGCATCAGGTGGTATTGTATCACAATTAAGACCAGTGAAAGCTCCAAACTCATGAAGGGAGAATCGGATAGGTCTATCATCAATAAGGGACCAAATCTCATGCGGATCATCCACTAACAGCTGGTTAACCAAGAAGTAGTGAGCTCTTTTAGCTGCCCATGTGTATTCCAAATCAGCAAACTTGGCAAACACACCAATGGAAGATTCCTTCAAATGAGACCACACACCATGTCCTAATTCTTCTTTCACTTTGGACAAGTTGGCCATCGCTGAATAGTGATTCATGCTATGTGTTTGTATTGGAGATTTTCCTTCCTCATACAGTCGAGGAGGATATTGACGGATAACACTCGAAGACGCCACTCCTTCAAACAAAAAAATAAAACAATTAGTGACATGAAACCGACCCCAAAAATCTGAGATTACAAAATGCAAAAACAGTCAATGCAACATATGCTTAAACCATCATTAAACAATTAAGAGGCAAAAGCTCAGCCATGTGCCTATCTCCAACAATAAAGAAAGAACAACAAAAACAGAGAAACACAAAAAACTTGCAGTAAGACAAAAAGAGACACATCAAACATCTCATTTTTCTATGTTCCTCTAGTAATCATATAGCAATTCTCAAGTAAATCACGATTGTATTCTCAAACAAATCACGATTAAAGAAATTTTAGTTTCAGTCCATGAAAATGAGATGCTTCACCATTTTATGTACTTCTCTAATTACAATAAACATGCATCAGTCCATAATTCAATCAATGCTTTCCTAAGTGACCTCCTCACTAAAAGCAATTGCAAAAACTCTGCAATAAGAGATGACTAAACAATCGAATAACTCAGCCAAAAACTGCAACCTTACAAACAATCAAATAAAGATTCAAGATTTCAAGCGCCACACACATCTCATCAAATCAGATTGCACAAAATATAAGCATGTATTATGAATATCAAAAACTGTTGGATAACACAAAATGACAAAGTTAAAACTATAACAAAAATCTGCGATATAAGTATTTAACAAGGAAACAAATCTGCGATGTAAGTACTCAATTTTAAGAAAGTCTTCGATAATGCAACAAAACACCAAAAAAAAAAACGTAACAATCACGCTTACAAATCTGCGATAACACCGAATCAAAAACATATTTTTAGAAACTCTGCAATCAATCAATCAATTTAGGCGGCAATTTTTTTTTAAAACCTAAACCCTAATCTCACCGGAATCTGGCATTTTCATGCCGGAAAATGCATTACGCGGCGGAGGTTGTGAGGGAGACTTGTCGGAATTCTTCATCTTAAACAGAGAAATTGAGGATCTACGCCAGAAATTGAATGAGGCGCGGTGGTTGTGGCTGATAGTTGCCAAAATTCTCTATATTGTACCTGTAAATTCCGATTTGAAGCTTAGATTAGAAAAAACAACAACCAAAACTCAGAAGACATCTTAATAATCATCTGAATCAACTAACTGTGGGTTTGGAGAGGCATAGAGATTCCACGGCGAGAGAGATGAGACAGCGGTGAGAGGAGAGAATTACGAGATTCCGGCGAGAGGTGAGATTAAACGGCGAGGGAAGAGATTAAACGGCGATGAAAACTGGCGACACTGGAGAATCGAACGGCGTTGAAGACTGGCGACGGTGGAGAGTGGAACGGCGTTGAAGACTGCCGACGGTGGAGAGTCGAACGGTGTTGAAGACTGGCGACGGTGGAGAGTCGAGCGGCTATGAAGATTGGCGACGGTGGAGAGTCGAACGGCGAGGAGGAAGGCTTCGAAAACTCATATGCGGCGGTTTAGGGTTTCAATGAAGATGAATGGGTTTTTTTGGGTGAAATGTCGTGTGGGTTAGGGGAAACTGATTTGGATTTTTATTTTTATTTTACTTTTTTATTTTTATTTTGTTATTCTATTTTTTTAATTTCTCTAATTTTTAATTATAATGGCATTTTGGTTAATATGAAATTTTAGTTTGGTTATTTAGTATTTTGACAAAAAATTAGTATTAGTCTAGTAAACTTATTTTGTGAGTATTAGTCTAGTAATTAACTTAGAAAGTAGTGTTATTCTAGGCAAATTTACAGCAAAAAAATCAAGAATTGATGTCAAGTTTTGATTTTCAAATGGATATCTTTTTAGATAAAAATCTTTGTAACTTGACTAAAATATCTATAATTAAATTTGTTTCTGTTGTTCTATTTTCCGTCTCCCAAAGCGATTTTTTGAGGACATTGAGAAACTTTGCAACACTTTCCCATGGTCTGGATCTCCGACAAATCATATAAAGAAGAAGGTTGCTTGGGAGGATGTTTGCAAACCAAAGAATGAGGGTGGGTTGGGGATTAGACGCATATGTAATTCCTCTTGGGGTCTTACGCTGCATATGTGATTCACTATCTTGGGCTCTCTATAGGTTTCTTGGACTCGTCATTATTTATAATAGTCGTTTTGGGATGTTTTTGATGATATTGGGGGCTCATGTCATGGTTCATAATGGTTTAACCACAAAATGTTCTGGCATCCGTTACAGACCCGGCCCTGAGCTAAAACCCAAAAAGCAGGTGCTTTAGGACTCAAAAATATATTACAATTTAGGGGCATTACTTTTAGGAAATGATGTTTTAGTGGAGTGTTTTTTTTCCTTCCCTTCCTACTTACTAGAGTTGGGTTCAAATCCTTGGTCAAACCCTTGGTCAATACTTGGCAAAATTGGCCAAATTTTATTAAAAATCTATTTTTATATGGGCTTTGCTTTAGGCAGCAAAAAACTTTGAACCGGGCATAAACATGCTTTTATGGCAGAAGTGGTGACTGGCCACTGTGGATACTTTCAAAAACATAATAGAGACGATACAATATCTCTCAATTCCTGTATATGTAGTGATACTTTCAGAAACATAGTAGAGACATAGTAGAAATATAGGTTCCATGAGTTCGAATTGTGTGGTTTAATTTGCCGGTTCCAAGGTATTCATTTATCATCTGGCCCACATTTAAGGACAGGTACAGACTTGACAAATACATGCTTGTCTTTTCTGTGGGGAATGAGAAAAATCCCATGATCATCTCTTTTTTGGTGTGAACTCTGTCAAGGCTTATTGGGTGCAAAGGCCTAGCTCTTAGCTAAAGCCCAACAAGCAGGTGCTTTATGTATCAAAAATATATTAATAGTTTAGGGGCAATGTGTTTTGGAAATGATGCTGTAGTGGAGTCGTTTTGTCCTTTCCTTCCTACTTACTAGTGCTGGGTTCGAATCCTTGGTTTGCAATTTTGGCCAAATTTGATTAAAACTCTGTTTTTATATGGGCTTTGCTTTATGCAGCAAAAAGCTTTGGACCGGGCTTAAACATGCTTTAGTGGCAGAAGTGGTGACTGACACCATTGTGGATACTTTCAGAAACATAGTAGAGACGATACAAAATCTCTCAATTCCTGTATCTGTGGTGATACTTTCAAAAACATAGTAGAGACATAGTAGAATCTATAGGTTCCCTGAGTTCGAATTGTGTGGTTTAATTTGCCCGTTCCAAGGTATTCATTTATCATTTAGCCCGCATTTAAGGACAGGTACAGACTTGATAAATACAGGCTTGTCTTTTTTGTGGGGAACGAGAAAAATCCCATGATCATCTCTTTTTGGGTGTGAACTTTGTCAAGGCTTATTGGGTGCGAGGATCACTCCAGACTGGATAGACAATCATCGTCGTATTTTAAACAGTTCCAAATCGGTGGTTGGCAAGGCGCTAATCAAGATGTTTTTCCTGTATATTTTAATTTCACTTTAGTTGAATAAAATACTAATCTAAACTTCAAACTCATGCCAAAATATATAAACTTAATTTTAAAAGATATTTTGATTCATTTTAATTTAATTGTCATGTATATATATATATATATATATATATTACTCTTATAAAAACATTTTAAAGTTAGGATTAGTGATATACCATTCTCGAGAGAGGATGAGACGGGTGTTACATATACTTTAAGCTAATTCATCACAGAAGCAAACCGTTTTACATATTCTGCAGACTAGAGAGCTTTGGGATAAAGACATGTCACCAGTGAACTTTCGATGTGTGAAGTAACCGAGACACAATTCCTCCAACAAGTTTATGTTGCTTGTTTACTCGTATAATGTATAAGTCTAATGACTATCCACAGTGTTGCCTCTATTCATATCAACAAGACAAACAAACATTTAGCAAAAAAACATAAGAAATTTATCTTTCTTGGTTAAAAATGGTGAGCAGATGTGCCATACTCGAAGCCAAGACCTTTAAAGATCTGTAATGAACCAAAGATTATCTAAGGATTCTCTAAACAAGAACATAATCTCTCTTAGAGAATCAGTAAGGAAAAAAGCTCAGACATTCTGGTGAACATTCCTTCACATTTGTTTACAAACTTTTGTCGATAAAACTCTTTCTTATTCACATCTTCTTTGGGTGAAAATGCATCGAGAAAAAATGGATGCATTCAAATCTACGTAATTTATCCAGAGATTAATACCATAAGCATCTCAATTATTATCTAATTATAAAGAGAGTGAGAGTTCACCTCAAAGTTTTATTGATTTAGATGAATCAATGGCTTTGTCAAGATTCTTCTTTCCAACAAAACACCATGGACACACCATATCATCTAAATCGTTACCAATGATTGGAGAAGAACGGCGGCGAGTCCACAATGAGGCGAAGAGGGTTTGAAAGGGAAAAGGGTTTGAAGGGGAAAAGGGTTTGGATGCGAAGAAGGTTTGGAAATTTGTTGATGAAAATCTTCAAATATCCCGATTTGGTGAAGGCAGGGTTTTGAGGGAGTGCAACATTTGCAAATGCACATGACCCCAAAAAAAATTCCCCTTTTTCTCCTTGTTATTAGGGCCCAAAACTGTTTTCCACTTTTTCCCTTTACTAACATAGTTTTTTTTTCTTCTGGCACATGGCCACCCAAAGCTTTGAGCCGCCCATGGATGAAGGAGACGAGGCACGACAAGCACGGAGATAGCACGGAGAGTCCACGGAAATGGTGAGCGGTGTTGTTAACAAAATCTCGATGGTAGGGTTTCCATCATGAAGAAGATGTCTTTCGGGTAAAAAATTTCATGACCTAATTATTTTGTTTCGAAAAATTATATGTGATTTTTTGTTTTTCAGTTATATTTTTAAGCTTTCAAAATTAAATTTTTGATTTAATTTTTGCATATATAAAAAATGGAATTCTTGTAAATATTAGGATTCAGTTTTGTTTAATTTTACTTTAACAAAAGATTTGGATCATTCTAGCTAGCCTATTTTTAGAAAGTTACTATAGTAGTTATTTTTTAGAGGTCATTTACAACAATTTTTTTAATTTAGCTTTTTACTGAAGTTTAATTTATTTTAAAATTCAATAACACGCTGATCCGACATGCCCTAATTTAGTATATATAAGATTTGAAAGCTTAGAAAACCTTATAAATTTTCTAACTTTATCATTTTTTATGTATCTTAATGAAAAATTAGTACATCTTAGAAAAGTTAGAAGATTTTAGATTATTTTTGTATGTTATATTCAATATGACCATATTATTATGGTATATATATATTATTTAGTATAAAAATTTTAGAAAGAGGATTTCGGGAATTTCTGTTTTCAAACGGAAATTAAAAGTTTATACCATAAGAAAATACATTCACATCTAAAACATGAATTCGACTAAAAATGAGATAAGACGGGATAAGCCGAGATGAGACAGAAATGATGTCTACCCCTAATTTTTATTTCAAGATAGAAAAACAAATGTGCCGATGACGTGGACAACACATCATCATATTCAAATGTACAATCCTCCCTATTTGTATGAATTAGTCTAATTTTTATACTTAGTATATAAATTGGCCTATCACTTTAGTTTAGGTATTATTTCGACTTATTGAAGATATTGAGGTATAAATTGGGCGACTTCCCTAATCTTGACACTCCAAAACTTGAAGATTACTCTAAAACGGTAATAGATGTAATTTTATTTTGAATTTCATAGATGATGAAATTGCCTCTTAGACCCTTAAAGTTGTTGTGTATAAATCAAGACGCAACCCTTAAAGTTGTTGTGTATAAATCAAGACGCAAATCTTTCAGCTTCTTTCTTTCTTTCTTTCTTTTTTTTTTTTTTTTTTTTGAACGAAATATGGAGAAGTAAGAGTTGAGAGAGAGAGGATATGATGGTCTTTTTTAGGTAATTTGGTGATGATGATGATGATGATTATACTTTGATGAAGAATATATAAAATAATATGATGGGTAAATAGTTTATCCATTATGACCCATGAACCAATTACAATCAAATGCATCAGTTTATCTAGGTCAAAATACTCAATCCATTAAGATTAATGAATTGTCTTGGGTTGGATCTGTGAGAATATAAACTTGGTTTCAAGTGTAAGATTAGAGAGAGTAAGAGAGTAAAGAAACTTAAGAGACTTAGTTGAAGAGAGAACTCTCTACTTGCATTACAATGAGAAGAATACCAAATATATATACAAGAGTACAATTAACCTAATACACCAAAAGAGTAGCTTGGAGTGATGGAGGAAAACAAGGAGAGGTGGAGTAAGACAAGGAGAGGTGGAGGAAGACAAGGAGTGATTTAAGGATGCTTGTTTTGAGTAATTGGTGGAGTGAGTTGTAGAAGTAGTGGAGGAGTGAGTCAAGTGTATTTGGAGTTACTCTCTTGGTAACTTGGTAAATATATTTTACCATTCCAATACTCCCCCTCAAGCTTTACCATAAGGTTGTGGAGGTAAAGCTTGGAACCTTAGCCACTCACCTCATTAAAAAAACCTTTAGTGTAGAAAACCCAATGGGATAAAACTACACGTAAGGGAAAAAGAGTATGAGAGCTATGGTTTAGAGGATCTTGGCCTAGTGAGATCAATGAGGCCAAGTTTGGAGTGAATGTACTCACACACAGTGGGACTAGCAGCCTTGGTGAATATGTCAGCTAGTTGTTCAGAGCTCTTTGTGAAACATGGTAGAATAACTCCTAGTTGGACTTGTTCTCGCACCTTGTGGCAATCGACTTCAATGTGCTTTGTTCTTTCATGGAACACGGAGTTTGAGGCTATGTGAATGGCAGCCTGATTGTCACAGTGCATGGTGATGGGTTTAGATGATTCAATGCCCAAATCTTGAAGTAGCATCTTGAGCCACATAAGTTCTGTTGTAAGTTTCCTCATCGCTCGATACTCGGATTCGGCACTTGATAGCGAGACCACCTTTTGCTTCTTGCTCTTCCATGTAACTAGATTGCCTCCTATGAATGTACAATAACCTGTTGTTGAGCGTCTATCCCTTCGGTCTCCAGCATAATCAGCATCACAATAGCCTACTATTTTCGCATTTCCATTGCATCCCATCCAAATACCTTGTCCCGGAGTTCCTTTGAGATACTTGAGGATGCGGTTCACCATGTTCCAATGGTGAAGTGTAGGCTCTTGCATATGTTGGCTGACCTGATTCACAGCATAACAAATGTCAGGTCTTGTAATTGTTAAATAGATCAACTTACCTACCAAGCGACGGTATTGAGTTTGGTTCTCATATGGTTTGTCCACAAGCTCCCCCTTACGGCTATCTTTATAGGCATCTTCAAGAGGTGTTGTTGCTGGTTTTGCTCCTAGTTTACCTGCTTCACTCAACAAATCAAGTGCATACTTTCGTTGTGATAAGAAAAGTCCTTCTTTAGATCGACAAACTTCTATCCCAAGAAAGTATTTCAGCTCTCCAAGATCTTTAATATCGAAAACGGATTTGAGATAAGCTTTAGTATTTTGAATTCCTACCTTGTCATTCCCAGAGATGATAATATCATCTACATATACTAGGATGACTATAATACCTTCTTGGCTTTGAATGGTGAAGAGAGTGTGATCAGCTTCTGATTTCTTAAACCCTTTGTTGATTAAGGTGGAGCTTAACTTGTGATACCACGCCCTTGGAGATTGTTTTAAACCATAGATCGCCTTCTTAAGTTTGAACACTTTTCCCGGCATCATTTTTTCCTCTAGGCCTGGTGGAGGCTTCATATATACTTCGTCCTCGAGCTCGCCTTGGAGAAACGCATTCTTAACATCCATCTGCCAAAGTTCCCATTCTAAGTTAGTAGCTAATGAAAGGACAACCCTTACCGTATGAAGTTTCGCAACGGGTGCGAATGTGTCTAGATAGTCTTCTCCATAGGTTTGTGTAAATCCTCTTGCAACGAGTCTAGCTTTGTATCTTTCTATCTCCCCGTCACTCTTGTACTTGATAGTGAACAGCCATCGAGAGGTTACCACTTTCTTTCCGGGAGGTAATTCCGTTTCATCCCAAGTGTCATTGCGTTCCATGGCTTTTATTTCTTCACTAACAGCATCTCGCCAAACTTTGTGTTCTTTAGCTTCATCATACGTCTGAGGGATCCAGTTTTGATCTATTTGGCTAAGGAAGACTTGATGTTCCAACGGAAAATGTGCAAGAGTGCAAACAGCTTGAATCGGGTGAGCTATAGCTTCGTTGGAGTAGTGAACTCGAACTCGCTTTCCCGCCAGCCGTTGACTTCACCGGAGTGGAATGGGTGCTTCTTGTGGTGTAAGATCATCTCCATGCTCAGGAGTTGAAAGAATTTCTTCTACTTCGGAGCCGTCTTCCGTACTTATTTCTTCATTACGACTCATTAGTTCGTTCATTGTGCGAGAATCCATTTGAGCTTCCTCTGAGCTTTGAGGTGATTTATCATCTGTCTCTTCTCCTTCTAGTGATTGCATCTGATCATTAATCTCTTCCATTGGAGGTTCATCACAGTGTTGAGGTGAGCTCACACCAAGTCTTTCCAAAATGATGCGGAGATTCGATGCTCGATCCGAAGGTGAGTGAGCTAAACTTTCAAGATTTTTCCAATCCTTTTCTTCATAATATCCTTTTGTTTCGACAAACTTCACATCTCGGGATACATGAACTCTTCTTGTTTCTGGAATATAACACTTGTACCCCTTTTGTGTAGTAGAATAACCAATGAACATGCCCTTTTCACTTTTGGCGTCAAGCTTAGTTCGTTTTTCTCCTGGGATTAAAACATAACAAACACAACCAAAAACTCGTAAGTGATCAATATTAGGTTTGTGTTTATTGATTACCTCGAATGGGGATTGGTCTTGAAGTATTTTTGTTGGTAGTCTATTGATCAAGTAACATGCGGAAGTCACCGCATCACTCCAAAAACGTTTGGGGACATTGGTATGGAACATCATGGATCTAGCTACTTCCATCAAGTGACGGTTCTTTCTCTCGGCTACACCATTTTGTTGTGGAGTGTATGGACAGCTTGTTTGATGAATGATTCCATGTTGGTTGAGATATTCTTTAAATGCATGGCTGGTGTATTCTCCTCCATTATCTGATCTCAAAATCTTAATCTTGCCATTGTAATGGTTAGTCACATACGTTTTAAAATTCACAAAGGCTTCAAGGACTCTATCTTTGGACGGAAGTAAAGTTAACCAAGTGTACTTAGATTTTTCATCAATAAATGTAACAAAATATTTCTGGTTTTCCCTAGACTCGCAAGGCGAACTCCAAACATCTGAGTGAATTAAATCAAAGCATTGTTCATAGATGGTGAGAGACTTGGGGAAAACGGATCTACAATGTTTACCGAGAATACAAGCTTCACAATCATCATTTTTAAAAGAAATACTAGGCAACAATAGTCCTAAGGCACGAGAATGAGGGTGACCTAATCTAGCATGCCAAATTGCATTGTTTGTACCAGCAACAACCGTGCTAAAATAAGAAGATAGAGGGGTGGTTAGCTTAGTGTCCTCGAGTACATAAAGATCACCCTTTGTGACTCCTTGACCAAGCATTTTACTTGTTTTAATATCCTGAAAATACACATCATTAGGCCCAAAAATAGCATAACAATCAAGATCATTAGTAGCTCTTTTTACGGATAAAAGATTAGATGTGAAGCTAGGCATATAGAAGGCTTTAGAGGTTTGATCAAATAATTCTAATTCTCCTATTCCTTTGATTGGTACTTTAGTTCCATTAGCTATAATTACATTCCCTAAAGTTGGTTCTATGTTCTTTATAAGCTTAGAGTCACTAATCATATGATGGGAGGCACCCGAGTCTATAATAAGTGGTTTAGTATATTTTAAGGCATTAAGAGCTTGGTAAGGGTTACCGGATGACTCTTTAAGAGCTTTGATGAGGGCATCCAGGTCTGAACGCCTCACTATCTCAGAGGATGCTACCATGGTTGAGACATTTCCATCAATGTTTTGACTAGACGAGCTGGCTTTATCGTGACGCCCAATCTCTTCCCCGCCGTGGTAAGCTTGTTGTGCCCTTGGCTCTCTTCTATCTCCATAGAAATTTGGTGGTCGGAGATGAGGGTGCAGCTTGTAGCATTTCTCACGAGTATGACCTCCACGGTGACAGTAAGAACATGTAACATTTGGGAAAGTCCCCTTCCGGTAGTGATCCGTTTTGTAGTTTCCTTTGTTAGCATATCCGATGGGGATGGCAAGTTCTCCTTTGTTGGCTGTGACTAGTTCTCCTTTTCCTCCAAATAACCCAAGGGAGCCTTCTTCTTTCTGAATTTGTGAACAAACTTCATCAAGACTTGAGAGCTTATCAGCTCTTAAAATGTGTTTGATAAGAGCATTGAAACCGAGGTCCAAGGTCATGAGTAGGCCGAATACTTTGTCTTGTTCTCTTCGTTCGTTTAACACCTTGGGATCAATAGAACTTGGTCTAAGCATCTCCAGCTCAGCCCATAGAGACCTAAATTTTCCAAAATGTTGTTTGAACTCCACTCCATTTTGGCTTAGCTCATTAAGAGCTTTCTTCACTTCAAAAACTCGGTATAGGTTCGATGTGTCTCCATATACCTTTTGGAGAGTATCCCATAACTCCTTAGCGGTTTCACAATAGGAGTAAGCTTCAAGAATGGAGGCTTCAAGAGAGTTTTGAAGATAGTACAAAACCATGTGATCCTCTTGAAGCCATTTTTCTTGCTCCTCTTCATTGAAGGTTTTATTCTTTCCTTCTTTCTCGGCGGCTTCTTTTGGCGATTCACCTTTTTCAATGTGGCTCCAAAGACCACGACCATATAAGGCCGACTTGGTGGTTCTAGACCAGACCAAATAATTAACTCCTTTGAGAGTGTTTGTAATGACCAATCCTTTGTTGGTTTCCATGGTGAAAAGACTAAGATGAAAAAGAATAAGATGACAAGACTAACAAGCTTGTTATTAGCAAGAGATGATTTCTGAAACTTTGAAACCAAGAACATGAACTGAGAGAGAACTCAAATGAACCTTGATGGCTCTGATACCATGTGAGAATATAAACTTGGTTTCAAGTGTAAGATTAGAGAGAGTAAGAGAGTAAAGAAACTTAAGAGACTTAGTTGAAGAGAGAACTCTCTACTTGCATTACAATGAGAAGAATACCAAATATATATACAAGAGTACAATTAACCTAATACACCAAAAGAGTAGCTTGGAGTGATGGAGGAAAACAAGGAGAGGTGGAGTAAGACAAGGAGAGGTGGAGGAAGACAAGGAGTGATTTAAGGATGCTTGTTTTGAGTAATTGGTGGAGTGAGTTGTAGAAGTAGTGGAGGAGTGAGTCAAGTGTATTTGGAGTTACTCTCTTGGTAACTTGGTAAATATATTTTACCATTCCAATAAGATCAACATGAAATTTGGCTCATTTGACGCCCTAGGCATGGTATATTGTTATTTACTAGGGAAATTGGTTAAATGGCAAAGGAAAATCAATATTTGTTTCATATTGAAGCTAGAAGTTCTGCTCATCCTATTTGTTTCATTATCTTGCTGTTGTGTGCGCTTTGATCCAAAATTGTTGTTTTTTTTTTCTTAAGTCCCTTTCATTTCTCTCACTTTGTAACTCTCATAAATGGTCTCGTTTTCGGAGATAATAGATAAATAAAATGGTACTTGAAAAAAAAAAAGTTCTTTCAGGATTAAAAATATATATATATATATATATATATATATAGAGAGAGGTAATCCACAATATGACCTCATTGCCACCGACAACAAAATTGTTTGTGGCTTTTGTGGCCTCTTTTGCCCTCACGTGCAACCTTACTTCTACACTAATAATCGCATTTATAACGTGGGACCCTTTCAAACATTAGTGTTTGTCAGTGATGCGTGAAAAAGTCAATCCCTAATTAAAGTTAAACATTGTGTAACCCTTTCAAACACTATACCCTCTCGTAACTGTTCATATTTTCTCACCCTTTACTCTCTCATCACTGTTCATTTTTTCCGGTGCATTGTCGCGTTGATTCTCCATACGTTCTTCATTTTTGTATCATCACTTTAGGGGTTTCATTTCAATTATTTTCTGTCATTTATCTTCAGATTTCTTCTCTACTCTCTTGCGGGGGAGACGGTGTAAACATCTACGATGATGGACTCCACGAAAAAAGAAAAGAAAAAGTAATGTATATAAAATATTCAATCATGTTTTAAACTGATAAAATCATTTGTAAACCACTATATATGTATTTTTCTCTATATAACTGAAAATAACATGTATATATATATATATATAACATGTATTTGGTGAGATATATCTTCGGAATGTATGATAAATCTCAGTATTTATAACACTATAAATCTCCACACTATAAATTAACAATTTACTTAAAAATGTAAATTCTAAAATAATTAATATCGCAAGCATTTTTAACATAGATAAATAAATTAATAACAAGGTATATGTTTTTGTAACATGTTAAAATATTTTTTTATGTATTATCATATAAGTATAGAAATATGCATCAACATATCTATTTAACGCAGTAGCTACATTATTAGATAGTAAATATTATATTACTGCATATATGTTTACCGCACTAAATTTAAAACATAATCTCTTATTTAAATATTTAGTATGCTAAAAAATTCAATTATCAATGTTGAAACCATGTTTTCAATATACGATAATATTTTACCGCACTAAAATGATAAATAGCAGTGTAGACAACAAAATCAATTGATTGTTTTGTTGGGAGTAGTTGGGACGTGTGGTGGATTTGGATCGATCTAGGATTATGTCTGTGTTGATTCGAAGATGAAAGTGAAAGAGAATATGAAAGAGAAAAAGAAGATGGAAAAGAAAAAAAAACATAAGAGAATGAAGAGAAGAAGAAAAGGAGACGAGAAGAAGAAGATGGTAAAGAAGATGAAAAAGAAAGAAAAAGATAGGGAAGAAGTTAGTTCCATAAGAAAAAGGGAAAGACGACAGAGAAGGTGGGGGATAGGGGTTTTTTTTTTTCCACGCGCTGCATAAAGAAGTTGTGTCATTGTTGACAAAAGGTACTTTTTTTTTTTTCGTTCAAATTCATTCATTCTTAAACAATTACAAGGATATAAGCATTATCGGACATAACCCGATATGCAAGCCTAGCGGCTAAACTCAAAACAAGGAAACTAAACCAACTAGGGATAGAGACACAAACTGATAAAAGTTCGATAAAGCATTAACAAGAAAGTCAGAGGGGAGTTTGAAAAATCTCAGTGCCAACAAGATTTCAGGTCTCACGACATTAATAGTTGTTAACTGAAGGGTAGTCACTACATCTTCTGCATAATGCGACTTTGAAAAAACATCCAAACCGATAGGTATTAATGAAATGATCCCTACTGCATCTTCTGATCTCGATGAGATCTCTTCATAAGATAAAAAATCGGTTAAGCATAACAAGCATTCTCGCTTCAACAACCGGACATAAAACAACTCTCATCCAAAGAGAACATAATGGAAGTAGGATTCACTCTTTAACAAAGGATGATATAAAGGATCTCTCCCAAAGGGAGGGAAGAGGCGAAAGATCTTCATGAACAGAGGAGAAGTATGAACACATTCTCTTTTCATGAGAACAAAACACCGAAAGGCAACCCAATTTGAGTAACATCAGAAACCCAATATTAGACGTTGCTTTCTACCTAATTTGATTCCCAAATATTGCTGATTACCTAAATGTCCCAAATTACTATTTACTATAAAAAAATAACGAACAAAAACCTATTGACTTTGATGAAAATACTAATTCAACCAAACTATAAATGGGGATTAGAATCATTAGATAGTTGGATATTTACTATAACCCACACATGCTTTTGATATCATTCTACAAGAAACAAGATAGTTTACAGAAGAAGCGTAACCAAGTAACAAATCGGAAACAGCCGATAATGCCTAAAAGTCGTTTGCTTTCCTTCGTAGTTCGTTTAACTCGTTTTCGATCTCCGAGTCCTTGAAAGGGTACCTCTTGCTTGCTGCGACAGTGCTTCTCCCTGGAGGAAGCTCTCCTTTCTGCTTCATATCAATTAAACAGAGGATAATTACTAGATGTATGTATCACAAACTCTTGTTACAAGAGTTATATAGAACATAGTTTCTGACTGTGTTAGTAGCAAAGTAGGATATAGTCAAATATGAAAACCAATTGCCGCTGAGATTTTTTACTCAATGAGAAACCAAATCGATTTGTTTCAGTTTCAGCAGTTCTCTGGAACCATCCAAACTTGCCAAATTCAAACAGTAAATTGGAATGTGATAGCTTGTGAAGCCGATTTTTTAAGGTAGTTTATAAACTCAAAGGAAGAAATAAGATCACCAATATACAAACCTTTGAGGTTCCGGACAACTCTTTCTTTAAGTTTGCAAGATCATCATCCACAGATGAAGTTTCAAGCATTTGAAACTGCAAGTCACGAAGATGAACAAGTTAATGTCAAAATGATTGTATAAATAAAATTTCTTCTCATACCAGCAAACATAAAGTAAACCAGATTGAACTTTCCACTCATAGTCATATAAAATTTTAGATGAAGCAGCAAACTTACCCTAACCAACGCAAGATTTTACTTATGAAACCAATACAAAACAGAAAGATTTACTTCTTATAGAAATAATAAGACAGGAAACATATAACTAACCTTCCCCTCGAGTTCATCGGATCCAATCTGAGCAAGTGCATCTGCTTCAGACTCCATAGCCATAACTGTCAAGCACTTTCTAGATTTTAGCCTCTACCAGAGTAGCCATACATCAAAAAGAAGAATGTAGAGTAATTTATGAAAATAAATTCCGACTTCAGAATTCTGAAAAAAAGTTCATGGTTCACCAGTTGCTAGAAATAGAAAACAATTTTTCTATTCCAAATTCCAATGTCACCTAAACAACAAGAAAGGATTTGACTAAGTTTATCATTTTCTCTCACATCACATTGCGCCCATTAGATTAGAGCTCCACTGTTGTGCATGAGGTAACTACAACACTAATCCTAGGTATTGCCTAGAATCTGACGCACATCTCACCCACATTGCCTAGGTATCAAGTAAGCTATCTTACCGAGAGAAAGTAACACATTTTTGGAAAAAGTGGACTCTCTACTCACTTCCAAAGACTGAATAGGTATATTATTCTCCTCCTACTAACTATAGGCCAAAATTCAAATTCAGAAGGAATAATACGACTAATTGCTGTCAGTGCTGCATACATAAGTTGTTAAAGGTTTACTCAATTTGAAGGATCAAGAGATCATACCTTTCTCCTCCATTTTCTCAAAAGCTGAAAGAGCACCGCTTGTATTCACTGTCCCTATCATCTCTTGCACTTTGGTTGCAGTCCTAGCAGGAATAAATAAAAAATGAAAACTGGGACAAAATATCAATCGAGAAGAATCATTCTATATGGTCAAGCTTCTAATAAAGGATGTAAGAAAGATAATAGGAAATGATACAAACTTAGCAGTACGAGCACGTGCAAGGAGTGTATCTTTCTTTGCTTTTGCCTCCTGTATCTTGCTCTCCAAGAGCTGTAAAGAAAAGGGGAAACAACAATAGTTCCTTCATTCAAAAATTGAAAAAGGAAAAACATGTTAAAGAACTCGATTTTCTAAGAACCAAACTTCATTCAAAAATTTGAACTATCTTCTACAATAGTTCCTTGGTCACAAAACAAGAGCGAAGAGAGATACTTATCATATGAACTTTAGACGGGCATCATAAAACAACTATGGTCCCTATCCCTAAGCTATTTTAATGGAATGGTGGCATGAAGAAATTAATCAATACATGATTCATTGTTTTGTTGGGTAATGCAGTGGAAATAAACTCCATTTAACTATAACCCTACAGAATCCCACAGTTTAAAGCGAGTCAAAATATATAGATAAAAATGCTGATAACTAACCCTTGTATTTGAAACAAGATTGTCGACAACACCTTTTTGCTGATCTAGTTGAGTTTTCAGAGCAGTAGCATTGTCCTGTTAAGAAAAAAAGTGAACAAGTAAATAACTTCAAAACCAAAAGTTCTAAGATGATAAGCTTTCTTTTGTAATGTAACTTTCAAAACTTAGAGAATGCATGTATTCAAGAGACTTCAATCATTGTTGATAAGGTATCAGCAGGTAAAAGATAGAGATAATATCTCTTATTGCCTTAAATTCTATAGCCATTTCCAAAGGTTATAGGAAAACACATAATCAGGAAACTGAAACAGAGCCATATGGTCTGTTGCTCAAACAAAAGCACATAAAAGACGATAGTCAACATTATAATAAGTAGAAACAAAGAGGGATTGTTTTTGGCTGTTTCCGCAGTGCTACATATGTCCAAATTCTTATTTTTTCTAATATCCTAATACGTAGTCCTACACTGAAAGACAATACTCAATAATATCCTAATATGAAAAAACAAAGAAGAATCATTTTTTTTGCTGCATCCATGGTGTTATGTATGACCAAATTCTATTCTGTTCTGAAACTGAAACCGCCTTAACAGATTCAACAAACAAGATATTTCAAGAATACTCGTAATTATAAACAATGCCAAGCTCTGTTGATTCTATAAGTGATTAACACAAGGTCAACATCTCAGAAACTATTTGAAATTACTTAGGATGTCATGAGGAGAATTAAGGTATATTCGGATATCTAAATTTCCAAAGTTTACTTTCATCATATACTTTCTAACTTTGCAAAAACCTAGAGATCGGCGTCAAAGGGTTTGAAATAGAAAACTGGAGACTAAGAGAATGGATAGATATAACCTACAGCGAAAGACTTTCTTCTTTTAAGGGCTTCACGTGCAAGATCCTCATCTCCTTTTGCAAGAGCAAGTTGTGCCCTTTTGTACCTATTTAAGCGTGCAACATTTAAGAATAATCAGCTAACCGAAGATTTTAAGTAAGAGAGAAAGGGTCCAGCCTAAAACAAACATACCAGTCGTCAGAAGACTGCTGTGCAGCTTTATATCTGTTCTCCAACTGCTTTTGTGATGCTAAAACCTTCATACACGTTGATAATACACAAGTTAAATCATGAACTCTCAGAAATAAGGGCAAGCCATGCTCAGTATAAAGCTGAAGAAGAAAAACATCACAAAAGTGGCATGCATTAAAATTTGTTCAAGCATAAGAAACGTACCTGTGCAGTGGCTTGACGCATCTTTGTCAAATCACTATTCATTTCAATAACAGTTTGCTCCAGGATTTTCTCCGGGTCTTCAAAGGAGCTTATAAGTGCATTTGCATATGACTTTGCTTATTTTAAACGAAAATAAACACAAAATCTTCCGATTAACGAACTCCAATGCATTAAAAATATAATACATAGGAAAGAAACATATTCGACTTTCGTCAGATACAGAATCAGCAAGGCTATAAGTACCTTAACAACTCTAGAAAATCGTTCAAAAAGATTCATCGTAGCACCACCATTGCACCTGAGTTTATTTGCACAAGATAATCTCAGCTCATTCACTCTCAGCGCTCCACCTTATATATCAAAAAACAAAAAAACAATAATCCTTTTGAGTTTAAACAATAATTTCAATCCAAAAACATAACTCCAACCCAAGGGAACTACATGTAACCATCATATATATATATATATAGTCTATAAGAGTAGTAATTGAAACCATTATAAACCCTATTTACCACTTAATTTTTCCTAATTAATAAATCAAGAAACAAAATCATACACCAAAAAAATCACAATCAATATTCCAAGTTTATACTTCAGTCACACTCTGACCAATCACGTTCACAGCTATTTCAATCACTAATTTTTCACCGGAGCAATTCAAACAAGGAGTAAGCTAATCAAAGGAAGAGAAATTAGAAATCCCAGAGGTGTACCGGAGTTTCCGAAGAAGGATGTTCTGAGGGGTAATACTCTGAGGGAACAAGGGCGATTAGAAGTCGAAGGGGATGAAGAAGCAGTAGGACGGAGAGGAGGGAATAATCCGGCAACTGGTGAAGCTTTGAGAGCCATTTCAATGGCGGAAGAAAAGTTTCGATTTCGTCTCTTCTTCTTCTTCTCTTGGGTTCGCTTCTTCTGATGATTGGAGGATTTTTTTGTGGTGTCGGAGCAAACCGGATGTTGTTGATTTTTTTTTTTTTTTTCTTTCTGTTTTTTTTTTTTTTTTTTTTTAATGTTACGGCGTCGTTTTGATAAAAAGTAAAGTAAATAACATCTAGGTTTTACTGGCTACGTAAACAATAACAAAAGCTGGATATATAATTTTTTGTTCATGAAATTTGCACCCCAAAATCCAATTTTATGTTTTTATTTCTTTGTTTACAGTGTTAATTTAAAAAAAAAAAAAAACTGAGCAGAATCGAATAAAAATAGTTATCTTATTGGCTTCGATTGGTAATTTACATAATAACAAAATCTTTTTTTCTAATACAATTATGCAATTATTTTACCAATTAAAAAAATTACCTAATTTTACATATTTATGCAAAACGTAGAATTTTTTTGTTTGCTTAAAAAATAAAAGTAAAAATTCATTATGTAAATAAGCATGTATTTAATAGTTTATTACATAATAAATGCATACTATTCACATTTAAAAGTATCTCACCTCTTTAGAATATTTTTAAATATATGTCACAATTTTATATTATTTTTATAATAAATAATTAAATAATCTTTTCTTACCATGCAAAAAACTAACAGTTGAAAAACAAATTATAATTAAATATTATTTATAATATGAAATATTAAAATATAATAAAATTTTATGTAAAAAATGATTAATTTTTTAAGTATATGTGTATATTGGTGATTGGTAATTTAATATTACATTCCTTCATTTTGCAAAATTTATCCAATCGCACACATTTTTAATTTGCAATTTTTCATTCTACAAATATTCATTATACAATTTTTATCATGCGCATAATTTTATTTTATGAAATTAAGCGATTATACAGTGTTACGAATCGGAACCATTATATAAACCTTGAACATTCACACCAGGATTTGATACATGTCGAAATTATAATTAAGGGGGGCTGATACATATGTTTGTTTAAAGATCAAATATTTTTACGTGAAATCTATAATTTGTAGTTATAAATAAAGATTTTAATACATTAATCTAATTTTATTGAAAAAAAATATTTTCTAATATATTAAAAGCTAAAATTTATTAACAAAAATAAATAATGAATTTGTTAATTTATTCAATTTTTAACAGAGAAATGAAAGAAAGTTGTTCATATATTCAAATAAAAAAAACCGTAAAAAACTCTTCTTTTGTAGGAAAAAGGAAATAAGATTCAAAATTTCAAATTGTATTAAATAACAGCTTTTTAAATAATTAATAACTAAAACATAATGAAATACTAAATTATAAAATAGTATATATAAAACATGGTGTATATCTCTATTATAAAATATTAACCTTGAATTTTCTGTAATTTAGAGTTTAAAATAGAAATTGTTAATATATTAACCTAATTTTGGGAATTTATTAATATATTAAAAATATATATAAAATTGTTATCCTGTCAGAAAAAAAATATCATGAATTTAATAATTTATTCAAATTTTAAACAGAATGAGAAAAGAAAACATTCATATATTCGAATAAAAACTGTAAAAGTTCTTTATCTTATAAGATAAAAGAAAAAAGGGTCAAATTTTCAAATTAAATTAAATAACAAAAATAATTTAGAAAATAAGTAATAACAATATCTATAAAAATTTTGTACACCATGATTTACACTATTTCACATGATAATTATGATAGTGTACGAGATGATAGGTATGAAAGTGTACGAGACGGTAGTTACGATAGTGTATGAGACGATAACTATTATTGTGTATTTGACATTGGTTAAGACGGTGTACGAGCCATTATTTATGACCATGTACGAGATAATAACTATAACAGTGTGTCAAATGGTATACAAAATAAGATTGTGAACATTATTATTGATGGTGGATGGAGATGAGCAGCGGCAGACCTACTTGAGAGTTGAGACTAAGGGGTGTCATATAACACCACATTAAATATTTTTAATGATTATTAGTGAATTTTTATTAAATTTAGTAAAATAGTTAGAAAGTTGTTCATATATTCAAATAAAAATCATAAAAAAATCTTATCTTATAGTAAAAAGAAAAATAAGACTCAAATTTTCAAATTGAATTAAATAAAAAAAAATTAAAAAAGAACTAATAACTATAACATTATGAAATACATAATTATAAACTAGTAAATATAAAACATGGTGTATATGTCTATTATAAAATATTAACCTTGAATTTTCTATAATTATAGTTTAGAATTGAAATTTGTTAATATATTAACCTAATTTTGGGAATTTATTAATATATTTAAAAATATAATATTTTTATCCTGTCAGAAAAAAAAAATCATGAATTTGTTAATTTATTCAAATTTTAAACAGAGTGATAAAAGAAAACATTCATATATTCAAATAAAAACTGTGCAATTTCTTTATCTTATAAGATAAAAGAAATAAGGGTCAAATTTTCAAATTAAATTAAATAATAAAAATAATTTAGAAAATAAGTGATAACAATATCTATAACCATTCTGTACACTACGACATACACTATTTTACATTATAATTATGACCGTGTATGAGATGATAGGTATGACGGTGTACGAGACGGTAGTTATGATAGTGTACGAGGCAATAATTATAATGGTGTATAAGATGATACTATTATTGTGTACGTGACATTGGTTAAGACGGTGTACGAGACATTATTTATGACCATGTACGAGATAATAACTATAACAATGTGTTGATGTCAAAAAAAAAAAAAAAAAAGTGTGTCAAATGGTATACAAAATAAGATGATGAACATTAATATTGATGGTGGTGGATGGAGATCAGCAGCCGCGGATCTACTAGAGAATTGAGACTAAAGGGAGTCATATAAACATCCCATTAATTTTTTAATGATTATTAGTGTATTTTTATTAAATTTAGTAAAATAGTTAGTCAAAATTACACTTTGACCCCTTAAAATTTTTTAATCTACACTATAAATCTATTAATTGTAAAAATTTACATTATGACCCCTGTAAATTTTCTTTTTGGGCACCGTAGGATGCCCAGCCGAGAGATCGAACCAAGTCGACCTAACCAGGATTAACTCGAACCGAGGTTAACCGACCTTGAGGGAGAGCGCACCACGAACAAAAAGCCCATTATGAAAGGCCCAGAATCGCAACTGACCGACCTTAGCGGCCTATAAATAGGAAGTTTCGCTTGCCTCACAAGCCATCCGAAAACTGGGGGAAGAAGTCAGCAGAGCTAGATTTCTATTCTCTCTCTAACTTTCTCTCTTTTGATTTGTAAACCTAATTCTTTTGTAAGTACTTCGTTCTATTCAATTGAATACAATTTCACAAGAAACCCTAAATTGAACACTTTTGGTTTAATAATATATATGTACAACATCTTTAATTCATTATAATCGTTGTTTCTGGTTTTCTATCTCATAATTATTCATTGTTATCATTGATGGACGATTATATAGCTAACAAAGATGCATCAAAAGGCACCACCATCAGACAACAAAAAATTTTAAAAATAAAAATAATGATTTATTGCCGAAATCAAAAATGAAATAAGTTTTTTGTTATAAGATATGCAGTCACTATGTTAAATCTGAAAGTGGTATAGAAAACAAAAATTATTTGTAACTATTACAATACACTCTTTAATTACGAAACAAAATCTAAGACTAGTGTTTTGTAAAATCATAATCAAATATGTAAAGTTTAATGCTAAAAAAGTATTAGCAAGAAGTGTTCAAGTTGGTATCTCTACTAAACCTGATGGTTACCTTGTTGCAATAAGTTTCAATTAAACTGTTTTTAGAAGAAAATTTGGTTAGATTCATGATTTAAACAATTTTATGAAATTTCTTTCCGTTGTTTGAGAATTCTTCAAGAGCAACACAACCACCAGTGATATTTTCAAAATAACAAAAATTGAAGACATTTCTAAAGAACTTATTTAACATGAAGAAATAAATATTGTATTTGCCCATATACCGATTGCATCTAAAAATTATTAGTGTTAGCTATTACTACAACTTACATAATAAGTAGTTTTTTTTCTTTTTTTTTTGTTAAAGGGTTACATAATAAGTAGTTGTTGTGTTATCATATAAGGTTTTACGATTCCTTTGTGACTTTTCACTGATCCTGTAGCTAAATTTCTGTGTAAGTTTTCGTGTATAAGTTTTGATGAATTCCTCCATTTACTGATGTTGATTAGTGTATAGATTTGTTTAGTTTCATGAAGTAAACCTAGTTTGAGAGATTTAGAGATTATCTTGAGAAATGAAGAAATTATATTAACTGATGTAGTATGTATTATGGTGCGCCGGTGTTGGACGTGGTTTCGGTCTTTGTTTCTTAACTGTATTTTGAGAATATTTAAGGTATTAAGTGAAACATTCTAAAACAATTCTTCATATGCATGAGATTTGGTTTCTCTCTATGATGATGTCCATTGGTTAATTACCTTTAGAGGGAACTTTTACATGGTGTTCCTATAAGATTTTCTTTCTTTTACAATGCAAACTGAAAGACTCGGATTTTAGTTGAAAGAAAGCAATAGCATTTATTCCTCTTGATCTTGTCTTGATTATTTCCAGTTAAGATAAATTTAAATATGTGAATGTTTTCTAAAACTTGTGGTTTTTCTTTTATATATTAATCTTCTCTGTTTGTTTAAAACTTCTTATTGATGCATCCTACACATCTCTTCACTGCTATGTTATACAAAACATCAGCATCAGATTATTTTATTTTGGACAGATCGCCTAATTTATGAATGTGGTCTCTCGGTTTCTGACTTTTTGTTATTATCAAACCTATCAAGCCTCCACCTCTGTAGCAGTTGTGTTTATTATTCCGGTAAGCTTCCCCTCCATCTTCTCCACTTCTTCCTTCTGGGGACTTATTTTGTTACCAGTCCCATTTTTTTCTTTGTAAGCCAAAGCTTAACGAGTTTGACCTCTTTATTTGGTTATGCAAATTGCATTTCAAATCATTGTCAAATTTTCTTTTTGCTCTTTTTGCTTATTTTAGTCAGTAAAATGCATATGTTAGTTAGTCATTGTGTAGCAGAGGAAAATTTTGTTGTTTGTTTTGAAACTAAGGCTAATTATTGATTACACTGTTTCCAAAATCAGAAATCTCATAGGGAAAATGATTAAATTTAATTTGGATGGTTTTGGTTCTCAGAAAAAAATATTGAGCAAATTGTTGAGCATACCCAAATATGTTACTAAATATGTTAGTATACACCCAAATATAGGTGAACATGCCCATTAGGTATGTTAAATCAGCTTAAACAGTTATATTTCACTGTTTCCCAAATCATAAATCTCATAGGGAAAAAGGCTTAAATTTTGGACGGTTTTGGTTCTTAGAAAAATATTGAGTTAACTGTCAAACATGCCTAAATATGTTACTAAATGTGTTAGTATACACCCAAATGTACTAGAACATGCCCATTAGGTATGCTAAATCAGCTTATACAGTTATATTTCGCTGCTTTTAAAATCAGAAATATCATAGAGAAAATGCTTGAATTTTGGACAGTTTTGGTTCTAAGAAAAATATTGAGCAAACTGTCGAGCATGCCCAAATATATTACTAAATGTGTTAATATACACCCAAATATAGGAGAACTTTTACGACTCGGTCCCGGGAAAGTGGGGCATGTGCGTTTAAGTGATAAACGGCTCAGGTAAACGGGATGTTTTAAGGTTAATAACCTTGTGATCCTTGAATCAGAAAGGTTAGACATGGTTTTGCCGTGGCCGAGAAAGGGACCGAATGACTTAGCTGGATAAAATGGGAGCTAAATGCTTGAGCTAATCAGCTAAGTAAGCTAAGGTAGCTAGACTAGCTGGAGTGAAAACTAGCTAGCTGGAATTACTAGCTAGCTCAGCTGACCGGTAGCTCAACCAGCTCGGTGGACTGATCGAGAACTGACCCAGCTCGGTGGACTGGCTACCGAGCTAGGTCAGATACGGTAGCTGGGACATGGACGATTGGTCGTGGAACCAAGTAACCGCCTGGTAACTGCTTGGTAACCGCCAAAGACAGTTACCACCCGAACGGGGGCAACCCCAACCATTCATTAAACGAATGGCCGAGAATGCACGAGAAAGGGTGCGAGAGTGGGAAGTTACATGACCACCTTGCCTATAAAATGAAGGCATTTTCGTGGGTAACAACATCATCCACACCCAGAACCCAAAGAGACGAATCTCGTCTAAGGAGAAACCTCACCAGGAAAAGGGAGAAAGCCACCATAAAGGTGAGATCATGAATAATGGCTGGAGATAAGGCTGTGAGTTCATCTATACGGGGGAAGGGACGATGGATCCAAGAATAGTTCGTAGGGATATTGAAATCGAAAGGAGATGACGATTATCGAAGAATCCCAACGAACATGCTGTCTGGTAGACCGAAGGACCGAGAATCAGACTACCGGGTACAATGACAACTCATCTGGCTGGTCGGCATAAACTGTCGTGTTCAACAGGCAGTCAACTGACAGACCATAATGAACCATGTAGATCGGCGAGTTGACAAATCGATCCAAACAGGTCTACCGGGCAGGGAATTCGGTAGCCGTCGCTGAACAGGGAGAACTGCCAGGAAGGGCAGTTACTCACCGATGGAGCGGAATGGGCTACCGGGGAATTAATATAATTCCCCACCACTACGTTACAAAGCCCAAGGGGATGGTTGGTTATATGGCTAAGTAACGGAGTGGTGGGGTAATACATTGGAGAAACGGTCAGGCGACACAAGGAAAGGATCAAGGAAGGCACCGAATCCACATGTTGCCCAACGTACGTGTACGATCCTAAATTATTGGTTAAGTAGGATATTTGATGCAACCGAAAGTCTAAGAAGCCAAAACGGATTGATTGCATGACTTGGCCGAGTTAAGGATCGATCTTAAGCCTATGGGAAAGACGATAAAAACTGGTGCTAAGTAATTATTGGAATTAGACCAAGGAGTAAAGGTTTCCGCTGCGTAAGAAAGGGTAAAAGAATAGCTTACGGCATTTCTAAAGGAAAAAGGAAAAATACAAGAGGGTTGGCCGTGACAAGGCCTGAACACGGAGTCCTTGTATCTGGACGCCGGAGCGTCTAGGACGGGATGTTACAAGAGCATTCCCATTAGGTATGCTAAATTAGCTTATATAGTTATATTTCACTGTTTTCAAAATCAGAAATCTCATAGGAAAAAAGCTTGAATTTTGGTTCTCATAAAAATATTGAGCAAACTGTCAAGCATGCCCAAATATGTTACTAAATGTGTATTTGTCATCTCTTTGTGTTTGATTTTGGTTTTTTAACTTATTGATTGTATAAACCTTTGGAGATCTTCCAAAAAGCCATATCCACTTCAAATGCTTATAATGATCAGTTCATGTACTTATTTTCTATATGGATGCATATTTTGTAATTATCTTGACATGTAGTACGTTCTAATACAACTTTAGCATTCTTGGCTATGTTAAAATTTGACTGAAAAGTTGATCAAATGTTCTTACTTCTCACAATGAGGAGCATTATTCTCTTTATATAGTATACCTTTCTAATTAAAAGCATTGCATCAAAGTTCAGAAAAATTGTTAGTGTCTCTGTACATTGAAATACAGAGCTGATTTCTATTTGAAATCATTTCTAGCTTCTTCACTTTGAAAAAAAGCGGACGGAGCTTTGTTGAAGCTTGACAATTACAGGTTAGCATTTTCCTCTTTACTCAGTTACTTTTAGTTTTGACTTTTGGTTGTTAGTTTCATACTCCTTATTTGATTAGTGCATAATTGTAGGTTTGTTGACTTTATGTTTTTGTGATTTGTACATTCATATTATTCAGTTATTGTTGGTCTTTTTGGTTACAGGAAAACTTGTTGAAGAAATGACTCATAAACAACATAGAACAGAAGAATTATGCATGATGCATAAGATGAATCCAATACATGA
This sequence comes from Barbarea vulgaris, assembly GCA_963667165.1. Lineage (NCBI taxonomy): Eukaryota > Viridiplantae > Streptophyta > Magnoliopsida > Brassicales > Brassicaceae > Barbarea > Barbarea vulgaris. The sequence continues at coordinate 41,762,680 of OY763887.1, read as the reverse complement.
TTTAGAAGACAAAGTGAAAAATATAAATGTTAAATATAATGGCAATTATAGGAGACATAAAGCAAGCTGGAGATAAAGGTTAAACGTGTTTGGATAACAATGAAACAAATAGATGGGTTTTAGATTTGTATTATTTAGTAATCAAAGTTTGAACTATGTATATGCATATTTTCTTTCATGAAATTAGAAGTAATCTTTATTTGTTTCACCATATTTATTATCAATTAATAATTTTAAATAGTCAATTTTTATTAATAATTATATATATATAGTAGTCTTGTGTTGTTTAAACGAAATGACATTAATGTAAAATTAATTTTAACATCATTTGTAAGAAATGATGTTAAAACATTGATTAATTTCATTTAAATATTATGATACTATTTAGTAACAATTACCAAAAATGATCCTAAGATAATTGATAGCGATATTTAAGGAAAATAATGCTAAATTTGAATTATTGAGTCACTTTATAAAGTGATCCTAAGTTTTTTTTAGCTTCACTTTTTGTGTCACTTTTAAAAGGGGAAAATCCCATAAAAAACCTCCAAAGTGGCATGCACTTCCACTTTAAACCTCCAAAGAATTTCACTCCCACTTTAAACCTCCAAAGTGACACTTTTCCTGCATTAAACCTTCAAAATGACATTTTTGTTCGTGATGACTTTTCAGATCACGGAACAGTAAACTCCGTTGACGGAACAGTAACTCCGTCGAGTTTTTTTTTTTTTTTTTTTTTTTTTTTTTTTTTTTTTTAATTAAAATTTAAAATCTAAAATAATTTTAATAATTAAATTAAATATGTTTTATTTTTAAGTTTATAACTTAAATAGTTAAATAACAAAAATCAAAATTAGAAACCACAAAATCTTTTTAATTCAAATTTAAAGTCAATAGTGATTTTAATAATTAAATTAATTAGATTAAATTAAATGTTTTATTTTTAAGTTAATAACTTAAATAGTTAAATAACAAAAATGAAAATTAAAAACCACAAATTTGTTATTTAAATTAAAAAAATGATTTTGTGGTTTCTAATTTTGATTTTTGTTAGTTAAACTATTTAAGTTATAAACTTAAAAATAAAACTTATTTAATTTAATTATTAAAATTATTTTAGATTTTAGATTTTAATTTAATTAAAAAAAAAAAAAAAAAACTCGACGGAGTTACTGTTCCGTCAACGGAGTTTACTGTTCCGTGATCTGAAAAGTTGTCGCGAACAAAAATGCCATTTTGAAGGTTTAATGCAGGAAAAGTGTCACTTTGGAGGTTTAAATTGGGAGTGAAATTGTTTGGAGGTTTAAAGTGGAAGTGCATGCCACTTTGAAGGTTTTTTATGGGATTTTCCCCTTTTAAAAGTGACTCAATAAGTCTTGTGCCATTTAAAAACATATACTAACTTAAAAATAATTGATGCTAAAATTATAAGGTTTTGTATTGTAACTTTGGATCATTTACAACGATTTGCATTTCTTGAATATGCAGTGATAACATACTAGAACATCCACAAAAATACATTTACTACAGTTTTGTGATTTTCATCAATGTTGAGCATTTGACACTCATCGATATCTAGAGAAAGAAAATCATAAGATTATGATAAGAAAACTCTTTTTACAACAAATGAAAACATAAAAGTCAATTACACATATAAGAAAAGATAAGATGAATGTTTTTTTTTATATAAAGTAGAAAAGATGAATGTTATAGTTAATTACATTGTAGAGTAGCTTTTGCTTGTGCTCCCTTTTTATTCCATCTCCAATAGAAAAAGCAGATGTCACTTACAATAATTATAAAGCACAGTGGAACACCCATACTATAATAATTTGGCTTTGTGATGCTGCTTCTCTGAAAAAATATGAAAGCTATTATATTATGCTCTTGTTTGACTCTTTTAAATTATATTACGACCCCATCAATCAAAGTAACAAGGTATATATATATAACTAACCGTGATGTCTGATATATATATATCTTGATCACTGCAATCATTAGAGTATCTACATGCTGAATACTCAATTTCCTTTTTTGTACTAACAAAGTAGTCTGTCTCACTAGTTAAATTGCATCAATCAAATAAATGATATAAATTTAAGATACTTATTAATGAGCGAAATAAAATTGATGAATTAACATCAATTACAATAAGTTATGACATTACTAGTTATTTGGCATCAATTAAATAAAATTGATACTAATTTGTCTTAATTTCTATTACTTAAAAAGAAAATATAAAAAATAAAATATTAGCATCAATTGTTTAAATGATAGAAAATTTGTATCATTTGAAAATGATGCAATTTGTTTTCTTACATTTGTTCTACATTGCCAAAACAAGTTGGGAGGAAAAAATTACTCGTCTATAAATAAACTCATCGTTTTAGAACAGATTTAGTAAGAGTTTAGATGAAAAAATTCTCAACCCCAAGTAATTATTTTAACATATTTATTTCAATAAATATTGAATAATATCTGCGAACTTGTCAATAAACTTATATATTATCATATAAATTTGATAATACTTAGTTATGAAGATTTAATCATGAAAATTCACTAATTTAAATATCAATTGTTTACAACCGATATAATTATAATGTAAACTATAAACAAATGACACAACTATGTAACATTAAATGTTAGAGCTGTAACAAATACTAAGATCATTTATACCAGTTGATGCAAAACCAACATAATTTGTTTGTAACTGATTAAAACTTAACATCATTTATTTTTAAATGATGCATATTAACATTAATTAAAAAAATGATGCAATATTTTTCTCAACCGATGCAAATTTTTGCATCATTATTTCAAGCATCACTTATTTAAGTGATGCAACATCAGTTTGCATCAGTTATAAGTAATATAAAAAAAAAATATGTGATGCATGAATAACATTACAAAAACTTTTCCTTATTTTTTTAGCTAACCTTATTTAGCCAATGATAATCTAAAGATTTAAATGATAATAAGCATCCAAGAAATAGATAGAGACGATCATAATTAAAATATCAATACTCTTGGAAGGATTTTGATGTGTCAAAAGAAAAACATAGTCAAACAACACAAAATAATACATATATGATTAGAAAAAGATATACATAAATATTTAATATTATGTTTTCTTGAATTACTGTTGCGTGAAAATTACTTATTCTTTTACATATGTGTCTCTAGCTAGAAAAAGAGTTGTGAACATTCAAAACCATATATATATATATATTGTAGATATATAATTTTTTTTAAAAAATCAACCAAAATATGAGAGATAGGAACTAGTATTGTAGAGTCAAATTCCTCTCCTCAACAAAACTTTAGACATACGTAATAATAATTTAAGACAACATTCATGACAAAGAAAACAAAATAATGACGAAAATGTATGTATAACGTTTATACATCTTAATGTGTGAATTAACATGTAACGCATGGTTTTTTAACTGGTTGTCTTATCTTTTAGTTGAAATTTAATGGTTAAGTAAGTACATAAATAACAGATGAAATTTATGTTCCATCAAAATTATATTAGTTCACTTTTATTTGTGATAAATATTAGTTTTTCTTTTCAATAAAACACAAAAATTTACACTGATTTAGTTAAGACATATTTACATACTACCAAACACTATTACATTCATAATCCATTGAATATTATATTCAGAAATGTAAAATAGTTACACGTTCTTTTTCTCTTAATGGACTGAAAAAGTAATATGTTACATTTTTCTTATTTTAAATAATTTTTTTTTATTACGTGCAATTTAAAAATATATAATCTCGAGACTGAAAACATAATCCACATTAAAGACTACTACATCAATATGCATTTTTTCAATTATATGAATGTCCATATATTATACATTTTTTATTTTCTAAAAAAATGACATAAAAAAATTCAATTCTCTTTTGATCCAAAATGTTATCAAACAAATACATATTCGGTTAGTATAGTAGCTTGTACTCGTTGGATATAGAATCATGAAAATATGTGTTGACTTAATGAAGAAGATTGGTTTGCTATGTGTTCTCAATATACAATGTCAAAACCCACATGCTAGATATTCAATGATGGAAGATAATTATATGTCCACTTTCTCTCTTTCTCATAGTGGACGAGAAAGTTTATTTGCTACATTCTTCTAATTTTTAATGTTTTCTTAATCATATATAATTTCAATATTTTCAAAATCGTGACAAAAAATAATCAATGATAAAAGCTATATGATCAGATGTATTGCTTTGTCCTTGATAATATGAATGCCCACATATAATACATTTTCATCTGATATATTTTGCATTTCAAAAATGCAAAAGGGCAAAAACAAATTCAATTTTTTTTTTCCAGTTAGAATGTTATCTTACATATATATGTACTAGTGTAACAATTTGCACTTTAATATGGAATGCTGAAAAATATCTGATTATTTATGGTAGAAGAATTGTTTACTCTATGTTTTGTAAATTGATGATTAAAACCCCACATGTTATGTGTTATGATCCTATAATCTATGTAACAAAAATAAAACATTTTAATTATTTATCATATAGTTAGAATTTGAAGTTTTCATTTATGTCTTCACATTACTCGATAAATGTACATATACATACATATATATATATATAACATCATTAATGATATTTTTAACAATAATGAAAATATGTAGACATTATATTATGATATAAATATCTATATATATAAAGTTAACTTTTTATCTTTTTTTTTTCCGTCACATCATCATCCACTTTATCACTCATATTAAACGTTATATATATATATAGATAACTACAATTAATTCATCAAACACAAAAATTATAAAACCAACAAATTAAAAAAATAAAAAAAATTATGGAAAAAACAAAACAAAGGAAAAAAACCATAAATCACTCAATTAATTATATATAAATTTTTAAAAAACTTAATCATATATAATTCTTCACTAATCACCAAAAAAATTAACAAATAAATTAATTAAAATTAACTATTGAAACATAAATCTATATATACAAAGTTAACGTTTCTCTCTTCTCCTTCCGCCACATCATCATCCACTTTATCACTCATATTAAAACAAAGAAAAATGAAAAAACCATTTAAAAAAAACTTAATCATCTATATATATAAAACACCACAAAACAAAACAAAACACATCACCACCAAAACAAAGAAAGATTAAGAAAAACTTTATAAAAAAAGAACCACATAACCGTATCTTAATAAACCACCAAAAACACTCATAAACCATCAATATATTAATTAAAACTAATTCATCAAACACAAAAATTCTAAAACCGAGAAATCAATTAATTTAAAGAAATCATGAGAACAATTAAGGAAAGAAAAATAAAAGATAATATGAATAAAAAAACAAAAACAGTTAATCTTATATAAATTTTTACTACCTACATAAACAATTGTAATATTAACTACAACTAACCCATAATACTCCATAATGATAAACCAACAATGAACTAAATTAAATAATTCATAGGAGCAACAAAGCAAAAGAATATAAAAACTAAAATAAATTTTTTTAAAAAAAACAAAACTTAATCATATATGAATTAAACTCTCGCGCTTTACTAGTACTACATAAATTCAACATATTATGCTCGAGTATCATTAAAATATTAATTATTTTGATCGTCATTAGTTCGTGAATGTTAACCAAATTTTTTTTTTTATTAGAAATCCTTTACCAACTTTAAGATTCTTTGTTGTTGGATTTTTTTTCTGAACAAAATTTTTTATAAGTTTAATTGATCTCTTCACTCCCTCTTTATTGGACCACTTGACATCTCATTAAAAGTAATTTACAATAAATGCTGATAAATTAATATGAATTGTGTGTTTTCGATGATATGAATATCCACATATAATACATTTAATTTTTCATCTGCTAAATTTTGATTTCACATATACGAAACTGCAAAAAGACAGTAAAACAAAAATTTGGTCAGAAGGAAGTATATATATCTTACATGAATAACCTTAATTTTTATAAATGCATGCGTATATATCTTACACTTGTATTTTTGATTAGTATAACAGTTTGTTAAATTTAGATGTGCAATATTGAAGAATCTGGATGGAAATGATAAGCGAAACTGAAAATTATCGGAATATAGCTGATATAGAAATATTTAAAATATTTAAAATTACATCTGAAATGTATCTTTAAAACGTTTATTTTCTCACATATGATACTTAATAAACTAAAATATTATTACACTTATCAATATCTAATTTTAATATTATAAGTGATTAGTACAAAATTTCGTAAACTAAAAAAAATATATATATTTGATTTTATAAAAATAAACAGTTAATAATTAAAATTAATTGTTGTTTGTTTTGGGTTGAAGGCGAGTAAAGTTTTGGGTTGTAGAGAGATCAAATTTCTGTTGATTTTCCGTGGTTTTTGAGATGCAGTTTCCAACGGTTGTTTGTTTGATCAGATTCTTCCGGATGTCTTTCGCCGGGTGCTATTTTTTCTCATGTCAAGGTGAAACTTCTTGATTTCTCTAGTGCGTCCGGATCCTTTTTATCTTCGAATGTGGTCTTTTTGATTAGGTTTCTTGTGTTGCGCTGTCTTGATTATGAGATTTTGTTTCCACTTCATCAATTTCTTTCGTTGATGTTTCCATTAATCTTAATCGGATCACATCGTTCATCAACCCTTCCTTCCGAAGGTTTTGGTGTGTCGATTAAGCAGCTGTCGTTTAGTCTCCTCCACTAGAAGTTAATATCAGGTTCGGTCGAGATCTGATTAGTGTTTGTGTCCATCAATCCTGTCCCATATCTTGCTATATGGGTTCAACCGGCTCCGGTAGTTTTGACGGTTTTATCTTCTATATGAAGTTTCCCTCTTACCATCATTAGGAAACGCAATTTTTCTAATTTCTGAAGTCTACAAATATCAAGCAAGGACAGGAAGAGTAGAAGTCACAATTAGGTATTGACGGGTTTCCGGTGATGTCTTAATGGTTTCGGTTCTAGGTTTAGATCGGTGTTTGAAGTTTGATTGTTGTAGTTAGCATGATCTCATTTTAGCGCGTTTATGTTGTTATTTTAAACCAGAAGATCCGAGATAAGACAGTTGGAACTTGCGGGCTATGTTTTTGAAGTTTTTTGTGTCTGTAATTCGGTTACTCTTTATCAATTCCAATTTATAATATCAGATGACAAAAAAAATGCTGTTTTGCAAAATTTTAAAACTTTAAAACGAGTTTATGTTATTGAAAAAAAACTGATGGATCAAACCCACACACACATACACATACACATACACAAAGCACTATTTTTTAAGGCGAGAACTGACAATAGAGTCAAACGTTTTAAATACAAAAGAACACAAAGATCTACTTTTTGGGTCAATATATAAAAATGAAACTTATTTTCTGAAAAACCGAAACCAGCTCAAAATAACCAATTGAAGCATTTCGTCGAATGGAAAGGAATACCTTTCTGTTTAAAGTCTGGTTTGAGATGAAGAAGCAATGTCTTGGGGAGATTCGAATTTGGTTTCACCTAAAGGAGAAGAAGATTTGTATTTAAGAGTTCTCTGGATCTTCTTTAGTTCTTTGGCTACTTCCACCATCGTCGGAACTTCCACTTCACTGATGCATATCTGTGAGAGCATTATTAAAGCTTTCCTTTGACAAAGCTCTTCTTCTGAAACTTCACCAATCATTTTTAGCATCTTTGGATCTGCAATCTTATCCATTCTTCCCTCTTCCATGAGTTTCAACAGCCAATTTTGAATATATCTTCTCTGACCTTCCGGCTGAATTATGGATTTATCAGTGTCATAAATATCAGATATATCTTTTCCCGTTATGCGATGAAAAAGCTTTTCTACCCATAACTCATTAAACCCGGTTAGAAGCATTTGCATTAACATTCCAATGGCATAGACATCCGTTTCCACCGAGACTATGCCATGTCTCATATATTTACTGTCCATGTAAATATCACCATAGTAACTCTTGTAAACCTTGACAAATGTTTCTCCATTTGGAATTGAGACGCAGCAAGAGAAATCAATCAGCTTCACCACTCCATCTTCTTCCAATAAGATATTCTCAAGAGACATATTCCTATATACAAAGGGCCTTGGGAACGCAGTGTGAAGGTAATATCTTCTGCTATCTTCAATCTCCTTTCCCACGGCTGTTCACTTAGATCTAATTTATAATGTTTCTTTACATCATTATAAACCACGACTGGATATTTAAACTCAAGACAACATCCAACCAATTTCATGAAGTTTCTGTGACCACTCCACCATCGATGATCTTGCTATATCGTGGCAAAAATCTCCCTCTTGGTAGTAACATAATACAGGTTTCTTGATGACTATCATGGGATGGTTCTATAAGAATTGAATGCTCTACTATCATGATAAAATATTATGGGAAAAATGTCAAAAAATTCGCGAACTTTCAAATTGTGGACGTTTAAAGCATGAACTTTCAAAATGTCATTTTAATGCTCAAGTTTTTCGTTGACTCGTAATTAAATAGCAAACTTTTGTTGACTGGGCTATTTGTGGCACGTCGTTAAATTGACGTTTACGGCGTTAACGCTTCTGTTAGCAACTTCCGTTTAATCAAACGACGTCGTTTCAAGTTTTATTAAAAATCTTCAACTTTCAAATTATGGACGTTTAAATCCTAAACTTTTTTAAAATATCGTTTAAATCTCTAAGTTTTCATTGACTTCATAATTAAATGCCTAACTTAAGTTGACTATGACATTTTAGACATGACTTTAAATAAAGTGACAACATGTTTACATCGTTAAATTGTCTGTTAGCAGCTCCCGTTTGATAAAAACAACCAATGTTCCAAAAACTATTTATCATTTGTCGTTTCTTCTTACTTTTGGTCACTTCATCGAGATCTAACTATAATCAAGAAGTGAAAAATCTTCTCAAATTAAAATCTTTCTTTGGAGAAACATAATCCAACGAAGTCTTTGCCACCTATATTCTCCGGAAAAATCTCATGGAATTCTCAAAAATCCCTCAAGAGATTGAGGCCATGAATGGTTGGGAGTTTTTGAGTGGTTTTTAGTTTTTGGTTTTAGGTTTTTAGTTTTTGGTTTTTGAGGTTTTTGGTTTTTGATTTTAACACAACAAAATCTCTTAAAAACTACTAAATCATGGATTCTAGATTTTCTTCACAAATATGCAAAAACCATCAAAATCTAGATTCCCTATTTTTTAGGAAATCTATTTTTTTCAAAATCATGAATGGCTATAAAGTAGATTTTGGGAAAATCTAAATCCAAAAACCACTCCAAAAACTATTGCCATTCATGGCCTGAGTTTCTTAAGCGTTAGTGATAACCGATTTGATTTCTTACACTCACCATTTTTTGTAAGCTTTACAGAGTTAAAGTTTTAACATTCTTTTATCGGTTATTTGACTTTTCAATGAATATTAAAAAAAAAAATGGTTATCGCCAACGCTTAACGCTTAAACCGATAACCGAGAAGGGAAATTTGAAACAATTTAATATTTTTCTTAATAACCGTTTTGATGGATGCGGATCGAATCAGTTATCACCAACACTTAAAAACTCAATCTCTCGAGGGTTTTTAGAGAATTCCATGAGAATTTTCTGGAGTTTTCAAGTGGCAAAAACTTCGTTGGATTATGTTTCTCCAAAGGTGGATTTTAATTTGAGAAGATTTTTTACTTTTTGCTTAAGGTTGGATCTCGATGAAGCGACCAGAAGTAGAAAGAGAAGACGAATAATAAATGGTTACCGAAACATTGGTCATTTTGATTAATAGGAAGCTGCTAATAGACAATTTAACACCGTAAATGTGCTCTGTCACTTGATTTAAAGTCATGCCTCAAATGACATAGTCAACATAAGTTAGACATTTAATTATGAAATCAACGAAAAGTTAAGCATTTAAACGACATTTTAAAAAGGTTGAAGATTTAAACGTTCACAATGTAAAAGTTGATAATTTTTAATAAATGTTGAAACAATGTCGTTTTGATTAAACAGAAGTTGTTAACGGAATCTTTAACACCGTAAACGTCAATTTAACGATGTGTCTTAAATGACCCAGTCAACGAAAGTTTGTTATTTAGTTATGAGTCAACAAAAAATTTCGGTATTTAAATGGCATTTTGAAAGTTCATACTTTAAACGTACACAATTTGAAAGTTCACGAATTTTTTGATATTTTTCCAATATTATAGGATATATAGAATAGTTTATTAAGTTGTGTGGAATATAAGTTCCTAAATACATATATACAGTAATAGCATTGGCATAATTCTAATGCTAGATAATATAAAGTTTACTAATCCAAGTGAAAATATATTTGTACAATAATTAATATAGAGATTTAAAGAATATTATTCATTCGGGTATCACGAGATTCACTTGATAAACGGGCTTTGATTGCCCACAATACTTGATCCATATGTACACGTCTTTCTTTCCAAGTTATCTCCAAAATAAAACTTGATAATGGATACGACCATGAATCTAACTTATTTTCACCAAATACTTTGCTTTCTTTCTAAAAACGAAACCAGCTCAGCATAACCCATTGAAACAGTGCGTGGAATACCTGGCAGACAATGCCTTTGTGTTTAAAATCTAGTTAGAGAAGAGGAAGAAGAAATGTCTTGGGATGAAGAAGAGTTGTGTTTAAGAGATCTTTGGATCTTCTTTAGTTCTTTGGCTACTTCCACCATCGTTGGAACTTCCCCTCTAACACCAATACATCTCTGTGACAGCATTAGAAAAGCTTTCATTTGATAAATCTCTTCTTCTGAAGTTTCACCCATCATTTGTAGCATCTTTGGATCTGCAATCTCATCCATCCTTCCCTCTTCCATGGTTTTTAACAGCCAATCCTGGATATGTCTTCTCTGATTAACTTCAGCCTCAATTATGGAATCATCAGTTCCATAACCATCAGATATTTCTTTTCCGGTTATGCGATGAAAAAGCAGTTTCATCCATAACTCATTAAAACCGTGTAGAAGCATTTGCATCAACATTCCAAAGGCATAGACATCCGTTTCCACCGAGACTCTGTCTATGCCATCTCTCCAGTATTTATTGTCCGTGTAAATATAACCATAGTAATTCTTGTAAACTTTGACAAATGTTTCACCTTTTGGAATTGAGACGACACTGTAGAAATCACTCAGCTTCGCCACCCCATCTTCAGCCAGAGGGTGTGGTACTGCACAATCAATTCGAAGTATTACAGAGAGGAATAATTTGTGGCTAGGTTCGCTTCACTTGATTCTAGGGTTCTAAGGTTGTCAAAGTCCTATATAAGTTGTAATGGGTTGAGTGGATATAGATCTGAGTATAATAAAAATCTTTCAGTCTTATTCTCTTTTTATTAATATCTTCTGCTATCTTCATTCTCCTTTCCCATGGCTGTTCACTTAGATCTAATTTATAATGTTTCTTTACATCATTATAAACCATGACTGGATATTTAAACTCAAGACAACATCCAACCAATTTCATGAAGTATTAGATAATTCAGAAATTTTATTAGACTCGCTGAAATTGTTGGTGGCTTTGAGGATTTGATGAGCAGAGAAGAATTTGATGGGATTTGCTTTGCCATCACAACATTCGATGAGATCTTCTAACAACATAGCCCCTCTCTCCAAATTTCGCTTCTGCTTCTTCGTGTTCTTGTTCTTCTTCCTCCACCAACCCATACCCATCTCAATACCTAAACTGAAAATATACTTTTACTTACTTTGAAAGCAAATGATCATGATTGAAGACCTTACACTGACTTTATAACGAAATGGATATTTAGATTAAATAGTTTTTCTAAATTGCAATTGAATTTTCAATAGTCAATAGCAACTTCATGCCACGTAGAAAAAGCAATGGAATTTTGAAGAAATTAGTGCATAAGTAAATTTAACTCTACAAACGAAGGAGAGGAGGCTCGAGAAGCAAGTAAACCGGCCTTTGCTTGAGCATCTGCTTCTACATTGTTTTGACGGGAAGTCAAACAGAAAGAAATAACATCAAACCGACTAGCGATAACTCGGATATCCGACAACACCATGAATAACATTCACTTGACCATTCGAGTTGATAAGAGTGACTAACTCTTTGCAATACGAGAAACAGGACAAGATTTTGGTATTAGCTTCTTGTGCAACAAGCAGAGCTGATTTCTAGCGAGGGTTCACTCACTAGGACCAAGGGAGTGAAGTCGTGAGTGGAGGAACCTGTGATTTTTCAAAGGGAGTGAGGCGAGGTGATAACCCACCCTAGTCCACTTCTATCCTCTTTTCAATTCTAGGCAGCATCGGTGAAGCGGACAAAATGATACGAATAGGCTGTTTGTGGCAAGACAGGGGAGCGTGCTTTGATGCGTAGAATCTTGAGCTCTTGTGCATCATGCCACGCTCTGGGAGATGCAGTGGCGTGGGTGAGGCAGTCAAAGGATGTCGTGACTTTTCCTTCAAACACGAAGTGGTTGCGCGCCTTCCAAATAGCCCAAAGAATCCATAGTACGAGAGGGGTGGCATTAAGTCCTAGTGGGGGAAGAGGGATCATGGATTTTGCCGAGTGGAGGAGAGTTCTCATGGTGAGCTTAACTGTCGGGCTTGGTGCACTTCTGAACGGAGTAAGGGACCAGACGAGCTTAGCGAAGGCGCAGTGGGTGAAGAGGTGAGTTGCCGATTCAAGCTCACCACACCGCTTTCAAGGGCCCGCTTCTAGGAGATCTCTAGTGACTAAGGAAGCACTTAAGGAGAGATAATTTGAGACAAGCCTCCACAAGAAGGTCTTCAATTCAGGAGGTGCATTGAGGGACCAAATGTCTGGTTTCCAATTGAAGTGCGAAGGGGAGAGGAGGCACGTTTGGAGGAACTTTGAGCAAGTTGTAACCCGACTTTGTAGTGTAGATTCTGGTCTTGTTCGAAAGCCATTTGAGCTGATCATGACATAGGTAGGTACTAGGGAGCAACTTCCTAATAGAGCCCCATATTGAGGTAAGTGAAGGCGAATTGCTTCTTCATCCCATTCCGAAGAGTTGAGAAGTAAAAGGTCATGAACATTTAAATTCATATCATTTTTATTTGGGGGTCCAATGGGTCGGAAGGGACTATTGATGGAGAACCAAGGGTCATACCAAATATTCACCTCTTTTCCATTACCAAGGTTCCATCCTAGACCTTGTTGTAGTACCATAAGGCCGGCCAAAATACTTCTCCACCCATGGGAGGTATTAGTAGGTGAAGATGCTTCCATAAAAGAGGATCCCTTCCCATATATACCCATGAGTACTTGTGCGAGTAGTGACTCCAGGTTTTCCTTAATCCGCCTACCGATCTTGGCGTCAAGAGCGTCATTAAATTTCTCAATATCTCAAAAACCAAGATCCCCATCAAAGTTTAGTGAGTTTCTCCCAAGCCAAAACATGAATATATGCTGTTTTGCAAATTTTAAAATTTTAATGAATAATAAAACGGATGGATCAAACCCACACACATACACAAGCACTATATTTTAAGGCGAGATGTGACAATAGAATCAAACGTTATAAATACAAAAGAAAAGAAAGATCGTTTTTTTTTGTCAATACATAAAAATGAAACTTATTTTCAGCAAATTATACTATAGTTTTCTGAAAATCCAAAACCAGATCAAAATAACCAATTGAAGCATTTCGTCGAATGGAAAGAAATACCTTTCTGTTTAAAGTGTGGTTTGATATGAGGAAGCAATGTCTTGGGGAGAGTCGAATTTGGTTTCACCTAAAGGAAGAGAAGAGTCGTATTTAAGAGATCTTTGGATCTTCTCTAGTTCTTTGGCTACTTCTACCATCGTCGGAACTTCCACTTCACTGATGCATCTCTGTGAGAGCATTAGTAAAGCTTTCATTTGACAAATCTCTTCTTCTGAAATTTCACCCATCATTTCTAGCATATCTGGATCTGCAATCTCATCCATTCTTCCCTCTTCCATGAGTTTAATTAACAGCAAGTTTTGTTTATCTCTTTTTCTCTGAACTTCCTTCTCAATTATGGAAACGTCAGATCGTTCTTTTCCGATTAGGCGATCCCATAAAAACTCTTCTGTCCATAACTCACTAAATCCGTTTAGAAGCTTTTGCATTAAAATTCCAATGGCATAGACATCCGTTTCCACCGAGACTAAGCCATCTCTCATGTATTTACTGTCCTTGTAAATATCACCATAGTAACTCTGGTCAACCTTAACAAATGTTTCTCCTTTTGGAATTGAGACACAGTAAGAGAAACCAGTCAGCTTAGCTACCCCATCTTCATCCAATAAAATATTATCAGGATTCAAATTCGTATATACAAAGGGCCTTGGGAACGCAGTGTGAAGATAAGCTAACGCAGTAGCAATATCTTCTGCTATCTTCATTCTCTTTTCCCACTGCAGTTTTCTTATTATGAGATCTAATCTGTCATGTTTTTTTCCACCATGATAAACCATGAGTGGAAATTCAGATTCAAGACAACATCCAACCAATTTCATGAAGTTTTTGTGTCCACTCACCATAGATGATATTGCTATGTCACGGCAAAAGCTTTCTTCTTTTCTGTGAAAGATACTAAGGTACCAGTCATGAAAGCTTTTGATGAGTATCATGGGATGGTTCTCGTTCGTACCTGTATTCCATTCGCTGTAAGAATAAGATAATCCATAAACATAATTAGAATCGCTGAAAGTGTTGGTGGCTTTGCGGATCTGATGGAAAGAGAAGAATTTAATGGGATTGGATTTGCCATCACAACATTCTATGAGTTCTTCTAACAATAACGCCCCTCTCTCCAAACTTCGCTTCTTCTTCTTCTTCTTCTCCCTCCACCAATCCATCTCAATACCAAAGTTGTAAAAAAACAAAAAAAAACTTTTAAATTTGAAATCAAATGATCAGGATTGAAGAGGTTCAATCAGACCTCGCACTAAGTTGATAATCAAATGGATATTTAGGTTTTAGATTGTGGTCATAAAGACATCTTTCCGCGTAATGATAGTGATGGAAGAGAGAATAAATTCTCGATTATTCAAAGTTTTTTTCGTCTTCTTCACGTGTGAATGCAATCTTAATTCATTTTTATTATTCATCACTATGGATTTACTTGAATTAATATTTTATCACACATATTAACAATGTGGAAATATTTCATACATATTAATTTTTTAACAGCGGACATGAATTATTTGATTGTAATATTAGATAAATATATTTACTTGAATCAATATTTTATTAAATTTCATTCCTCTTTTAATGTAAACATAGTGATTTGTGGGCATACATATGATTTGATCAATATATTTTTATTTTGAACATTAGTATTTAACTTATTACATATTTATTTTCAATTTTATAATTTAAAGAATATAAATTTTCTTAGGTCTTGTATTTTAGTTTTTTTTCAACATTTCTTAAATTATATTATCTGTATATTATTTAGTGACTAATTTTATTGACCGCCTTAGGTTTCTAAAGAATTGGTCATGTGAAAATTGGTAAATATTCCAGAATATATATATTGCTCTTTTGACTCGTGGAAGATCTAATCATTTTGCATTCATGTTGCCTCTCTTAAAGGAAAATAAACATATGAATGGTTAGAAAAGTAGCGCAATTCTCAAAAATAGCACAAAATATAGTTTTTGAGACATATTTAGCACACATTCTTATTTAGGACATAAATAGCATTTTTATTAAATGATAGTCCTAACCTTACATTTTTAGGTGTTTAGGATTTAGGGTATAGAAAACCCTAAACATTAAGCCTTGAACCCTAAATCTTACCCTCTACCCCCTAAAAACTGTAACGCCCGAGTTCCAAAAAAGGGAAATTTCAGAATTACATCCGGGATTTATGGGAAGAATCTCTGGAAAATATTTCCGGAAATTTTCGGAGTAATTTGGAAGTTACACCGTATTGTGAGTAGGGGTGTCGGTGTGAATTTGGAAGTTTGGGGTCATTTTGTGAACTTTTGAGAGTTCAAGGACCAGACCCTAAATATATCAAGCTGAATAATCAGCCTCCACTTTCTTCTAGAAGCCACCAACCATTTCCACCATAGCTGTCTCCATTTTCCACCCCTACAAAGCAAGCCTATGGATCCACCTTCTCCACCACCTTTTGACAAAGCAGTCCACCTTTTCTCCACTGAAGTCAGCACTTCATTCCACCTGCAGAAAATCTGTCGACACTTCAGAGAAAGAGTAAGAGAAAGAGAGAGAGAGAGAGAGAGAGAGAGAGAGAGAGAGAGAGAGAGAGAGAGAGAGAGAGAGAGAGAGAGAGAGAAAGAGAGAGAGGGAGAGAGCTTTGTGTGGTGTGGAGAACAAAGAAAGGAGTTGGGGCTGGTGCTGTGTGGGCGTGGAGAGCAAGAGAGGGAGAGTCTTGTGGCTGTGTGTGGGCGTGGAGAGTAAGAGAGGGGTGAGCTGGTGGCTGTGTGAGGGCGTGAGAGACGAGAGGAGAAGGAAACGGAGGTTGCCGTGACGGTGAAGCTTCGAAGCTCTCTCTCTCGCACCCTTTGTCATCACTGGTAGATAGGGTAAGGTTCCTTCCCTCTTAGTGTTATGTTGGTAGAATGGTTTGGTACTGCCGAGAGATGTCCCGAAACCGTTGGTTCATCCGGCGGTGAGTTCGGTTGGGCATGTGACACGTGTTTGGAGACGTGTCGGTGTGGCGGTGTTTTGTGGCTGCGAGTTGTGAGCGGTGTTGGTTGCGGAGAGTACTTGAACGTGACTCCGTGATGGTGGGTTGTTGTTGAGGAGTTGGAGTTCGATAGCGTGGCCAAGTTGGTGTGAGTGCGCAAGTCGGTGTTGATGATTTGCACATGGAACGATCGATCCAGGGCTAGATCGATCGATCCAGGACGGATCGATCGATCTGGGGGTCGGACAATCGATCCGGGTAACTCACGGCCATGCCGGATAGATCGATCCAGGTCAGATCGATCGATCGATCGGTGAAGTGATCGCAAGTGTTGGATCGATCGATCTGGTTTGGGATCGATCGATCTGATCTTCAGAAAGGGTTAACTTGTGTCTTAAGTTATCTTTGTTTGATTATTTTTAGGCACACGTTTGGGGAATTGAAGTCAATTCATCCCGGGAAGTTTTGGGAATTTCCTTGCGTGTCTAAAGGTGAGTGCATGACCATAAGCTTATCTGAACGGTTTAATTATTTGATGTGTTTTCATGGATATAGGCCGTAAGATCTCATGGGAGATATAGATCGAGTGTTTGTTGAGATGGTTGATTTATTGTCGGTATTTTCGTGTTTAATACATTGAATAATTAATCGTTTGTGTGTATAGCTTGTAGATGGGAGGATTGCCTCACTAAGTATTTGTTGAAATACTTATGCATCTCATTTTATTTGATGCAGAAAAAGAGAATGTGTGACCGTGGAATTATGGTGAAGAAGAGGGGATGATCTAGGAACTCGTTGTGTGTTTATGTGATTGTATTTATTACTGGAGTTAGTTAATTAAATGCATGAGTTAGTTGTATTGTTAATTGACTTGGGGATATTAATTAATATTTATGGGAATATTAATTAATAATTTTTTTTTTTTAAAATGAGGGCGGTCGTTTCAATTTGGTATCAGAGCGATTACGGCTCTAGGACGGGTTTAGAAAAAATTAAATTGGGTTTAATTTGATTTTTTGTGTGTGTTGCATGAGCAACCGAAATTGAATTGATTATGTGAGTTAGTCAATTGTTTGGGTATGGAGTTCTAGATTATCCACTTCGAGCCTTTAAAGAGATTCCACGGTAAGTTGTTTGGTTTTCTGTTTGGTGTCCGGTTTGGGTTGGCTTAACCAGCAAACCGGATTAAAGTAATTTAATTGAGGAATTACTTATATTAAATTAAATCGGGACCCTAGATTGGTTGGGTTAGGAGATTAACCATGGTTTGATCGGTTAATCTAAACCATAGTTGTTCGAAATCGATGTTGAGCCGGTCTCTGTGGTTGTTAAAGGTTTGATCGAAGAGTCATCTATTGGGTATAGATGGCTAAAATAGGTAGAGGTCGTGGTCGTGGTACCGTTAGAGGTAGGGGTCGCGGTCAGAGAAACGCGAGGACTCCGGTGGTGGAGGAGAGTGTGACACAAAGTGTTACGTTTGAGCGGGTCGGGAACTCGCATGCGGATCAGGTTGGGACGGAGGGTGTGGCCGGTGTTGGTGCCGGTGTTGCTGGAGGTCCAGCGGGTGCTGCGGGTGTGGCAGCAGGTGTAGCTCCGGCCCAAGAGGATCGTATTGCGAATTTCTTGGCTTTGCTGTTGGAGCGGTTACCGGAGAGGGTACCAGTGCAGGCTCCAGTTGTACCACCGGTAGTTGAGGTGCAGCCAAGGGTTGCGGTTGCAGAAGAACGCCCATCATACCTAAAGATGATGGATCAGCTGCAGAGGATTGGCACGAGATTCTTTCAGGGTGGTGCCAAGCCTGAAGAGGCAGATGAGTGGAGGATGCGGATGGAACAGAATTTCCGTTCGATTAGGTGACCAGCGGGATACCAAGTGGGTCTCGCAGTCCATTATCTGGAGGGGGACGCACATCTCTGGTGGAGAGGTGTTGTGGCCCAGAGGGTCCAAGTAGAGATGTCTTGGGAGGATTTTGTGGAGGAGTTAACTCCAAATATTTTCCCCAAGAGGCATTGGACCGGTTGGAGAGACGGTTTCTAGGGTTGACTCAAGGGAACCGGTCGGTTCGTGAGTATGAGGCGGAGTTTAACCGTCTCAGAGTGTTTGGAAGTCATATCCTGGATGATGAGCAAGACAAAGTGAGGCGGTTTCTGATAGGTCTTCGGGCCGAGTTGAGGAACCAGTGCCTAATAGGATCGTTTAACACGGTTGTACTCAGCCCAATTCTTCAGGCAAGGAAGCCTCCACATCTGGCCGGTCCTAGAAATGGCGGTAAGCCGATGCATGGGCAGAAACGGAAGTGGGAGGGTCCTTCCAAAGGTAACCTAGGTGGTCAGGGATGCTTTGGATGCGGAAGCAAGGACCATAGGATTGCGAGTTGCCCCCAAAAAGGTGGAGCGATCGGGGATCCTCAGGTGTGTTACCACTGTAATGAGCCAGGGCATATCAAGCCGAAATGTCCCAGGTTGCAGCAGGGAGTGGTAGCTGCGGCACTGACATATAGGCGGGCTACAGTGACACCTAGAGTATACACCATGGTGGAGTCGGGAGAGCCGAGTTCCACACCGATCACTGGTAAGCGAGGTTAGCACGTTGAAGTTGTGTGCTACATCTCTGGAAACATTAGGCTTGGAGGCATCGAATCAAGCAGATCTTTTGAGTAAGGTTCGTATAGCCCAGGAAAAAAGATAAAGGTCTGATTAAGGCTTCCGGTGATGTGGGATCAGAATATCAGGTCTCTGCGAATGGGACTATTCTGGTGCATGGGTGGGTATGCGTACCCAAGGATGAGGATCTGAGACGAGAGATCCTGAGTGAGGCCCATGCGAGTATGTTTCCGATTCATCCAGAAGCGACCAAGATGTACTGGGACTTGAAAAGGTATTATCTTTGGGTTGGGATGAAGAAGGATGTGTGCTAACTGGGTTGCGGCTTGCGATGTATGCCAGTTAGTGAAGGCTGAGCATCAGGTTCCGAGCGGGTTGTTAAGGAGCTTACCATCCCCGAGTGGAAATGGGATATGATTACGATGGATATCGTGGTCGGCTTGCCCGTCTCGCGGACCAAGGATGCTATTTGGGTCATTGTTGATCGTTTGACCAAGTCAGCACATTTCCTAGCCATTAAAATAGACCGATGGAGCTGCGGTGTTTACTAGGATATATGTCAATGAGATTGTGAGGCTTCATGGAGTACATGTGAGTATAGTCTCAGACCGTGATTCCAAGTTCACTCCAGTGTTTTGGAAGGCTTTTTAGGCTGAGATGGACACTAAGGTACACATGAGTACGGCCTATCAACCTCAGACAGATGGACAATCCGAGAGGACCATTCAGACTCTCGAAGATTGCTGAGGATGTGTGTGCTTGACTGGGGTGGTCATTGGGTGGACCAACTGAACTTGGTAGAGTTTGCTTATAATAATAGCTAGCAGGCGAGTATCGGGATGGCCCCATATGAGGCGCTGTATGGGAGGCCATGTCGTACACCATTATGTTGGACCCAAGTGGGGGAGAGGAGCGTATTGGTGCAGATTTTGTTCAGGAAACTACGGAGAAGATCCGGGTTTTGAAGCTGAACATGAAGGAAGCGCAGGATCGGCAAAAGAGTCATGCCAATAATAGGAGGAAACATGGGAACCAGAGGTGAGGATGAAAGCAGGGTTGAAGAAGTGGATCCAGAAGCAAGCAAAGGCTTGAGCTTTCATCAATGGTTCCCAGTTTCGAGGTATTAATGATGAACATTATGTATTCGTTTTAGGGTTGTAAACGATAATGCATGATGAGTGTAATAAGACGGATACTTCTTATTGTTGATGGCGGATGTTGCCATGGAAGTTTAATGAACATGAGCTTCTGAAAAGAGTTTTTATGGGGATTTAAAAACTTGAGTTATAATCGGGAAAAGATTATGTGGTACCCTGAGTGTAACGCCCGTGTTCCGAAAATGGAGATTTCGGAAATTTAAACCGGGATTTATGCGTAGATTTTTCTGGGAAAATATTTCCGGGAATTTCTGGGGTAATTTGGAAGTTACACGCATTTTTCCCGTAAGGGGGTGTTCGGAGTTGATTTACGAGTTTGGGGTCAGTTTGTGAATTTTTCGGGAATTCAGGGACTCAAATCCTAAATTTACGCCCGTGTTCCGAAGAAAAAGGGAAATTTTGGAATTTACATCCGGGATTGATGCGGAGATTCTCTGGAAAATGTTCCGGGAATTTTAGAAGTAATTTGGAAGTTACGCCGCATTTTTTCCGTAGGGGTGTGCGGGATCGATTGAGAAGTTTGAGGTCACCTTGTGAACTTTTGGAAAGTTCAGGGACCAAACTTTAATTAAGTTTAAGCTGATTTAATCAGCACCCTAGATGTCACCATCACCTTTCCTTCATTTTCCACCCCTAGAAAGAAGCCTATGTAGCCACCCTCCCCCACACCCTTTTTGTCAAATCAGTCCACCTTTTTTCCCCTGAAATCAGCTGCTCCTTTTCCTCTTTCAGCTGCCGACACTTCAGCTGCAAAAGAAAAGAAAAGAGAGAGAGAGAGAGAGAGAGAGAGAGAGAGAGAGAGAGAGAGAGAGAGAGAGAGAGAGAGAGAGAGAGAGAGAGAGAGAAAGAGAGCTGTGTATGTGTGTGGAGAGCAAGCTAGGCTGAGAGCTTGTGGAGGCTGTGTGAGGGCGTGGAGAGCAAGAGAGGGTGAGTCTTGTGGCTGGGTGTGGGCGTGGTGAGCCAAAGAAGGGGAGCTGGTGGTTGTGTGAGGGCGTGAGAGGCGAGAGGAGAAGGGAACATAGGTTACCGTGACGGTGAAGCTTCGAAGCTCTCAGAGCTTGTGTCATCACCGGTAGATAGGGTAAGATTTTGTTCTTTCTCTGTTTTTATCATGTGCTTCATGATGGTTTGGTGAGAAGAACAGAGGGTGTGAGTCACGGTGGTGACGTTGGTGAGTTTCGGTTAGGCGGTTGACACGTGTGAGGAGACGTGTTGGTGTGGCGGTGTTTGTGGCCGCTAATTGTGAGCGGTGTGGTTGCGGAGAGTGCTTAAACGTGACTCCGTGACGGTGGTTTGTGATTGAGGAGTTGGGTTCGATCGCGTGGCCAAGTTGCGTGAGTGGTGCAAGTCGGTGTTGGCGATTGCACCAAGATCGATCGTTCCAGGGCTGGATCGAGAGTTAATTCAATCCGGGGAGTTTTGGGAACTTCCGTGCGTGTCTAAAGGTGAGTGCATGACCGTAAGCTTATCTAAGCGATTGAGTTATTTGATGTGTTTGCATGGATGTAGGCCGTATGATCTCATGGTGGATCTAGATCGAGTGTTTCTTGAGATGGTTGGTTTATTTGCGATATTTTCGTGTTTAATACGTTGAATGATTGTAATCGTTTGTGTGTATAGCTTGTAGACGGGAGGATTGCCTCACTAAGTATTTGTTGAAATACTTATGCATCTCATTTTATTTGATGTAGGAAAAGTTTAGTGGTGGTCGTGGAATTATGGCGAACAAGAGGGGATGATCTAGGACCTCGTTTGTGTGTTTAAGAGTCTTCCGCAGTTAAAAGAATTGTGTGTTAGTATTTAGGGATAAAAGATTTAATGATCTCAAGTCCGGATTCTCGTTTATCGAGAACCGTTATAGACAACAGAAATTTTCTATGAAAGCCAAGGTGGCTATACTGACCAACTTCGACTCTCAAGTCAAGTCGTCGTATTCTGGAAAAATCATGGATCATTTATCCTTGCGGTTGAGCAATAAATATGTATTTTATTGTTGGAATGTTTGATTATTATTCATGAATAGTTGAATATTAATTGTTTGGGGTAGTAATTATTATTTATGGGAATAATAATTATTTTATATATAAAAAAAAACGAGGGCGGTCTTTTCAATTTGGTATCAGAGCAATTACGGCTCTAGGACGGGGTAGAAAAATCAAATTGGGTTAAATTTGATTTTTGGTGTGTGTTGCATGAGCAACATTAGATTGAATTGATTATGTGAGTTAGTCAATTGGTTGGGTATGGAGTTCTAGATCATCTTCGAGCCTTTAAAGAGATTCCACGGTAAGTTGTTTGGTTTTTTGTTTGGTGTCTGGTTTGGGTTTGGTTTAACCAGCAAACCAGATTGAAGTAATTCATTGAGGAATTACGGAGATTAATTTAACTCAGGACCATGAATTGGTTGAGTTAGGAGATTAACCATGGTTTAAACCTGGGTTTAACCTGGAATCGGTTAATCTAAACCATGGAAGTTCGAGTCTGTTGTTGAGCCAGCTTCTGTGGTTGTAAAGCTTTGATCGAAGAGCCAACTATTGGGTATAGATGGCTAAAAGAGGTACAGGTCGCGTTCAGAGCAACGCGAGGGCTCCAGTTGTTGAGGAGAGTGTAACACAGAGTGTTACGGATGAACGGGTTGGGAACTCGCATACGGATCAGGCTGGGACGGAGGGTGTGGCCGGTGTTGGTGCCGGTGTTGGTGCCGGTGTTGCTGGAGATCCAACGGGTGCTGCGGGTGTGGCAGCAGGTGTAGCTCCGGCCCAAGGGGATCGTATTGCGAATTTCTTGACCTTGCTGTTGGAGCGTTTACCGGAGAGGGTACAGGTTCAAGCTCCAGTTGTACCACCGGTAGCTAAGGTGCAGCCGAGAGTTGCGGTTGCGGAAGAGCCCCCAACATATCTAAAGATGTTGGAACCCAAGTGAGGCCGAGAAAGTTCTGGAGATTAAAGGTCAAAACTCTTTTAGATGGAATTGAGAGGCCAAGTGAGGCCGAGAGAGTTCCAGAGAAGTCCTAGAAGAGTGAACCATAAGTGGTATGGTCCGGGGATGAAGTTCCAAAAATGGATAGTTCCTAGGAGAGAAAGTTTCCAAAAATGGAAAGTTGCCTAGTGATGTAGGTTAGGGTTCTTAGCATATGAGAGTTATGTAGGGACCTTAACCGAGGGAGGGTCTGAGAGATGTGGTTGTGGCTGTCAGCCCAATTCCTCAGGCAAGGAAGTCTCCACATCAGTTCGGTCCTAGCATGGGCGGTAAGCCGGTGCATGGACAGAAGTGGAAGTGGGAGGGTTCTTCCGAGGGTAACCTAGGTGGTCCGGGATGCTTTGGATGCGGAAGCAAGGACCATAGGTTGCGAGTTGCCCCAGAAAGATGGAGTCGGGAGAGCCGAGTTCCAGACCAATCACTGGTAAAAGTAGCTTTGGCCAGTGAGTGGGACATGGAGTCCTTGGTGAGCGAGGTTAGCACATGGAGGTTGTGTGCTAAATCTCAGGAACCATTAGGCTTGGAGGCAGCGAATCAGTCTGATCTTATGAGTAGGGTCCGGATGGCCCAGGAGAAAAGAATGAAGGTCTGATTAAGGCTTTTCAGGATGTGGGATCAGAATATCAGGTCTCTGTGAATGGGACTATTCAGGTGCATGGGCGGGTATGTGTACCCAAGAATGAGGATCGGAGAAGAGAGATCCTGAGTAAGGCCCATGAAAGTATGTTTTCAATTCATCCAGGAGCGACCAAGATGTACCGGGACATAAAAAGGTACTATCATTTGGTTGGGATGAAGAAAGATGTGGCAATGCAGAAGAAGTGCTTGCTTAAGGATGATTAGGTTATAGCTAAGATTCTGTCAGATCTTCAGCCTAATATGACCTTAGAGGCAAGACCGATAAGGATTCTCGAGAAGAGAGTCAAGCATGATCGTAGGAAAAAGGTTTCGATGATCAGGGTCTTGTGGGATTGTGACGGGTTTGAGGAGGAGACTTGGGAACCAGAGGCGAGGATGAAAGCAAGGTTCAAGAAGTGGTTGGAGAAGCTATCAAAGGCTTGAGCTTTCATCGATGGTTCCCAGTTTCGAGTTGTTGTTGTTGAACATTATGTATTCGTTAGTGGTAAACGATAATGCATGATGAGTGTAATAAGATGGATAATTCTTATTGTTGATGGCGGGGTTGCCATGAAAGTTAAGTGAACACGAGGTTCTGAAAATAGTTTTTATGAGGACTTAAAAACTTGAGTTATAATCTGGGAAAGATTATGAGGATAACCTGAGTAGTGGTTATGGAAAAGATGTTATTCCGGTTTGGAATGAGTGTGATGCCGGTATTACCTTGCGAGGTCGTATGCGGATCACAGGAGGTAGTTTCAGTCGGGAGTGCTTATAGACGTATTGTGGGTCAAGGATGCTCAAGGACGGTCGGTCCTGTACAACTCTAGGGAGGATGGATAGTTCCTCTAATTCCCAGAACTCGTAGGTAGATAGCCCATGGTGGAGTGGTATGTGATATCGAGAACCCGTAAGGTTATAGTTCCCAGAGTTGAGGGGTATGAGTGTGATACCAGAACTCGGAAGGTATATAGCCCAGAGTGGAGTGGTATGTGATTACCAAGGACTCGAAAGGTTATACTACCCAGAGTTGAGTGGTATGAGTGTGATACCTAGAACTCGTAAGGAATATAGCCCATGGTGGAGTGTTATGTGATATCTAGGACCCGTAAGGTTAGACTACCCAGAGTGGAGTGGTATGTGTGCGATGCCGAGAACTCGTAAGGTTATAGAGCCCAGAGTGGAGTGGCAGAGTTTGATACCTAGAGCTCGTAGGACTTGGTGTCTGAGAGTGTAGAGGTATGAGTTTGAGTTGTGAGCAATGATCTATGACCAGAGTCTTACGCTAGTGACTGAACGTAGACCTCAGAGATCAATAGTGTTTGATCTCGTGACTGG
This sequence comes from Barbarea vulgaris, assembly GCA_963667165.1. Lineage (NCBI taxonomy): Eukaryota > Viridiplantae > Streptophyta > Magnoliopsida > Brassicales > Brassicaceae > Barbarea > Barbarea vulgaris. The sequence goes on along the minus strand of OY763887.1, from coordinate 41,737,305 downwards.
TTGTGTAGCCAGTGGGTCAAGTATGACCACTGTGTTATGAGGAGTGCAGTTGAGTCCAATGTGAATGGACTGCGGCGTTAGATTCGAGGACGAATCTATGTTAGTGGGGGAGAATTGTAACGCCCGTGTTCCAAAAATGGAGATTTCCGAAATTTAAACCGGGATTTATACGTAGATTTTTCTGGGAAAATATTTCCGGGAATTTCTGGGGTAATTTGGAAGTTACACGCATTTTTCCCGTAAGGGGGTGTTCGGAGTTGATTTAGGAGTTTGGGGTCAGTTTGTGAATTTTTCGGGAATTCAGGGACCCAAATCCTAAATTAACGCCCGTGTTCCGAAGAAAAAGGGAAATTTCGGAATTTACATCCGGGATTTCTGCGGAGATTCTCTGGAAAATGTTCCGGGAATTTTAGAAGTAATTTGGAAGTTACGCCGCATTTTTCCCGTAGGGGTGTGCAGGATCGATTGAGAAGTTTGAGGTCACCTTGTGAACTTTTGGAAAGTTCAGAGACCAAACTTTAATTAAGTTTAAGCTGATTTAATCAGCACCCTAGATGTCACCATCACCTTTCCTTCATCTTCCACCCCTAGAAAGAAGCCTATGCAGCCACCCTCCCCCACACCCTTTTTGTCAAATGAGTCCACCTTTTCTGCCCTGAAATCAGCTGCTCCTTTTCCTCCTTCAGCTGGCGACACTTCAGCTGCAAAATAAAAGAAAAGAGAGAGAGAGAGAGAGAGAAAGAGAGAGAGAGAGAGAGAGAGAGAGAGAGAGAGAGAGAGAGGGAGAAAGAGAGGGAGAAAGAGAGCTGTGTATGTGTGTGGAGAGCAAGCTAGGCTGAGAGCTTGTGGTGGCTGTGTGAGGGCGTGGAGAGCAAGAGAGGGTGAGTCTTGTGGCTGGGTGTGGGCGTGGTGAGCCAAAGAAGGGGAGCTGGTGGTTGTATGAGGGCGTGAGAGGCGAGAGGAGAAGGGAACGGAGGTTACCGTGACGGTGAAGCTTCGAAGCTCTCGGAGCTTGTGTCATCACCGGTAGATAGGGTAAGGTTTTGTTCTTTCTCTGTTTTTATCATGTGGTTCATGATGGTTTGGTGAGAAGAACAGAGGGTGTGAGTCACGGTGGTGACGTTGGTGAGTTTCGGTTAGGCGGTTGACACGTGTGAGGAGACGTGTTGGTGTGGCGGTGTTTGTGGCCGCGAGTTGTGAGCGGTGTGGTTGCGGAGAGTGCTTGAGCGTGACTCCGTGACGGTGATTTGTGATTGAGGAGTTGGGTTCTATCGCGTGGCCAAGTTGGCGTGAGTGGCGCAAGTCAGTGTTGGCGATTGCACCAAGATCGATCGTTCCAGGGCTGGATCGATTGATCTGAGCCAAGATCGATCGATCTGGGGGTGGACGATCGATCTGGTAAGCTCACGGCCGACCAGGATCGGTCTGGTGGGGAACGATCGATCCTGGCCAGGATCGATCGTTCGGTGAAGATCTCGGCAAGGTTGGATCGATCGATCCTGAGCAGGATCGATCGATCTGGTCGATCTGGTCGACCAGTTTGTTTGTATTTTGGTTTCTTGTGTCTTAAGTTTCGTTATTTGTTTATTTTTAGGCACGCGTTTGGGGGATTGAGAGTTAATTCAATCCGGGGAGTTTTGGGAACTTCTGTGCGTGTCTAAAGGTGAGTGCATGACCGTAAGCTTATCTAAGCGATTGAGTTATTTGATGTGTTTGCATGGATGTAGGCCGTCTGATCTCATGGGGGATCTAGATCGAGTGTTTCTTGAGATGGTTGGTTTATTTGCGGTATTTTCGTGTTTAATACGTTGAATGATTGTAATCGTTTGTGTTATTAGCTTGTAGACGGGAGGATTGCCTCACTAAGTATTTGTTGAAATACTTATGCATCTCATTTTATTTGATGTAGGAAAAGTTTAGTGGTGACCGTGGAATTATGGCGAAGAAGAGGGGATGATCTAGGAACTCCTTTGTGTGTTTAAGAGTCTTCCGCTGTTAAAAGAATTGTGTGTTAGTATTTAGGGATAAAAGATTTAATGATCTCAAGTTCGGATTCTTGTTTATCGAGAACCGTTATAGACAACAGAAATTGTCTATGAATGCCAAGGTGGCTATACTAACCAACTTCGACTCTCAACTCAAGTCGTCGTATTCTGGAAAGATCATGGATCATTTTATATAAAAAAACGAGGGCGGTCGTTTCACTGAGTAACGGGGTATGTGGTGAGATAACCTGAGTAGTGGTTATGGAAAAGATGACATTCCGGGTTGGAATGTGTGTGATGCCGGTATTACCTTGCGAGGTCGTATGCGGATCACGGGAGGTCGTTTCAGTCGGGAGTGTTGATAGACGTACGGTGGGTCATGGTTGCTCAAAGGATGGTTTGATCCTGTACAACTCTAGGGAGGATGGATAGTTCCTCTGATACCCAGAACTCGTAAGGTATATAGCCCAAGGTGGAGTGGTATGTGATATCGAGAACTCGTAAGGTATATAGCCCAGGGTGGAGTGTTATGTGATATCGAGAATCCGTAAGGTTATATAGCCCATAGTGGAGGGGTATGAGTGTGATACCCAGAACTCGGAAGGTATATAGCCCAGGGTGGAGTGGTATGTGATATCGAGAATCCGTAAGGTTATACTGCCCAGAGTGGAGTGGTATGTGATATCGAGAATCCGTAAGGTTATAATACCCAGAGTGGAGTGGTATGTGATGTCGAGAACTCGTAAGGTGTATAGCCCAGAGTGGAGTGGTATGTGATTACCGAGAGCTCGTAAGGTTATAGTGCCCAGAGTGGGGTGGCCTGAATGGGATACCAAGAGCTCATAAGGACTGTGTGGCCTGAGAGCGGAGTGGTATTGATACCCAGGACTCGTAGGACTTGGTGTCTTAGAGTGGAGGGGTATGAGTTTGAGTTGTGAGCAATGATCTATGACCATAGTCTTAAGCTAGTGACTGAATGTAGACCTCAGAGGTCAATAGTGTTTGATCTCGGGACTGGTTGTGTGGCTACTAGGGTCAAGTGTGACCACTGTGTTACGAGATGTGTGGTTGAGTTCATTAGGGATGAACTGTGCCGCTAGATTCGAGGACGAATCTATGTTAGTGGGGGAGAATTGTAACGCCCGAGTTCCGAAAAAGGGAAATTTCGGAATTACATCCGGGATTTATGGGAAGAATCTCTGGAAAATATTTCCGGGAATTTTTGGAGTAATTTGGAAGTTACACCGTATTGTTCCCGTAGGGGTGTCGGTGTGAATATGGAAGTTTGAGGTCATTTTGTGAACTTTTGAGAGTTCAAGGACCTGACCCTAAATATATCAAACTGAATAATCAGCCTCCACTTTCTTCTAGAAGCCACCAACCATTTCCACCATAGTTGTCTCCATTTTCCACCCCTACAAAGCAAGCCTATGGATCCACCTTCTCCACCACCTTTTGACAAAGCAGTCCACCTTTTCTCCACTGAAGTCATCACTTCATTCTTCCAGCAGAAAATCTGCCGACACTTCAGAGAAAGAGTAAGAGAAAGAGAGAGAGAGAGAGAGAGAGAGAGAGAGAGAGAGAGAGAGAGAGAGAGAGAGAGAGAGAGAGAGAGAGAGAGAGAGAGAGAGAGAGAGAGAGAGAGAGAGAGAGAGAGCTTTGTGTGGTGTGGAGAACAAAGAAAGGAGTTGGGGCTAGTGTTGTGTGGGCATGGAGAGCAAGAGAGGGAGAGTCTTGTGGATGTGTGTGGATGAGGAGAGTAAGAGAGGGGTGAGCTGGTGGCTGTGTGAGGGCGTGAGAGACGAGAGGAGAAGGAAACGGAGGTTGCCGTGACGGTGAAGCTTCGAAGCTCTCTCTCTCGCACCCTTTGTCATCACTGGTAGATAGGGTAAGGTTCCTTCCCTCTTATTGTTATGTTGATATAATGGTTTGGTACTGCCGAGAGATGTCCCGAAACCGTTGGTTCATCCGGCGGTGAGTTTGGTTGGGCATGTGACACGAGTTTGGAGACGTGTCGGTGTGGCGGTGTTTTGTGGCTGCGAGTTGTGAGCGTTGTTGGTTGCGGAGAGTACTTTAACGTGACTCCGTGACGGTGGGTTGTTGTTGAGGAGTTGGAGTTCGATAGCGTGGCCAAGTTGGTGTGAGTGACGGATCGATCGATCTGGGGGTCGGACGATCGATCCGGGTAACTCACAGCCATGCCGGATCGATCGATCGATCTGTATTGGGATCGATCGATCGGTGAAGTGATCGCAAGTGTTGGATCGATCGATCTGGTTTGGGATCGATCGATCTGATCTTCAGAAAGGGTTAACTTGTGTCTTAAGTTATCTTTGTTTGATTATTTTTAGGCACACGTTTGGGGAATTGAAGTCAATTCATCCCGGGAAGTTTTGAGAATTTCCTTGCGTGTCTAAAGGTGAGTGCATGACCATAAGCTTATCTGAACGGTTTAATTGTTTGATGTGTTTTCATGGATATAGGCCGTAAGATCTCATGGGAGATCTAGATCGAGTGTTTCTTGAGATGGTTGATTTATTGTCGGTATTTTCGTGTTTAATACATTGAATAATTAATTGTTTGTGTGTATAGCTTGTAGATGGGAGGATTGCCTCACTAAGTATTTGTTGAAATACTTATGCATCTCATTTTATTTGATGCAGAAAAAGAGAATGTGTGACCGTGGAATTATGGCGAAGAAGAGGGGATGATCTAGGAACTCGTTGTGCGTTTATGTTATTGTATTTATTATTCGAGTTAGTTAATTAAATGCATGAGTTAGTTGTATTGTTTATTGACTTGGGGAAATTAATTAATATTTATGGAAATATTAATTAATAATTTAAAAAAAAAACGAGGGCGGTCGTTTCAAAAACTATATCCTAAATACTAATATAATCAACCTAAACAAAAAATATTAAATTATAAACTTTATAAAATGCTATTTTTGTCCTAAATAAAAATATGTGTTAATTATGAAACAAATACATCATTTGGTGTTATTTGAGGGAATTTCTCAGAAATGTATCAGAAAGAGATTCAACAAACATTTTCAATTATCAATATCAACCTCCTTCCACGTAAAGATAGCAATGGAATTACCAAGAAATAATGGCATAGTAAATGGGAATGTAAATACATTGTTTCTGAATATTCAATATTGACGTCTTTTCGAGGTAAAAACAGCAATGGAAGTTGGAAAAAAATAAATGCATGAGTTAATAAGTCACGTCCTAATAAATTCAAGAGAGAATTGGAAATAATGGAGCTCTAACAACTTTTTTGTCCATATATACCTTTTTTTGTTCTACCAATTTTTTCCTAAACTACCCTTAATACTAAATAAATACCATTTAGAAAAAACTCATATAAACATGTAGAAACACAACTTTAAAGAAGGTTTAAAGAATAAATTTGTTGATTTTATGCAGTTTTAAATAAGTTTTTAGAGGTTTTAAAGTTGTTCTGAAAAATTTAGAATATGTTTTCTAACCTTCTAAAAATATTAGATTGCATATTCTACCATTTGTACATGTTCTGAAAAATTTAGAATATGTATTCTACCACTTGTACATGGTCTAGCAATTTTAGAATAGAATTTGTTCTAAAAGCTTTAGAATACGAAATTCTGAAAATTTTAGAATACATATTCTATCACTTGTACATGTTCTGCGGAAATTCTGGAAATTTTAGAATACATATTCTATCACTTGTACATGTTCTGCGAAAATTAGAATATGCATTCTATTATTTTTCTATGTTCTAAAAAATTTAGAATATACATTCTGGAAATATTAGATTACATATTCTAGAAAATTTAGAATTTGGAAAAAATAAATTAACTGCATCTAAAAATAAGGAAAGTAAATATTTAAATTTTAGAATATTCTATATATTTGTTATTTAAAATTTGGATTAACTGGAAAAAAAAATTGACGAAAAAAATGATCCGAATTTTTTTATAATTGACGAAGAACCTTCGATAAGGAGAAGAAGGAAAAATTGAAGCTTCGATGAGGAGAAGAATCTCAGAAGTCGTCGCTATTAGGGCTAAATTAGAAAAAAAAAATTAATGATTTTCTGATTTTCTTATATAGATTTTTAATGAATTCTACTAAAAATGTAGAAAAAAAAAATGTGAAGTCTCTTTATGAATTAGAGGATTTAGATTTTATGATTTAATTGAAAGTTTTCTAAAAATGAGGGTAAAATAGAATTTTATATTTCAAAAGAATTAATCCACCAAAAATTTAAAACAAAAGTATTGATGGATAAATTTTTTTTAAAAGTTCCTTTATTTCTAATTTTCCCTAAATTCAATATATATATTGGCAAAAGGAGATTTGTATGGGATATGCTGTTGATCCATGCTACTGATAATCGGATACGTTGCAGAGCTGACATGGCAATTAGAAAATACTTCTTCCCTTATTTATTTATATTTTTTTTTTTGAGATTTTCACATCTATTAAAAAAACATATCAAAAATTGATTTTAAATGCATCATTTTTTGTGATTAACAATTTTCAACTTCTTCCATTTTATTTTATATGTAGTTTAAAGGTTTGCACACAAATTAAAAAAAACATTAAGATTTTCTCTTTTATTCCCCATTAATACACTAGACAACAAATTTGTTATGACATTAAAATAATATGAGTAAAAGTAGAATTTGTATCAAATATGTGCATTAAAAACTCAAAACTACATATAAAATGAAATAAATTTTAAACTCTAAAACTACATATAAATAAAACAGAGGGAGTATAATCTTAAATCAATATTATTCAGTTATTTCATGAAATTTAAAATTTATCATCAACAAGACAATAACTAACAAAATATGCATTAAAAACCTAAAAATAAAATATTTTTGAAATAATTTGTTTTCCTAAAAATAGGATTAATAAGAAAGAGACAGAGTATAAGTGAATTGTAGAAGATAAATAGTACAAATAGATACAGAGAGTATTGGGAGAATCTTCTTTTATAATCATGATGAAGATGTAGTCGGTGTTGCTACAAGTCACATGGGATTGAGATGCCATGCCTGTGGTGGAAATCTTCAGCTTAAATCTCTTCTTCAATGAATATTTTTTTCACAAGTCAAATGTCAAGTATTTTGTTCATTTTAGCCCATTTTTGTATGTTCGTTTTCTCTCTAATTTTTGCCAATGTATCAAACCTTATATGTGCAGCTTCTTAATTGGTAGGGTCAAGTGAGAACAAGGACATATCAAGATTTTAGCCGAAGAAAAAAAGACGGATGATATTATCAGAAAGGAGGAGAGTCCATGATGATGAGAGAGTGACTTTTGGATTTAAGCCCTGTTCTTTTAGGTGTCGTGCGACACGTTCCGGCGACAAGCAATTACACTAACAACAATGGCTTCTTTCTCTTTAGCTGTCGTTGGTTTTTAACTTTTACAGATTTTATTCATAATAAATGATGTTGCAGGTGTCGCTACTTGAAACGACCGCCCTCGTTTTTTTTTTGAATAAATTATTAATTAATATTCCTATAAATATTAATTAATTTCCCCACTCAATTAACAATGCAACTATCCATGCATTTTAATTACTTAACTCCAAAAGTAAAATATAACCATAAATATTTTACTTAACTATCCGTAAGGACATTTGATCCATTGATCTTTTCAGAATACGATGACTTGAGTTGAGAGTCAAAGTTGGTCAGTATAGCCACCATGACTTTCATAGACATTTTCTGTTGTCTATAACGGTTCTCGATAAACGAGAATCCGGATTCGAGATCGTTAGATCATTTATCCTTCGGATTACTTAAACACACAAAATAAATTATTTAACTCATAAATAAAATACTTTCGCATAACTCCTTAAAACAATAAAAATACGAATACAGAAAACACCAAAGTTAACTGTAAGAAAATATTCAACTTAAATTAAAACACTTAACAAACAACGAGTCTATAGATCAACCCCTCTTCCTCGCCTCGATTCCACAGTCACAACTTTTCTTTTTCTGCAACAAATAAAAGAGTTGCATAAGTATTTCAATAAATACTTAGTGAGGCAATCCTCCCGTCTACAAGCTATACACACAAGCGAGTTAAAATATTTAACATAGCTAAACACAAAAATACCGAAACAATCAACCATCTCAAGAAACGCTCGATCTAGATCCACCCGAGATCATACACGGCCTATTTCATGAAAACCACATCAAATAATTAAACCGCTCAGATAAGCTTACGGTCATGCACTCACCTTTAGCCACGCACGAAAATTCCTAAAACTTCCCGGAATGAATAGACTTCACTTCCTCAAACGCGTGCCTAACAAATAATCAAAAACGAAACTTAAGACACAAGAAACCAAAGAAACAAACACTTTGGTCGACCAGACCGACCAGATCGACCAGATCGATCGATCCTGGTCAGGATCGATCGATCCCACCTTGCCGTGAACCACAAAGAACGATCGATCATGTCCGGATCGATCGATCCCAACCAGATCGATCGATCCTGGCCGGCTGTTAGTTTACCAGATCGATCGTCCACCCCCCAGATCGATCGATCCTGGTTCAAATCGATCGATCTAGCCCTGGATCGATCGATCCAAGTGCAAAACGCCAACTACGACTTGCACCACTCACACCGACTTGGCCACGCGATCGAACTCCAACTCCTCAACCACAAACCACCACCAAGGAGTCACGCTTAAGCACACTCCCAACCAACACCGCTCACAACTCGTGGCTACAAACACCGCCACGCCAACACGAAACCAACGCCGACAACTTTAACAACCGACTCCGTTGTCACCACGCTCAAACCGAACCTCACCAACGCCGCCACGGACTCACACCCTCTGGTCCTCACACTAAGATATCATGAACCACATGATATAAACAAAGAAAGAGCAGAACCTTACCCTTTCTAACGGTGATGACAATTGGTGCGGGAGAGAGCTTCGAAGCTTCACCGACACGGCAACCTCCGTCTCCTTCACCTCTCAACACTCACGCCCTAACTCAGCCACCAAGACTCCCTACTCACCACGCCTCACACAGCCTCAAGACTCACCCTCTCTTTGTCTCCACACCTCACACCAAACAAGGCTCACCCTCACTTGCTCTCCACACCTCTCACCAACAAGTTCACCTTCTCCCTTTGCCTCAAAAGCTCTCACTTCTTTCTCTCTCTTTTTCCCAGCCAAACTCTCTTTCTCTCTGCAGGTGGAACTGAAGTGAAGTGTCGGCAATGAAGGAGGAAATGTGATGAGTGGCTGCCTAAGAAGGTGGAGAGGTGGGGGGACTCTACAAGGCTAGGGGAGTAGGTGCATAGGTGGGTGACTTTTAGGGAGGAAAAAGAGTGGTGGCTGCAGGTGGAGAATGGTGGAAGAGGTTGGTGAAAAACTGATTTAATCAGATTAAATCTTATTTAGAGTCTAGTCCCTGAACTTCCCAAAAGTTCACAAACTAACCCCAAACTTCCAAATCGATCCCGAACACCCCTACGGGAAAAATGCGGTGTAACTTCCAATTACTCCAAAAATTCCCGGAAATAATTTTCCAGAATTTCTACGCATAAATCTCGAATATAATTCCAAAAATTCCATTTTTCGGAACATGGGTGTTACAATTCTCCCCCACTAACATAGATTCGTCCTCGAATCTAACGCCACAGTCCATCCGCAATGAACTCAACCACACATTTCATAACACAATGGTCAAATTCAACCATACTGGCCACACAACCAGTCTCGAGATCAAATACTATTGACCCCTGAGGTTTACATTCAGTCACTAGCTTAAGACTCTGGTCATAGATCATTGCTCACAACTCAACTCATACCTCCATACTCTAAGACACTGAGTCCTACGAGTTCTAGGTATCAATACCACTCCGCTCTCAGGCCACTAAGTCCTTATGAGCTCTCGGTATCAAACTCGTACCACTCCACTCTAGAAGATATAAGTTTACGGGTTCTCGATATCACATAACACTCCACCCTGGGCTATATTCCTTATGAGTTCTAGATATCGCACTCATACCACTCAACTCTGGGTAGTATAACCTTACGAGTTCTTGGTAATCACATACCACTCTACTCTGGGCTATATACCTTGCGAGTTCCGGAAATCACGTTCATACCTCTCAACTCTGGAAGTATAACCTTACGGGTTCTCGTTATCTCATACCACGCCACCCTGAGCTATATACCCTTCGAGTTCTGGATATCAAAGGAACTATTCATCCTCCTAAGAGTTGTACAGGACCAACCGTCCCTTGAGCACATGACCCAACATACGTCTATAAGCACTTTCGACTGAAACTACCTCTCGTGATCCGCATACGACTTACAAGGTAATACCGGCATCACACACATTCCAACCCGGAATATCATCTTTTCCATAACCACTACTCAGGTTATTCCACAACATAACCCGTCACTTAGGGTACCCACATAATCTTTCCAATTATAACTCAAGTTCTTAAATCCACATAAAACTCTTTTCAGAACCTCATGTTCAGTTAAAACTCATGGCAACACTGACCATCAACAATAAGAACTACTCATCTTGTTAATGAAAGGAACATAATGTATTTAATCGTTTACAACACCAAAACGAATACATAATGTCTAACAAAAATAACTCAAAACTGGAAACCATCGATGAAAGCTCAAGTCTCTGATTGTTTCTCAAACCACTTCTTGAACCTTGCTTTCATCCTCGCCTCTGGTTCCCACGTCTCCTCCTCAACCCCGTCACAATCCCACAAGACCTTGATCATTAGAATTTTCTTCCAACGATCCTGCTTGATTCTCTTACCGAGGATCCTTACCGGTCTTGCCTCTAAGGTCATATTAAGCTGAAGATCTGACGGAATCCCAGCCACAACCTCATCATCCTTATGCAAGCACTTCTTCAGCATTGACACATGGAAAACCTTGTGAAATGCTTGCATAACCTCAGGTAACTCCAACCGATACGCAACCGGTCCAACCCGCTCAACAATCCTGAACGGTCCCATATACCTCGGACTTAACTTAGTCTCCATAATGGACGTATTAGGACCCCGCAACATAGCCATCTTGAGATACACCCTATCTCCCACCTCAAACTCGAGGTCTTTTCTCCTCTTATCGGCATAACTCTTTTGCCGATCCTGCGCTTCTTTCATGTTCAGCTTCAAAACCCGGATCTTCTCTGTAGTTTCCTAAACAAAATCTGCACCAAACATGCTCCTCTCCCCCACTTGGGTCCAGCATAATGGTGTACGACATGGCCTCCCATACAGCGCCTCATATGGAGCCATTCCGATACTCGCCTGGTAGCTATTATTATAAGTAAACTCTACCAAGTTCAGGTAGTCCACCCAATGACCTCCCCAGTCAAGCACACACATCCTTAGCAAATCCTCGAGAGTCTGGATGGTCCTCTCGGATTGCCCATCTGCCTGAGGGTGATAGGCCGTACTCATGTGTACCTTAGTACCCATCTCAGCCTGAAAGGCCTTCCAAAACACCGAAGTGAACTTGGAATCACGGTCTGAGACTATACTCACAGGTACCCCATGAAGCCTCACAATCTCATTAACATATTTCTTAGCCAACACCGCAGCTCCATCGGTCTTCTTGATGGCCAGGAAATGTGCTGACTTGGTCAAACGATCAACAATGACCCAAATAACATCCTTGGTCCGCGAAACGGGCAAGCCAACCACGAAATCCATCGTAATCATATCCCACTTCCACTCCGGAATGGGTAAACTCCGCAACAACCCGCTCGGAACCTGATGCTCAACCTTCACTAGCTGGCACACATCGCAAGCCGCGACCCAGTTAGCCACATCTTTCTTCATCCCAACCCAATGATAATACCTCTTTAAATCCCGGTACATCTTGGTCGACCCTGGATGAATCGAAAACATACTCGCATGAGCCTCACTCAGGATCTCTCGCCTCAGATCCTCGTCCTTGGGTACACATACCCTCCCATGCACCAGAATAGTCTCATTCGCAGAGACTTGATATTCTGATCCCACATCACCCGAATCCTTAATCAGGCCTTCATCTTTTTCCTGCGCCATACGAACCCTACTCAAAAGATCCGCCTGATTCGCTGCTTCCAAGCCTAACGGTTCCTGAGATATAGCACACAACCTCAACGTGCTAACCTCACTCACCAAGGACTCCATGTCCCGCTCACTAGCCGAAGCTACCCGTTTGCGACTCAATGCATCTGCAACCAAATTTGCCTTTCCGGGATGGTAGGCTATCTCCAGATCATAATCAGGCTTTTATGATCTGTGAATACCTGCACCTTCCCGCCATAGAGATAAGATCTCCAAATTTTCAAGGCAAAAACCACTGCAGCCATCTCGAGATCATGGGTATGATAGTTGTTCTCGTGCTTCCTCAACTGACGGGAAGCATAAGCAATAACCTTCCCTTGCTGCATCAACACGCAACCAAGACCCAATCTCGAAGCGTCTGTGTACACCACAAAAGGCTCACTCGGCTCCGGTAAAGCCAAAACTGGTGTACTCGTCAACATTGACTTCAAGTTCGCAAAACTCTCCTCACACTCTGGAGACCACACGAACGGAACATCTTTTCCCGTCAGCTTTGTCATGGACCGAGCCATACTCGCGAACCCATTGACAAATCTCCGATAATAGCCCGCTAGACCAAGAAAACTCCTTATCTCCGTGGCATTCATCGGCCTAGGCCACTCTCTGATAGCCTTTATCTTTTCTGGGTCAACTGAAACCCCCTTCTCGGAGACAATATGACCTAAGAATCCAATCTCCCGTTGCCAGAAACTGCACTTGCTCAACTTAGCGAACAGTTTCTGTTCCCGCAACTTCTCCAAAACATTCCTTAAATGCACCTCATGCTCTTCAGGACTCTTCGAATACACCAATATATCATCTATAAAAATGACCACGGATTCATCCAGATACTCCTGGAACACTCCGTTCATCAATCTCATAAATGATGCTGGTGCATTCGTCAACCCAAAGGGCATCACCACAAACTCGTAGTGCCCATATCTTGTCCTGAAAGTCGTCTTTCGGATATCCACCTCATCAATAGGAAATTGATGATATCCTGACGCCAAGTAAATCTTGGAGAACCAAGTAGCCCCTCTCAGCTGATCCAACAGCTCATCGATCCGCGGGAGAGGAAACCGATTCTTCACTGTGACTCGGTTAAGCCCCCGGTAATCGATACATAACCGGAAACTCCCATCCTTTTTCTTCACAAACAGCACCGGCGCTCCCCACGGTGAACTGCTCGGACGGATAAAACCCTTATCCAACAACTCTTCCAGCTACTTCTTCAGCTCCGTCATCTCTGCTGGAGCCATCCGTTACGGAGCCTTGGATATCGGCATCGTGCCTGGTTCCAGCTCAATCGTGAAAGGATCAGACCGAGACGGTGGTAACCCCTGCAACGACTGAAAGACATCCTCGAATTCCTGCACAACAGGAATACCCCGAACCGAAGCCTCTCCAACAGTCTCTGGGGTAATAATAGTCGCCAGATAAGCTTCACAACCTCGCTCGATCATTTTCTCAGCTTGCATTGTCGAGATCACGAGACTCCCGGTTGTAGGTCTCACTCCCTGGTAGACCAACCTGCCTCTTTCTCTTTCGAACACGACACGTCCCCGGTGGCAATCCAGATGCGCTCTGAACTTTCCCAGCCAGTCCATACCCAAGATGACATCATACAGCTCCACGGAGCAGATGATCAAATCTGCTGGCATAGACTCCTCGGCCACCTGAACATCCACGTTCTTAACCCGTCCAAGACTACTCAAAAACTTCCCTCCAGCGACCTTTACCAACCCCAAATGCTCACCCGGATTACCCCGGATACCACACCTCTCTGCCAATTCTGGAGTAACGAAACAATGCGATGCTCCAGAATCAAACAAAACGGGAGATTCAACCCCTCCCACGATTAAGGTCCCTACACAACTTCCATATGCTAAGAACCCTAACCCAAACTTACAAGGCAAAAACTTTTTAACAAACAAGAATTTAACTCGAGTAAGTTTAAAATTTTTACCAGTGATCGGTTTGGAGCTCGGCTCTCCTGACTCCACCATGGTGTAAACCCTCGGTGTCACTGCAGCTCGCCTATCTGACGGTGCCGCCGCTACCACTTCCTGCTGCAACCTGGGACATTTAGGCTTCATATGCCCTGGCTCATGACAGTGGTAACACACCCGAGTATCCCCGATCGTTCTGCCATTCTGAGGGCAATTCGCAACCCTATGGTCCTTGCTTCCGCATCCGAAACATCTCTGACCACCTAGGTTACCCTTAGAAGGACCCTCCCACTTTCGCTTATGTCCTTGCGCTGGCTTGTCGCCCTTGCTAGGACCGGACTGTGGAAGCTTCCTTGCTTGAGGAATTGGGCTGACTACCACACCCACGTCTCTCAGACTCTCCTCAAGCAACGCGGCCTTCTCTACCAGATCCACCACTGTGTCAAACGATCTCATCAGGCACTGGTTCCTCAACTCGGCCCGAAGACCCATCAGAAACCGCCTCACTTGGGCCTGCTCATCGTCCAGGATATGACCGCCATACACTCTGAGACGGTTAAACTCCGCCTCATACTCACGAATCGTCCGGTTCCCTTGAGTCATCCCAAGAAACCGTCTCTCCATCCGGTCCAATGCCTCTTGGGGAAAATATTTGGAGTTAAACTCCACAATAAAATCCTCCCAAGACATCTCTGCCTGGACCCTCCGGGCCGCAACACCTCTCCACCAGAGATGTGCGTCACCCTCCAGATAGTGGACGGCGAGATCCACTTGGTATCCCTCTGGGCACCGGATCGAACGGAAATTCCTTTCCATCCTCATCCTCCACTCATCTGCCTCCTCAGGTTTGGCACCACCCTGGAAGAACCTCGTGCCAATCCTCTGCAGCTGCTCCATCATTTTGAGATATGATGGCCGCTCTTCCGCAACCACAACCCTTGGTTGCACCTCAACTACCGGTGGTACCATTGGAGCCTGCACTGGTACCCTCTCCGGTAACCGCTCCAACAGCAGAGCCAAGAAATTCGCGATAGGATCCCCTTGGGCCGGAGCTACCCCTGCTGCGACCCCCGCAGCACCCGCTGGAACTCTAGCAACACCGGCACCAACACCGGCCACACCCTCCGTCCCAACTCGATCCGTATGCGAGTTTCCGATATGCTCAACCGTGACACTCGGTGTCACGCTTTCCTCAATCACCGGAGTCCTCGCGTTCCTCCGACTGCGACCTCTACCCCTACTGGTACCACGACCGCGACCTCTACCTCTTTTAGCCATCGCTACTGTCACAACAATCAATTTTAAGTGACACAATAGCTAACAAGAAAAATAAAACAACTTACCGTGGAATCTCATCAAAGGCTCCGAGAGGATGATCTATAACTCCATACTCAAACAATTGACTAACTCACATAATCAATTTAAACAAAATACACATGCTTCGCACATAGCACCAAAAATTAAATCAAATCAAATTTAATTTTTCTAAACCATCCTAGAACCGTAAAGGCTCTTATGCCAAAGTGAAACGACCGCCCTGGTTTTTTTTTTTTTTTTAATAAATTATTAATTAATATTCCCATAAATATTAATTAATTTCCCCACTCAATTAACAATGCAACTATCCATGCATTTTAATTACTTAACTCCAAAAGTAAAATATAACCATAAATATTTTACTTAACTATCCGTAATTACATTTGATCCATTGATCTTTCCAGAATACGACGACTTGAGTTGAGAGTCGAAGTTGGTCAGTATAGCCACCTTGGCTTTCATAGACATTTTCTGTTGTCTATAACGGTTCTCGATAAACGAGAATCCGGACTCGAGATCGTTAGATCATTTATCCTTCGGATTACTTAAACACGCGAAATAAATTATTTAACTCATAAATAAAATACTTTCGCATAACTCCTTAAAACAATAAAAATACGAATACAGAAAACACCAAAGTTAACTGTAAGAAAATATTCAACTTAAATTAAAACACTTAACAAACAACGAGTCCATAGATCAACCCCTCTTCCTCGCCTCGATTCCACAGTCACAACTTTTCTTTTTCTGCAACAAATAAAAGAGTTGCATAAGTAATTCAATAAATACTTAGTGAGGCAATCCTCCCGTCTACAAGCTATACACACAAGCGAGTTAAAATATTTAACATAGCTAAACACAAAAATACCGAAACAATCAACCATCTCAAGAAACGCTCGAGCTAGATCCACCCGAGATCATACACGGCCTATTTCATGAAAACCACATCAAATAATTAGACCGCTCAGATAAGCTTACGGTCATGCACTCACCTTTAGCCACGCACGAAAATTCCTAAAACTTCCCGGAATGAATAGACTTCACTTCCTCAAACGCGTGCCTAACAAATAATCAAAAACAAAACTTAAGGCACAAGAAACCAAAGAAACAAACACTTTGGTCGACCAGACCGACCAGATCGACCAGATCGACCAGATCGATCGATCCTGGTCAGGATCGATCGATCCCACCTTGCTGTGAACCACAAAGAACGATTGATCCTGTCCGGATCGATCGATCCCAACCAGATCGATCGATCTCCACTAGATCGATCGATCCTGGCCGGCTGTTAGTTTACCAGATCGATCGTCCACCCCCCAGATCGATCGATCCTGGTTCAGATCGATCGATCTAGCCCTGAATCGATCGATCCAAGTGCAAAACGCCAACTACGACTTGCACCACTCACACCGACTTGGCCACGCGATCGAACTCCAACTCCTCAACCACAAACCACCACCAAGGAGTCACGCTTAAGCACACTCCGCAACCAACACCGCTCACAACTCGTGGCTACAAACACCGCCACACCAACACGAAACCAACACCGACAACCTTAACAACCGGCTCCGTTGTCACCACGCTCAAACCGAACCTCACCAACGCCACCACCGACTCACACCCTCTGGTCCTCACACTAAGACATCATGAACCACATGATATAAACAAAGAAAGAGCAGAACCTTACCCTTTCTAACGGTGATGACAATTGGTGCGGGAGAGAGCTTCGAAGCTTCACCGACACGGCAACCTCCGTCTCCTTCACCTCTCAACACTCACGCCCTAACTCAGCCACCAAGACTCCCTACTCACCACACCTCACACAGCCTCAAGACTCACCCTCTCTTTGTCTCCACACCTTACACCAAACAAGGCTCACCCTCACTTGCTCTCCACACCTCTCACCAACAAGTTCACCTTCTCCCTTTGCCTCAAAAGCTCTCACTTCTTTCTCTCTCTTTTCCCAGCCAAACTCTCTTTCTCTCTGCAGGTGGAACTGAAGTGAAGTGTCGGCAATGAAGGAGGAAATGTGATGAGTGGCTGCCTAAGAAGGTGGAGAGGTGGGGGGGACTGTACAAGGCTAGGGGAGTAGGTGCATAGGTGGGTGACTTTTAGGGAGGAAAAAGAGTGGTGGCTGCAGGTGGAGAATGGTGGAAGAGGTTGGTGAAAAACTGATTTAATCAGATTAAATCTTATTTAGAGTCTAGTCCCTGAACTTCCCAAAAGTTCACAAACTGACCCCAAACTTCCAAATCGATCCCGAACACCCCTACGGGAAAAATGCGGTGTAACTTCCAATTACTCCAAAAATTCCCGGAAATAATTTTCCAGAATTTCTACGCATAAATCCCGAATATAATTCCGAAAATTCCATTTTTTGGAACACGGGCGTTACACTACTTATATCAGCGTCACTTTTAACTGAAACTAGTGTCGCTAATTTAGTTTTTTCAAGGAGCACTCTGTCGATGAATCAACAATTGATGAAAATAAGTGTCATTTTGGATGTTGCCGGAGGGTGTCGCCCGACTCCGTAAAGAACAGAGCTTTAATTGTTGCAGAGTGGTTATTAATTAAACCAAGGAATAACAATAATTGTATGAGATGAACGCTTAATTGTTGTTTTAATAAGAATTGAACGATTTGGTTATGGTAAGATTTCTTCTATCTAATAGATATTAGAGGTTATGTTTCACAACTTGCAAAGAATTAAAGCTCAAAATCAAAACTATGTGATGGACAAAATCATCATAGTGGTGGAGGTGATGGTTATGGGCCTTGTGGCCGTGGTTTTGCATATAAGTTTGTTCTTTTGGTTATATATTGTTGTAACCAAAGCTTGAACATTTGCTGTTTTGAAACATCTTAAATTTTTTTTTTTTTGGCGAAAAAAAAAAAAAAAAAAAAACATCTTAAATTTTTTTAAATGGGTTTATGTTAATGAAAAAAGACAGATCCATCAAACCCAAAAACACAGACACAAACACTAAAAGCGAGATCTGACAGTAGAATCAAAACCTATCTAGATCAAAACGTTGTAAATAAAATTACGATAAGAAAAAACATAGATTTCTCACACTGACACTGTAGAAGTAAATAAAAATGAAACTCAATAATGTTGTAACACAAGCATGATCGAACTTATTTTAAGCACATTCTACAATATTGCTTGTTAATTGTTACCTAAAGTTGAAGATTTGCTGTCTTGTAACATCTTAGAAAAGTTAATGAAATAGCGAGATCCATCAAAACCAAAATACACAGACACAATCACTATAAGGTGAGGTATGAAGATAGAAGCAAAACATTACGAACATTAATACAAAACGTAAATAAAAAAGAAACTTGATAAGGTTGTATAAGAACATAAATCAAACTTATTTTTTTAGCACATTCTTCGATTTTTTCTGAAAAAACGAAACCAGCTCAACATAACCCATTGAAACATTTCATCGAATACCTGGTAGGCAATACTTGTTAGCAATGCCTTTGAGAAGAGGAGGAAGCAATGTCTTGGGGAGAGCAGGTTAGTGTTTCACCAGAAGGAGAAGGAGAGTCGTTTTTGAGAGATCTTCGGATCTTCTTTAGTTCTTTGGCCACTTCCACCATTGTTGGAACTTCCACTTCACTAATGCATCTCTGTGAGAGCATTAGGAAAGCTTTCATTTGACAAATCTCTTCTTCTGAAATTTCACCCATCTTTTCTAGCATATCTGGATCTGCAATCTCATTCATTCTTCCCTCTTCCATGAGTTTTAACAGCCTGTTTTGTTCATCTCTTCTCTGAACTTCCTTCTCATTTATGGAAACATCAGATCTTAAAAACTGATCTCTCCATAACTCACTAAATCCGTTTAGAAGTGTTTGCATTAAAACTCCAAAGGCATAGACATCCGTTTCCACCGAGACTAAGCCATCTCTCATGTATTTACTGTCCTTGAACATATCACCATAGTAACTCTTGTCAACCTTAACAAATGTTTCTCCTTTTGGAATTGAGACACAGAAAGAGAAACCAGTCAACTTAGCTACCCCATCTTCATCCAATAAAATATTCTCAGGAAACAAACTCGTATATACAAAGGGCCTTGGGAACGCAGTGTGAAGATAAGCTAAAGCAGTAGCAATATCTTCGGCTATCTTCATTCTCTTTTCCCATTGCAGTTCTCTTATTATGCTATCTAATCTGTCATGTTTTTTTCCACCATGATAAACCATGAATGGATGTTCAGACTCAAGACAACATCCAACCAATTTCAGGAAGTTTTTGTGTCCACTCACCATAGATGATATTGCTATGTCACGGGAAAAGCTTTCTTCTTTTCTGTAAAAGATCCTAACGAACAAGTCAATAGAGCGTTTGATGAGTATCATGGGATGGTTCTCGTTCGTACCTGTATACCAGTCGCCGTTAAAATAAGATAATCCAAAAACATAATTAGAATCGCTGAAAGTGTTGGTGGATTTGAGGATCTGATGGAAAGAGAAGAATTTAATGGGATTGGATTTGCCATCACAACATTCTATGAGATCTTGTAACAACATCGCCCCTCTCTCCAAACTTCGCTTCTTCTTCTCCTTCTTCTTCTTCTTCTCCCTCCACCAATCCATCTCAATACCAAAGTTGTAGAAAAAACAAAAACAAAAAAAACTTTGAAATTTGAAATCAAATGGTCAGGATTGAAGAGGTTCAATCAGACCTCACACTAAGTTGATAATCAAATGGATATTTAGGTTTTAGATTGTGGGCATAAATTGTTGTTGAATATTCAACATCGACATCTTTCCGCGTAATGATAGTGATGGAAGAGAGAATAAATTCTCGATTATTCAAAGGTTGTTTCGTCTTCTTCACGTGTGAATGTAATATTAATTCATTTTTATTATTCATCACTATGAAAAAGAGTGACGCAATTTCTTTTAGTGCCGATGATGTATATCTGTTGATGTGTTTTCAACTTATCATCATATTTTCATAGTGCAGAATTATAATCTAATATTTCTTCCTTTGCTACTCTCATTTCACGGCTCTTATCTCTACTAGTTTGGTATCCATGGAATGCATGGGTTCAAGTTTAGTTAGTTTAACTGATAGTTATCTACACTATATAGCGCGGAAAGATATTTGCTTTATATTTCGTTAAATTAGAATATATTATCAGTGTTTTTGATTAGATTTATTTTATGATTTACCATCTTATTTATTATTATTATTATATGTAGTATGTGTTGTGTTAATTAAAATTACTAGTATATAATTACGTACATGCGGTGGCAGGCGTGTGCGGTGATATAATATTTGTATACAAATTTATTTGATCACTTAGATAATAACATAATTTGGTAGTAATAGTTAGGTGGTATTGTGTATAAATTTTTACATTATTCAAAAAATCTATAACAGTTTGATTTACTCCAATATCAATTATTAATGATTAGACATTTGAACCGATATCCGTTATGGCACATCTTTATCTGCTTTGACTCGCTTTGATCCATCATCATCCATTGACCCGTCTTGACTCGTTGTTACCCATTGTAAAGTATATTGTACAACGCGAGAAAATGTCTACTTCATATTTTGTTAGTTTATATAGTTATATATTATTATTAATGTTTTACATTATATATATTTTATATTATTAGCATCTTATTTATTATTATATATGGTTTGTGTTGTTTAACTAAAATTATTAATATATTATTATATATATATATATATAATATGATTAAAATTACTAATATACCAAATTGTATACCGGAAATAAAAATTAATATGTATGAAATATTTCCACATTGTTAATATGTGTGTTAAGTAATTGAATTTTATCAAATTTAAATGTTTATTGAATTTTCGTAAATCACATCAACATAAGATAGTGAATTATGTTCGGATTACGTTTACTAATATCAATCTTTTTAGTGAAAATATTAGATTTTATCAAGTAAATTCTAACAGATATATTATAAGATTTAGAAAGATCCGAATGTTTGATCAAAAAAAAAAGATCCGATAGAGTTAATGAGTTAAATACAAAGTGTATCTAATATATATTGTGAATTAAAATTATCATATTTAAATGTTAAACTATTATTAGTAAACAACAACTATTATTTAAAAGATATCATAATATATAAAATAATTCATGTCCGCTGTTAAAAAAAATGTCTGTTTAAAAAAATTCAAAGCATAATATATGTGGAAAAAATGTAAATAATTATATTATTAAATTTATGTTATTATTTAATTATTTACAAAACATATGATCAAATAAAAATAAGAAGATGAAATAATATTAACAAATAATTAGTATGATTTAGTTGGAAAAAAATAAGAAGAGAGAGAATAGTTAGTTAAATTTAAATTTAATGATTTACCATTAAATAAATATATGTATGATTATATTTATTTAAACATATTAGCTGTCCAGTGACAATTATTGTAATATGCCATGTAAATACAAGGTTATTTTACTTTTACATTGTTTAAATAATAATGTAGAGATAATAGCTTTAAAATAACTATAAAAATATGTGAATAATAAAAACACAATGATGCAACTTTATTAAACTCAAGATAATATCAGTAATATCAGTAAATCGGTTTAAACTTGATCAAATCTCAACGAATATATTATAATATTAAAAACAATTTCCCATCATATCACTAATTCTTGAATCACTATCATTCTCGAAATTTGTTCTTTCATGTTTTGCTTTTTCTCATATACCGACTTGTTATTTTCACATTTTCGTTTTTCCTGTCATCTCTGATTTTAATAATTTTATTTTTCAAATACTCTTAAACCGATTTTTCAATCTCAAAGATGAAAAACAATCTTTTTCATTTACAAATCATTTTTTCTAATTTAATTTTCTCTTACTTGAGTCAGTTTACAATTTTTACAATCAAAACGAGTGATAACAATTTGAAATTTATAATAAAATTGATAATTTTACCTTTTTTATATGTGAATGTATTTTGTTTTATCAAATTTGATTGTAATATTATATAAATAGATTTACTTGAATTAATATTTTATTATATTTCATTCTTCTTTTAATGTAAACATAGTGATTTGTGGGCATACATATGATTTGATCAATACATTTTTATTTTGAACACTAGTATTTAACTTATTACATATTTATATTTAACTTTAGACACTAGGAGCATTACTTTCATGTTTTATTTTTCTTCTGTTTGTTTCATGTCTATAATAGAGGCTCGAAACATGGATTCATTCACATCGCAAGAATCAGAGCAATGCATAATGCATAAATGATGAAGATGTAGTCGGCGTTGCTACAAGTCACATGGGATTGAGATGTCATGCCTGTGGTGGAAATCTTCAGCTTAAATCTCTTCTTCAATGAATTTTTTTTTCACAAGTCAAATGTTAAGTATTTTGTTCATTTTAGCCCAATTTTGTATGTTCGTTTTCTCTCTAATTTTTGTCAATGTATCAAACCTTATATGTGCTGCTTCTTAATTGGTAGGGTCAAGTGAGAACAAGGACATATCAAGATTTTAGCCGAAGACAAAAAGACGGTTGATATTAGAAAGGAGGAGAGTCCATGATGATGAGAGAGTGGCTTTTGGATTTAAGCCTTGTTCTTTTAGGTGTCGTGTGACACGTTCCGGTGACAAGCAATTACACTAACAACAATGGCCTCTTTCTCTTTAGCTGTCGTTGGTTTTTTACTTTTACAGATTTTATTCATAATAAATGATGTTGCATGTGTCGCTACTTATACCAGCGTCACTTTTAACCGAAACTAGTGTCGCTAATTTAGTTTTCTCAAGGAGCACTCTGTCGCTGAATCAACAATTGATGAAAATAAGTGTTATTTTGGATGTCGCCGGAGGGTGTCGCGCGACTCCGTAAAGGACAGGGCTTTAATTGTTGCAGAGTGGTTATTAATTAAAGCAAGGAATAACAATAATTGTAGGAGATGAACGCTTAGTTGTTGTTTTAATAAGAATTGAACGATTTAGTTATGGTAAGATTTCTTCTGTCTGATATATATTAGAGGTTATGTTTCATAACTTGCAAAGAATTAAAGCTCAAAATCAAAACTTATAATATACATGGATATTCAATGTTGCTAAAGAATGCGATGCGTAAACTTATTCACCGATTTTAGTTTGAAACTCATCGGCTATATTTGCATATAAGTTTGTTCTTTCGGTTATATATTGTTGTAACCAAAACTTGAACATTTGCTTTTTTTTTTGCAACATCTTAATTTTTTTTAAATGGGTTTATGTTAATGAAAATAGACAGATCCATCAAACCCAAAAACACAGACACAAACACTAAAATCAAGATCTGACGGGAGAATCAAAACCTATCTAGATCAAAACGTTGTAAATAAAATTACGATAAGAAAAAACATAGATTTCTCACACTGAAACTCTGTAGAAGTAAATAAAAATGAAACTCAATAATGTTGTAACACAAGCATGATCAAAATTATTTTAAGCACATTCTACAATATTGCTTGTTAGTTATTACCTAAAGTTGAAGATTTGCTTTCTTGTAACATCTTAGAAAAGTTAATGAAATAGCGAGATCCATCAAAACCAAAATACACAGACACAATCACTATAAGGTGAGGTATGAAGATAGAAGCAAAACATTACGAACATTAATACAAAACGTAAATAAAAATGAAACTTGATAAGGTTGTATAAGAACATAAATCAAACTTATTTTTTTAGCACATTCTTCGATTTTTTCTGAAAAAACATTCATCGAATACCTGGTAGGCAAGACTTGTTAGCAATGCCTTTGAGAAGAGGAGGAAGCAATGTCTTGGGGAGAGCCGGATAGTGTTTCACCAGAAGGAGAAGAAGAGTCGTTTTTAAGAGATCTTCGGATCTTCTTTAGTTCTTTGGCCACTTCCACCATCGTTGGAACTTCCACTTCACTAATGCATCTCTGTGAGAGCATTAGGAAAGCTTTCATTTGACAAAGTTCTTCTTCTGAAATTTCACCCATCTTTTCTAGCATCTTTGGATCTGCAATCTCATCCATTCTTTCCTCTTCCATGAGTTTTAACAGCCAATTTTGAATATATCTTCTCTGACCTTCCCTCTCAACTATGGAAACGTCAGATCTCTCTTTTCCGATTATGCGATCAAAAAGATGTTCTACCCATAACTCACTAAATCCGTGTAGAAGCATTTGCATTAAAATTCCAAAGGCATAGACATCGGTTTCCACCGAGACTAAGCCATCTATCATGTATTTACTGTCCTTGAAAATATCACCATAGTAACTCTGGTCAACCTTAACAAATGTTTCTCCTTTTGGAATTGAGACACAGTAAGAGAAACCAGTCAGCTTAGCTACCCCATCTTCATCCAATAAAATATTATCAAGAAACAAACTCCTATATACAAAGGGCCTTGGAAACGCAGTGTGAAGATAAGCTAAAGCAGTAGCAATATCTTCTGCTATCTTCATTCTCTTTTTCCACTGCAGTTCTCTTATTATGTAATCTAATCTGTCATGTTTTTTTCCACCATGATAAATCATGAATGGATCTTCAGACTCAAGACAACATCCAACCAATTTCATGAAGTTTTTGTGACCACTCACCATAGATGATATTGCTACGTCACGGTAAAAGCTTACTTGTTTTCCGAAAAGGAAGCTAAGGAACTTGTCATAAGAGTGTTTGATGAGTATCATGGGATGGTTCTCGTTCGTACCTGTATACCAGTGGCAGTAAGAATAAGATGATCCAGAAACAAGATTAGAATCGCTGAAAGTGTTGGTGGCTTTGCAGATCTGATGGAAAGAGAAGAATTTAATGGGATTGGATTTGCCATCACAACATTCTATGAGATCTTGTAATAATAACCCCCCTCTCTCCAAATTTAGCTTCTCCCTCTTCTTCTTCTTCTTCTCCCTCCACCAATCCATCTCAATACCAAAGTTGTAAAAAAACAAAAACAGAAAAAAACTTTTAAATTTGAAATCAAATGATCAGGATTGAAGAGGTTCAATCAGACCTCACACTAAATTGTTGTTGAATAGTCAATATCGACATCTTTCCTCGTAATGATAGTGACTTGTAATTTTACAAGTTCATAGACTGAGATTTCACTTTCACCATCATCTAATCTAAAGTCTCGGCTCCATCCTCTAAATCTAATCTCAACCGTCCATTAGGGTGGGTCAACGATGGACCCGGCTAACAAATTATTAGTTTTGATTTTATTTTGGAATTTCTTTTAAGTTGACGTTCTCTTTTATTTTCTCTATATCTTAATATGTAGACATTTGGATCTATTGACAAGGGACAACGCAACTGGAGTCGTTGAACATTTGATTTGTCTTTAAACGGTGTCGTAGAGTTCGTTTCCATATTGTCCCGGTCGTATCTAGTGACGTGGCTAAATAAATAAAGGAAACGACTTATTATGCCTAAACAAAATTAAAAAAAAACATACGTTAAAAGTTTCAGTGTAATGTTACCGATATACATAGTCGATTCATCAATGCAGATTAAATTTATTTTTCCAAATTAAAATTTAAATATATAGATAGTTAAGAACGCACGCGTGGATGAACCATTATAGTTGATTATACTTTTAATTTATAGTAGACGTTAATATGTGGATGGACAAAAAAATTGAAAATAATATGTGGATAGAGCTCAAGGCTAGAGACCATATACACGAAGAGACCTAACTAACTCTAGCTCGTCTATATATGTTTGTAGCAATATATACTCATATTTTGTTTTTTTAACAGCTTATATACGCATGTTTATTTTTGTTGATATTATGTTGTTTAAAAGTGTAAGGCCACAAAGTACCCATAAGTTTTGTTGATATTATGTTGTTTAAAAGTGTAAGGCCACAAAGTACCCATAAGTTTTGTTGATATTATGTTGTTTAAAAGTGTAAGGCCACAAAGTACCCATAAGTTCGCACGTAACCTTGC
The DNA here is from genome assembly GCA_963667165.1 of Barbarea vulgaris. Taxonomy (NCBI): domain Eukaryota; kingdom Viridiplantae; phylum Streptophyta; class Magnoliopsida; order Brassicales; family Brassicaceae; genus Barbarea; species Barbarea vulgaris. The sequence goes on along the minus strand of OY763887.1, from coordinate 41,710,990 downwards.
TTTCATTATAATTAATAAAATTATCACCATAACCATCCTAAGCTAAAAGTATTATAGTTGAAACCGATTATATAAAAGAGAAAATTGCATACGGGGATAAATTACGATATTTGGGCGGTTCCAAACATGAGATATGGTTCCTCGTTCATGATGTAACAATTAACATGTTGGTTACCTAATTAACTACATCACAAATTGCAAATTTATCGGACACATGGTTTCTTTGACTGAATGGTCTGGCACATTTTTTTTATTCTACTCCAATAAGCATATTTCATTTGCGAGGGAAGAAGATTAAATAAAGCATACAGTCTCAATAAATTTTAAATTTTGTTAATCATTTTTATATGTGAATGTATTTTTTTTATCAAATTTGATTGTAATATTATATAAATAAATTTACTTGAATCGATATTTTATTAAAATTTCATTCCTTTTTTAATGTAAACATAGTGATTTGTGGGCATACATATGATTTGATCAATATATTTTTATTTTGAACATTAGTATTTAACTAATTACATATTTATTTTCAATTTTATAATCTAAAGAATATAAAATTTCTTAGGTCTTGTATTTTAGTTTTTTTTCTTAACATTTCTTAAATTATTTTACCTGATCTATAGTAATTAATATATTAAAATTTTTAAAGAAACTAAAATTCATATAATATTTGATATGTTAATATAACATTAAAAAGATTATGTTACTATTACTCCCTCCGTTTGGTATCCTAATACTCCCTCCGTTTTATAATATAAAATGTTTTAGAGGTTTTTTTGTGTTTCAAAATATTAGATGTTCTAAGATTTGTAGGTAACTTTTTTACTTTATTGAATATTGTGTGACCAATAGTAGTGTGTAATGTTTTTAATGAGTGGTTAAATTGCGTTTTTATATATTAAATAATATTTTTTAGAACAAAAAGTAACTCCTTAATATACATGCTTTTATCTAAACATATTATATTATGAAACAGGAGGAGTAATAGTTTTAACATTTACAATATAATTTTTAATATGATAGGTTTCTTTTTTGCTTTAGATTACGATATAAAGTAAAAATACAATTAACTTAAAAAATATGAACTTTTAATAAAAAATAAATATTCGTGAATTTTAAAATATGAATATTAGTTCATATTAAACAACAAAATAAAAATAATATAATTTTTCATTGGAAATATTAATATAATTTTTGTTTATTTTTTATATGATTTTTTTATTCAAAACCATTCGTTCATATTTTTATTTTACTTTTAAAAATCTTAAATAAATATGTATTTAAGAAGGAATATATATTTAAGAAGAGAAGACAAAAAGACAAATTAAATAAATAAAAGTTTTTTTTTTTAAATCTTTTTTTTTAGAAAAGACAGGTGCCAGCACCTCACTTTGCCACGTATCCATCTGTGAGAAAGGGCAATCCTTTTTTTATATGTACTAAGGATTATATTCTACGCGCGGGACGGATATTAAAATTTGACTAAATTTAACTACTTATTTGATGTTTGTAAAAGTATAGTTTCCAAAAAACCGATTAGGTTATTCGATTTAATATAGTTGAACTTATTAAAAAGTGTGCAGTCATAGCTATTAAATACTGAATTAAAGTTGTGATATAATTGTTTTCTAAAAGCAAGACACATTCTTTTTACTGAGTATTTTTTTTTTTGCGAACACAAGTTCATTAAAGATAATAGGTTACTTAGAATTGGAGATAGATGAATTCCACTTTCTTTATATCTTCTTCCTTTTTTTCTTTATATTCTAACACAATATTTATTTATGCAAAGTTCTGTTTAAAATCAAAAATTTAATTCTTACCTCAATGGTTTCAAATATTACTAAGCTTAATTTTAAATTTAGAAGAAAAAGTGGAAGGAGTGGAGGTTTTATTCTATTACATTATGACAGACTTTCAAATGCGCGAATGGGAGAACTATACCATTTTAAAATTTATTCATACATCTGGTAACAACTTAATTAGTACCTCCTAATCAAGCCAGGTCTGACTTAGGTGATGATTACTTTAACATATATGTCATCCTACCATCTCATTTACCCCTAAAATTATGGTTTGACAATCAAGAAGAGTAAGCTTACTGTAGCACCTAATCGCCGGATCATGAACTCATTGAAAACCAGGGGATAAAAAGGCCTATCACCAAGGGAGCGATGCAGTGCAACACTGGAAATTTAAACAGATCAAACACTAAAAAGAAAAACAGATATAACAGCTTTATTGAATTGTTTTGGTGTAACTATTATAAAATAGGAGTTGGACATATATACGTCAATATGAAATGTTTCTTCTCTTGCTCCAGTTCCCTGCAATAAAACAGAAAGAGACATTGGGATGATTGTGATTGTGATGATTTGTAGTAATGTTAGTATTCTTCAAAGTTACAATTTTAGTTAGCGTCTGTTTCAGGATAAAGTTAGGTTATGTTAAATTAGAGTGACACATAAATGACCACCGTTTTCTTTTATCCTATTCACTGTTTATACCACAAATGAGTATTTTACATCAATCGTTTCATTTGAAGTTGTTGTTTATGTGAAACTCTATTTTGAAATTGGGTACAAACACATGTTTTAGTTCTATAACTTTAAATTTCTGGTAGGAATGAGATCCAAGTTCAAGAGAGTATATTGTTATAGGGCACTAACACATGTCTAGATCCATTCTCTCAATTGGATTATCCCTCTTGACACCACTTCTGAAAACTCCAAGCCATCTAAGCTATTATTAGAGCATGTGCAGTGAGAGTCTCTTACCCATAAAAAATATAAAAAATTGAAAAATATGAAAGAGAATAAAGTGAGTCTTTCATTTGAGAGACTCTCAGAACCTGATGAGAGACCCAATTGACACATGTCCTCATATAACTGGTTTTAAATTTTATTTATAATTTAAATTTTAAATAAAAAAATAAATTATCTAAAACCTATTAAAATAACATAGTTGAGAGACTATAGGAGGTTCTCCCCACGGCACATGCTCTTACTATCTAAAGTTCTAAACTATCTTTATTTATAAATGTGCTTTCTTCCTTTCCAGAACTATCAATTCCTAAACACTTTGAGATGCATATTGAGATACAATTTCAGAGGCTGAGGATTCATTCTTCTTTTATACTCGAAGGGACACATTTTTTGTTATTTGCAACATTCTGCAAGCTGACCACTTTAGTAACAGTCACATCTGATGAAACTACAGTCCATTTTGCAGATCAAAGACTTTAGCTGAAGTTTTGTTGATCGAGACCACGTCGAAGCATCTCTGCCTTCTTGATCTTTTTCATTACATAAACTTGACACGCCGTCTTTTCTCTACAAACTCTAACCTAAAGAAAGAACAACAACAATGTATACTTTAATTAACAACCAAAGACCAAGAGTCTCCTTCCTCGCTCAGAGTCTTCAAGTTTGAAAACGCAGTGTCCAATATTTGCGAGAAATTCTTTACTGCTACCAAAATGCCGGCATAAACACAACATTTATCACACAAACCATTTAAAAAACCCTGAAGGGAAAAAACAACTAAAGTAAACTTCAAATCTAAAAATAATTAATCAGTATTCAAAATAAAACACTACAAATGATTTTAAAACATGCACATTGTAAGAATATGAGGTAGAATAGAATAGATAATAAGATGCGGAATTGATGAGATTAAGGGAGATTAAGAAGAATAAGAGATTAAGAGATTTAAGAGAGTGTTAATGGAGATAGAATGAGAAGAAGAGATACTTCTCTTGCGTAAATATTATGGTCGAATGATACATCAGTTTTATAGGGAGATTACAACAAACAAACACGTCTAAACAAGCATGTAACATGGAGCAAAATATGGAGGCTGTTGGAGTAATTTGTGGGGCATAATTTATGGAGAAAAGTCTTGCTTGATTTTAGAAGCTTGTCTTCAGGTATGACTTTGACTTTCAATCATGCCACTAAGGAGAGTTTCTAGAAGCCAATTCCAATATGCCGTGTCAATACTCCCCCTCAAGCTTTATCCGTAAGATCATGAAGGTAAAGCTTGGAACCATAAGCACTCACCTCATTAAAAAAACCTTAGTGTAGAAAACCACATGGGACAAAACCACACTTAAGGGAAAAAGAGTATGAGCACCTATGATTAGGGGATCATGGCCGAGTGAGATCGATGAGCCCCATCTTGGAGTGTATGTACTCACACACCGTGGGGCTAGCTGCTTTGGTAAATATGTCTGCTAGTTGTTCTGAACTCTTGGTGAAGCATGGAAGGATGACTCCTAGTTGTACTTGCTCTCGAACTTTATGGCAGTCCACTTCAATGTGTTTTGTCCTTTCATGAAATACAGAGTTGGATGCTATGTGGATGGCTGCTTGGTTGTCGCAGTGCATTGTAATAGGTTTGGTTGATTCAATGCCTAAGTCTTTGAGCAGTGTCTTGAGCCACATCAGTTCAGTCGTGAGCTTCCTCATTGCTCTATATTCGGATTCGGCACTAGAGAGGGAGACCACCTTTTGCTTCTTACTCTTCCATGTAACTAGGTTACCTCCAATGAATGTGCAATATCCTGTGGTAGACCGTCTATCATCACGATCTCCAGCATAATCAGCATCACAATAGCCTACAAGTTCAACGTTCCCATTGCAACCCATCCAAATGCCTTGTCCCGGAGCTCCTTTGATGTATCTTAGGACTCGGTTCACCATACTCCAATGATGTTGCGTGGGAGCTTGCATATGTTGGCTTACCTGATTCACTGCATAACAAATGTCAGGTCTAGTGATGGTCAGGTAGATTAGCTTACCTACTGATATATCTCATATTTCACCCATTTTCGGATTTGTTTTATTATTGGTTTTATTGTGTTTTAGAGTCTTTTGTATGGTTTTCTATGTTTTAAGAGTCTTTACAGGTTTTGGTGCGATTTGGGAGAGAACTGGACGTTTTGGAGTGAAAACGAGTTTTTGGAGGTGAAGGATCGTGCAGAAAGGTCAAAACTTTAACATTCGTTGAAGACCTTCCCAAGATCAGATTTCAATGATTTTTGGACACAAGATAGCTATTTGAGTTAGCTTTCATTTGGCACCGGTTTTACGTGATTATCACTTATGGTTAGAAAGTTATGCGTGTTTTACTGAAGACCTATCCGTTTGGACGGCAAACGAAGCAGATGGAGAAACTAAGGTTGGGATCGGACGATCCACCACCAGATCGGACGATCCAGGATCAATAGAGATCGGACGATCTCCATCCAGATCGGACGATCCGAAGCTGCGACAGCTCCACCACCTTTTCCTTGATTTCAGAACTTTTGTAAACCTTTATATAATGCGATTTCTGGGTTGCAGAGGGGAGAATTAACCTAATTTTTGGAGCAGCCACCTTCTGTAAGCCCTGAGAGGCTCATTTTCTCATCCTTGAATCTTTAGAGAAGATTTCTAAACTCTATCTTTGTTTGTTTTCTTTTGCAATTGAATCATGTCTTTTATCTCATCTATGCTATGCTCTGTTTCATCTTTGTTGATGGTTGAGTAGTCTCTTAGTTAGGATTAGGGATTTATCAAGGGAATTCATATCATTGAGTTAGACACAAATAGGGTTTATCATTAGATCTTCATCTATTGCTAAGTTATCGATTGGAATTAGAGTAGACAACTAGTTTCATGAAAACCTAGGATAAATCTATACAACGAAAGTTGATAGGTTTAACCGGATAGAGCAATAGGTGAGCGGATTGCCTAACACCAATGAAAGTTGAGTCATTAGGATCCGTGAATTTATCAAACCCGATCGATAAAGCTTGTGTAGGGATTGATAAGATCAAACGAAAGTTTAGACGCTTATATCACTAGAGATAGATATCTAATACTGCGAAAGTAGATTAGATTTACATTCGTGTTTGAGTTTAGGATGGTTCTTAGCATTAAATCCCTGAATAGTTGTGTAGCTCTTTGATCCCTGAATTCCTGAGATTTTCCCGATGCCTAACGCTTTAGTCTATTGACTTTTACACCGTTTTACTTTCTGTTCCTCATAGCTTTGGATTAGTTTGCATCATAATCAAATCTCTTATTATTGTCTTAGCTTGATAACTCGTTTCTATATTCCGTAGCGCATACTTAGTCTCCGTGGATTCGATCCCTACGTGCTACAACGAACAAGGGTATTTGCATAGACCCGGATTGAAAGATCCCAACTATCAAATTGGCGCCGTTGCCGGGGACTAAGACGTTGCCTTCGGATTTGAGACTAGTGTCTAGTCTAAGATTTTTATTTCAGTACTAATTTTGTTATTCTTCTGCTTGGTTTTTGGTGTTTCAGGTACATGCAAAAAAAAGGAGTCAAGGCTCTGCAAATCTTTTACAGTTGACTAACCAAGAGCTTGCGGGATTAGAACGAACAAACGCAAAGAAGAAGTCGAATCACGCCATCACGGGCGACAATACCGATGATATTCTCCAGCAGATGCAGCAATTACAACAACAAATGGAGGAGTTGAGAGCGCAACAAGGACAACAACAACGTACAATTGGGAAAGTGGACACTCCTCATATCTTCTATCAGAACAGATCTGCTATTTGTCCTCAGGAACCGGCGCGGCATGACTATGAGATCAAACCACAGATGATCGGTCTTGTGAAGCAGCATCTCTTCCACGGATTACCTTCTGAAAACCCGATGGATCACATTGAGAACTTTGAAGAACTCTGCAGCATTTCAAAATCTAATGGAGTACCATCTGGGTACCTAAACTGCAAGCTTTTCCGCCATTCTCTTGCGGATAAAGCTGACAGATGGCTCAAGTCCTTACCTTCTGGGTCGCTGACTACTTGGCCTGAAGTTAGAGCTTGTTTCTTGGATCACTTCTACACCAAATCCAAAACTGCTTCGTTGAGAAACAAGATCACTTCATTTGAACAGTGCAGTGGAGAGTCTTTTTGTGAAACTTGGGAGCGATTCAATGAATACCGCAGAGATTGTCCACACCATGGATTTTCAGAGGAGCAACTCCTAAGCATCTTTTATGATGGGGTTAGTTGGGACTACAAGACATCACTCAACTCTGCAAGCAATGGAAATTTCATGACTCAGAGTGTCAATGGAGCTTACAAGCTGCTTGAAAACATGGCTGCCAGTTCTAGTACTAGGAGTGCAGAGTATGATAGGTCCAAGAGGCATGTACATCAGTGTGAAGATGGTCTGGATGTTCGCTTACAAGGACACGCTGAGGAAGTCAACTACGTACAAGGACAAAGTTATGGACAGGACCGAGGTTTTAACCAAAACTACATAAGCCATCCAAACCTCTCCTACCGCAGCAACAATGTGGAGAACCCTCAGTTCCAGGTATATCCTCCACTACCACAACCGTCAACTCCAGCGACGGACTCTCAAGCCGAGCTCAAGGCTATGATGCAGCAGATTATGGCAGCTCAGAAGCAATCCGCAGAGGAGATGACAGCAAAGATGAGCCACATGTACGTGGATTTAAACGGCAAGTTCGAGTCCCTCTCCACACATGCAAAATTGCTCGAGACCCAGATCTCACAAATTGCTATCTCGACCAAACGCCAACAGGATACTCTCCCAGCAAAAAGTGAGCGAAACCCAAGGAACGAAGGAGGCTCTAGTGTTTTTTTTGAGCATGTAAACTTCATTGGAAGTGGGGAGAATGAGTTCAAACTCATGATGCAAGCAGTCACTGATGGACAAACTCGGAGTGCTCAAGAGCTAAAGCACAAGATCTCCACGTTAGAGCGGAAGGTGGACTGTTTGAGCTCTGATCTACAGCGTGAAGTGATGAAGAAATCCGCCACAAAACAGTTTAGATCGGACGATCTTCGCTTGGATCGTCCGATCCAACAACAACATGATCGTCCGATCCTACCTCCCTCGGACGATCCAACCACCACAGACCAATCAATCCCTACTTCTCCTTCAGGTATGATTTCTCAAACACCAATTCTAACCACACAGGCTTCCAAAGCTCCCTTTTCAGGTCAATCTCCAGCTCTTGCACTGAGGCAACTGCCCAAACTTGGAGATCCCGGGAGGTTTTTGGTTCCATGCTCCATCAATGGAGTTGTGTTTGAGGATGCTCTCTGTGACTCTGGCTCAACAGTGAATGTGATGTCTACTACAATAGCTCAACGCTTGGGGATCATCAACATTCAGCCCTCTACAAGACTAATCAAATTTGGGGACGGGAACATCTCGACTACACAAGGAAGCGTCAAAGATCTTCAGGTAAGGATTGATGATTGCTTGATACCTTGTGACTTTCAGGTTGTAGAAATGAGAAACAACACAGAGATGTCATTGATTCTAGGGAGACCATTCCTCAATACAGCTGGAGCGATCTTTGACTTACCTCAAAAGAGAGTTTCCCTCGCGCGAGTGAACAAAGGAGTATTCTATGTTGCAGTCAAAGTGGACAAGTGGTTGAAACATGATTCATGTGATGTCATAGAAGAGACAACCAAGCCTAAGTCTGGGGGAGCACCACTTCGTCCCCATGTCACCTTAACACCCCAGAGACGTGTTGGTGACACCATTGAATATAAGGTTAAGTGCAAAGGTATGACTAAACCTTTCTTTAAAGCTAAAGCACTTATAACCCCAGAACTTAAGGCGCAGGGACATGCTGTTGTGGATACAATGATGAACAGGGTTTTGAAGCTTGATCTTAAACCTCCGCCACCCCCACCAGATCCTCCTGTGAATCCCTCTTCTATCGCCTAAAAGGCGACTGCGTCGGGCTAACGACGTTAAAACAAAGCGCTTGGTGGGAGGCAACCCACTGGTAAGTGTGTTTCTTTTATTTTGGTTTTGATTTTTGTGTCTCAAACAAACAGAGCATCGACATTCCTTTAGATGAACATATCGATAAGGCCCTGGTAAGTCCTTCTTCGGTTCTTTTCGGTTCACTCTATCTCTTTCTGATTATGTGTGCTTTTCTCCTTCTTATTTTCTCACCGAGACGGTGCGAATTAAGTCTGGGGGAGAGTACTTCGTGTGACTAATGTAGTTTCTCTGTTTTGTTTTGCACTTTATGAATCATTGTTTTCCGTTTTTATTGAGTCAAAACGTGTTGGAGAGTATTAGTTGGATCTAATGTTTTGTCTTTCCTTCTAAGTGACCGTTGCTACAGAATCAATTCTAGATCGGACTAATGAAAAATCCAAAGGATGACCAGTTAACTAGAGGACACCATGTTTCCAGCGGAGTTCATCCGAGCCTAAGCCAAATTTGCACTTCGTCGATGTGGTTGATTTCCATAGGGCTTGACTCATCATTCATATCTGACATATGAATCTACAAGTAAAAAGTAGTGGTACTCCTCCCCCTATTAGAAGTTTAGCTAGCAATAAGGTTACATATGCGAGTTGCATAGAGATGGGATGAACCGGGGATTTGGTGGCAAACACCATCAATACTCGCGTCTCGGAACCTTGATATGTACATGCTTTATATTGATAGGGATGAACCGGGGACTAGGTGGCAAACACCATCAGTACTCGCGTCTCGAAACTTGATATATGCAGTAAGGAATGAACCGGGGACTAGGTGGCAAACACCATCAGTACTCGCGTCTCGGACCTTAGTAAAAAAAAAAATATAATAAGCTAGTTTGGAAATAAGTCTGGGGGAGAGGAAAAATACCAAAAAGTGTGGAATTTAGGTGGTTCTTGTCAAGATATTGTATGTGAAAGAGTCTAGAAGGTCCTTGGTAGTTGACTGCAGAGATGAAACTACCGATGAAGGTTTTGATGGATAATGCTGCGAATTTATGTGTAGAGTCTGGCAAGCTGCGAATGACTACGGAGAAGTACATGGTGGTTAGACTCAGAACTGGTTAAGTAGTATGTGGAGTACTAAAAGAAAAGATCATTGCAATGTTTCAAGAACAGGAAGGTCTCCGAGTTTTTCAAACCTCTCTTCCATATTTGTATTCTTTTGTGAGTTCTTACTTGAGGACAAGCAAGGATTCAAGTCTGGGGGAGTTGATATATCTCATATTTCACCCATTTTCGGATTTGTTTTATTATTGGTTTTATTGTGTTTTAGAGTCTTTTGTATGGTTTTCTATGTTTTAAGAGTCTTTACAGGTTTTGGTGCGATTTGGGAGAGAACTGGACGTTTTGGAGTGAAAACGAGTTTTTGGAGGTGAAGGATCGTGCAGAAAGGTCAAAACTTTAACATTCGTTGAAGACCTTCCCAAGATCAGATTTCAATGATTTTTGAACACAAGATAGCTATTTGAGTTAGCTTTCATTTGGCACCGGTTTTACGTGATTATCACTTATGGTTAGAAAGTTATGCGTGTTTTACCGAAGACCTATCCGTTCGGCTTCAAGCTCCCCCTTATGACTGACTTTGTAGGCATCCTCCAGAGGAGTTTTGGCTGGTTTTGCTCCTAGTTTTCCTGCCTCTTTTAATAAATCAAGTGCATACTTTCGTTGAGATAAGAAAAGGCCTTCTTTAGATCGACACACTTCTATGCCAAGAAAGTATTTTAGTTCTCCAAGATCTTTAATATCAAAAACAGATTTTAGAAATGACTTAGTTGCTTGAATCCCTACCTTGTCATTCCCGGAGATGATAATATCATCTACATACACGAGAATGACTATAATACCTTCTTGACTTTGAATGGTGAAAAGAGTATGATCAGCTTCTGATTTCTTGAACCCTCTATCCAGCAATGTTGAGCTAAGTTTGTGGTAGCACGCCCGAGGGGATTGTTTCAAGCCATAGATCGCCTTCTTTAGTCTTAACACCTTTCCTGGTTCCATATTGTCTTCTAGGCCTGGAGGTGGTTTCATGTACACCTCATCTTCAAGTTCTCCTTGGAGGAATGCGTTCTTAACATCCATCTGCCAAAGATCCCATTCCAAGTTAGTAGCTAAGGAAAGTACAACTCTTACCGTGTGGAGTTTTGCAACAGGTGCAAATGTGTCTAGATAGTCCTCTCCATAGGTTTGAGTAAATCCTCTCGCCACTAGCCTTGCTTTGTAACGTTCAATCCCCCCATCACTCTTGTACTTGATAGTGAATAGCCACCGAGAGCCCACAACTTTCTTTCCTTTTGGCAATTCAGTTTCCTCCCATGTATTGTTTCTTTCCATGGCCTTCGTTTCTTCTTCTACTGCATCTCTCCAAACTTTATGATCTTTAGCTTCATCATAGGTTTGGGGTATCCAATTTTGGTCTATTTGGCTGAGGAAAGCTTGATGATCGGAGGGTAGATGTGCAAGAGTGCATACGGCTTGGATGGGATGAGCAACTGCTTTGTTGTTGTAGTATACCCGCTCGCAAATACAAGTGTCAGGATGGAACTTGGGTCTTTCACTTCTTCTTAGGGGCGGTGGAGCTGGTGCTATAGGAGAGCTGGTGCTATGGGACTTGAGTCTTTCACTTCTTCTTAGAGGCGGTGGAGCTGGTGCTCTCGGAGACTGGTTGTTCTCTTCTTGATTTATGGTTGTTTCTGGTTGATTTATGGTTGTTTCTTCATTTTGTGAAGGAGAAGTATTTTGTGAAGAACCTTCTGAGTCACTCCTCATATGCGGTTGATCACTCTCTATGTCAAGATCTTCTTCTCCACTTAAACTTTCGGTTTCTTGAAGATCATTTGCTTCTTCTTCTTGTATGTCATTAGCATTGTGAATGTTTGCTTCTGGTGGTGATCCATGATCACTTTGAAGGTGACTTACTCCAAGTCTTTCTAGGATGCTTCTAAGGTTACTTGCTCGATCGGATGAAGAATGAGCTAAGCTTTCAATATCCTTCCAATTCGTTTCCATGTAGTATCCCTGTTTCTCAATGAACTTCACATCACGTGAGACACATACTCTTCTTGTCTCCGGCATATAGCATTTGTACCCTTTTTGAGTGGTTGAATATCCAATGAACATCCCTTTTTCACTTTTGGCTTCAAGCTTATTTCGCCTTTTTCCTGGTATTAATACATAGCAAACACACCCAAACACACGTAAGTGGTCAATGAATGGTTTAGTTTTGTTAAGTACCTCGAATGGTGAAGCATCTTGTAGGACTTTAGTTGGGATTCGATTGATCAAGTAGCATGCTGTGGTCACAACATCACTCCAAAAATGTTTAGATACATTTGCATGAAACATCATTGATCTTGCCACATCCATCAAATGCCTATTTTTCCTCTCAGCCACTCCATTTTGCTGAGGAGTGTATGGACAACTTTTTTGGTGTATGATTCCATGTTTGCTGAGATGTTGTTTAAACGCATGGCTTGTGTACTCTCCACCATTATCTGATCTCAATATTTTAATCTTGCCATTATAATGGTTAGTCACATAGTTTTGAAAGTTTATAAATGCTTCAAGAACTCTATCCTTAGAGGGGAGCAATGTTATCCAAGTATACTTCGATTTTTCATCAATGAATGTAACAAAATACTTATGATGCTCTCTAGATTCACATGGGGATGACCACACATCGGAATGAATTAAATCAAAGCATTGCTCATAGATAGTAAGAGACTTGGGGAACACGGTTCTACAATGTTTACCAAGTATACAAGCCTCACACTCATCATTTTTAAACGAAACACTCGGTAATAACAACCCTAAGGCACGAGAATGAGGATGACCTAATCTAGCATGCCATATTGCGTTATTAGCACACACAATAACAGAACTCAAATACGAAGATAAAGAAGCAGATTGATTTGTATCCTCAAGAACATACAAATCGCCTTTTGTAGCACCTTGACCAAACACCTTACTTGTTTCAATATCCTGAAAATGAACATCATTAGGCCCAAATATTGCATAACAATTAAGGTCATTAGTCATTCTTTTTATGGATAGAAGGTTGGAAGTAAATGTAGGCATGTAAAAAGCTTTAGATTTACGATCAAACAAGTCTAGGGTTCCAATTCCTTTAACTGGTATTTTAGTTCCATTAGCTATAATAACATTTCCTAGAGCTGGTTCAATGTTACTTATGAGTTTATCATCACTAATCATATGGTGAGAGGCACCAGAATCTATAATGAGAGGTTTTGAATTCTTGAGAGCATTAAAGGCATGATAAGTGTTACCGGAAGACTCTTTAAGAGCTTTGATGAATGCATCTAGGTCGGATTTCCTCACTATTTCGGAGGATGCTGCCAAAGCTGCCCCATTTCCATCACCATTTTGGTTCATTCTTGCGGATTCATTTGTGGTGAAGTTTGCCCTTGGTTCCCTTCCTCCTCCATGTGAGGTTTCAGGCTGAAGATGAGGATGGAGCCTCCAACAATTCTCCTTTGTATGTGTTGTAGCTGAGATGAGTCCTTTGCTTTTGCAATGCTCACACCAACGGTAGGAACCCTTCTTGCGGTTGTTGTCATTCTTATAGTTTCCCTTGTTGGCTGTTGCAAGTTCGCTTTTGTTTGCCATGGTGAGTTCTCCTTTTCCTCCAAACAAACCAACGGAGCCTTCCTCCTTTTGTATTTGCGAACAGACATCATCTAGGTTTGGGAGTTTGTCAGCCCTCAACATGTGCTTGATGAGACCATTGAAGCAAGGGTCCAATGTCATAAGCAAACCGAACACCTTGTCTTGCTCTCGCCTCTTGTTCAGCACTTTTGGATCAATGGAGCTTGGTCTTAGCATCTCCAGCTCTGCCCATAGAGACCTAAACTTTCCAAAATGTTGCTTGAACTCCTCTCCATTTTGGATAAGGTCATTGAGCGCTTTCTTCACTTCAAAAACTCGGTGAAGGTTGGTTGTATCTCCATATACCTTTTGCAAGGTATCCCATAACTCCTTGGCGGTTTCACAGTAGGAGTAAGCTTCAAGTATGGATCCTTCAAGAGAGCTTTGGAGATAGTGAAGAACCGTATGGTCTTCTGATATGTTTGATTTTTCATCATTTCTAACCTTAGAGTTCATAGGCGTTTTGTTAGTTTTTGAGTCGTTTTCAGGATGCATCGCTTTGGATAGGAGTGATTTCTGATCGCCAAGTGCAAACTAGAGCTAAAGACCAAAGGGGAGCAAAATTTGGAGGTTTGATGCCTTAGCAACACTCAACACGATCGCCTCATTCCCGGACACATGGATCGGACGATCCATCCGTAGATCGGACGATCCAGGAGCAATGGAGATCGTCCGATCTACATACAGATCGGACGATCTGAAGCGGCGACATCTTCACCACTTTTTCCTTGATTTCGGGACTTTTGTAAGGCTTTAAGTAGTGCGATTTCTAGGGTTGTAGAGGGGGAATTAACCTAATTTTTCGACCAGCCACCTCTTGTAAGCCCTTGGAGGCTCATTTCTCATCTTTTGAATCTTTGGAGAAGATTTCTAAACTCTATCTTTGTTTGTTTTTCTTTTGCAATTGAATCATGTTTTTCATCTCATCTATGCTCTGTTTTATTTCTGTTATGTGTGAGTAGTTCTTTGTTAGATTTTAGGGGTTTCTTTTGAGGATTCTCTAGCCAAATCTAAGGCAAATAGGGTTCTAAATTCAATCTATTGTCTTCATCTATTGTTTAAATCTAATGCTTAAGTTTCTTTGGCCAATTAACTTATGAAATGAAGTTTAATCTACATTCCAAAAGCTTGTAGGTTGCTAGACAACTTGGTAGATGAACGAATAGCCTAATACCTGCGAAAGTTGAGTCATTAGGATTCGTGAGCTTATCAAATCCGGTTGTTAATGCTGTTCTAAGATTGTTAAGCTCAAGCGAAAGCTTAGGTGCTTAAGTCGTTAGAATTTAGCGATTGATACCACGAACGTGGATCCTTTGGTGTTTTCTATTTGAGCTTAAGGCATGTGCTAAATCTTGCTCTGAATAGTCCTTAAATTTGGTGGTAGTTGAATCCCTAGAGAGCCCCTAAAGTCTAGCACTTTTGATTTAATTGTTATATCGTATTGTTTACTTACTTGTTCTCTCTTTTACATTGATAAACCACAAAGCAACATTTTATTGCATCTTAGCTTAGTTTGAAATTCTATGTTTCGTAGTGTAATCCTTGGTTCCTGTGGATTCGACCCCGTAATACTACTGTGATTGATTGTTCACTTGCGGTCTTATTTTTTTGGGCTTAAAACTCTGTGTATCAAGTTTTTGGCGCCGTTGCCGGGGACCAATTGCGTTATCTTCGAATCCGAATTTTTAATTAAGTCTAGGATATTTTACTAATTCCGTCTTTCTCTTATCTTTTTGTTGCGTTTCAGGTGTATGCAAAGGAGAAGTAATCGAACCGAGCCTCTAGTGCAGTGCACCAATACTCGATTAAGAGAACTTGAGCGTACAAACCGCGCTACCTCAGCTAGAAGAATATCTTCAGCTATGGAAGACCCTCCAGCTGACGAACATCAAGACTTACAAGCGCAGCAAGCTGCGATGCTGCAGTAGATGCAGCAGATGCAGAGACAGATGGAGCAGATGAGAGTACAGCACGCGGAACAACTCGCCCAGCGAGCTATTGGAGACAATGACACGCCTCATGCGTTCTATCAAAACCGGGCAGCCATTTGTCCTCCAGAGCCTCAACGTCAAGATTTTGAGATCAAACCTCAAATGATTGCTTTGGTGAAACAACATCTCTTCCATGGGTTACCAGCTGAAAACCCAATGGACCACGTGGAGAACTTCGAGGAAATATGCAGCACTACTAAATCTAATGGAGTTCCCGCCAACTATCTCAAGTGCAAACTTTTCCGTCACTCCCTAGCGGATAAAGCAAGTAGGTGGCTCAAATCTTTGCCACCGGGTTCCCTCACCACTTGGCCTCAAGTTCGAGCAAGCTTCATAGATCACTTCTACACCAAATCCAAGACTGCAGCGTTGAGAAACAAGATCACTACTTTTACCCAGCAGAGTGGAGAACCATTTGGTGAAGCATGGGAGAGACTAAAGGAGTACCGTAGAGAATGCCCTCACCACGGGTATTCGGATGAACAAATTCTTAACATCTTTTATGATGGAGTCTCATGGGATTACAAAACCGCACTCAATTCAGCCAGCAATGGAGACTTCCTGACTCATAGCATTGATGGAGCCTACAAGTTGATCGAGAATATGGCTGCAAGTTCCAACAGCCGTAGCATGGAGTATGACCGTTCTAAGAGAGTAGACAGTGTGGCTACACCATCAGTTGAGGAGCTAGCAGCACAAGTGACTCGCTATATGCAGACAAATCAGAAGAAGGATAATTTTGTCGAAAATGATGTGGATGCAAAACACTACAGCGTGGATTCTGGGGTTCCAGTTGAGGAGTTTCAAGAAGTTAACTATGTTGGTGGCCAAGGTTTTGCCCAAAACAGGGGTTTTAATCCCAACTACATGAGCCATCCGAATCTCTCCGATAGAAGTACCAATGTTGAAAACCCTCAAGATCAAGTCTATCCACAGCAACAGCAATCCAAGGTTCCACATTTTCAAGGCCAAGCATTCGGGAATAACCAAACCGTTGGTGGGAATCCTCAAAATTTTGCAGGACAATCAAGCTCGTCCAATCCACCTTATAGGAAGCCTTTCTCTCAAGGTCCACAACAACAAGCACAATTCAATCTGAATCAGGGAAACTTTCAGCAGAGACCTTTTGGCTCTAACTTTCAAGCAACCCCTCCATTCAAGCAGAGCAACCCCGATGATGAATTGAAGGCTATGATGCAACAAATGCTTGCCAACCAGCAAAAGGGCTCTAACGATATGAATACAAAGATGAATAACATGTATTCGGAGCTCAACGGGAAGTTCGAGGCTGTCTCGACACACTTGAAGCTGCTGGATACTCAGGTGACTCAAACCGCTGAAGCAGTTAAGAGGCAACAAGGTACACTCCCAGCCAAAGGAGAACAAAATCCTAGGAAGGACAAGGACATTGCAGATGTATACGCCGTTTCTTCAGAAGATGTGGATGTAATTACCACCAGAAGCGGAAAGACAATCCACCCCACGACAAGCGGAAGTAAACCGAAGAATGCTGGAAACAATCCTTCTGAAGAACCTAGAAGACCGTCCGATCTAGGTGAGGATCGGACGTTCCAGACGTTACCAGATCGGGCATTCCATGATGGATCGGACGATCTGACATCAGCACGTCCGATCCCATTAAACCGAACCGATCCAGAAAACACCAGATCGGACGAGCCAAGGGAAGATCGGCCGATCCCTAATTCTGAACAGTCTCGAATCTACAAGCCTCGAGTCCCATATCCGGTTCCGCCTAAGAAATCACAAAAGGATTTAGAGGAGGCCAAATGCAAGGAAATTCTAAGCGACTTGACGGTGAAACTCCCACTTGTAGATGCTATTCACATGATTCCGGCACTCAGACGGTACATGAAAACTTTGGTGACTACCAAGATGACCGAGCAGGAGGATTACGTCAAAGTCACAAAGAACTGCAGTGCCCTGTTCCAAAACAGAGTCATCAATAAGCTCGGAGATCCAGGACGTTTCGTTTTAAACGTGAAGCTGGGACATATCACTTTTCCCCATTCCTTATGCTATCTCGGCTCAAGCGTCAACCTAATGCCATACTCAGTGGCAAAGAGTCTTGGGCATACTCAGTTCAAACCAACCAAAATTTCACTTGTTTTCGCTGACCGTTCTGTCAAACTTCCTGTAGGTGTTTTGGAAGACCTACTTGTCAACATCGATGATGTCCTCGTACCTGCAGACTTCGTTGTCCTCGAATTGGACCAAGAACCAAAGGATCCCCTCATTTTAGGGAGACCGTTTCTACGCACAGCTGGAGCGATGATAGACGTTCGTCATGGACGAATAGATCTCCACCTGGGAGATATAACAAAGAAGTTCGAAATGAATAGGCTGCTGAAGAAACCAATGCTCGAAGGACAGACCTTCGAAATCAACGAATCCAAGGAAATCACCAAAGAAGTAGCTGATGAGATCTTATCTGAAGATCCGTTGGAGATAGCTTTGACAAAAGCTCAAGGGGAACAAGGTTTTCTGAGCAATGAGGCTCATGAATACACAAAGATACTGCAGTCGGGCAACGCTTATGGTAAACTTGTCGCTTACTTGGACTTGGAAACCGATGCAGCAAACCCCTCAACCCTTTCCTCCAGCACGCCGGACAACAACCCGTGGAGCGAGCTGAAAGCTCCGAAGGTTGAACTTAAAACCCTCCCAGCTGGGTTACGGTACACTTTTCTTGGACCAAATTCCACTTATCCTGTGATCATTAATGCATCATTGAACAATGCTGAAACTGCATTACTGCTTTGTGAACTTAGGAAATACCGAAAAGCATTAGGATATTCTTTAGAAGATATTCCTGGGATTTCACGAGATTTATGCATGCACAAGATACATCTAGAAGATGAATCTATGACTTCTATCGAACATCAGAGGAGGTTAAACCCGAATCTAAAAGATGTCGTTAAGAAAGAGATAATGAAACTTCTAGATGCATGAATTATTTACGTTATCTCTGATAGCATTTGGGTGAGCCTTGTACATGTAGTCCCTAAGAAAGGTGGGGTAACAGTCATTAAAAACGACAAAAACGAACTAATCCCCACTAGAACTGTTACGGGCCATAGAATGTGCATTGATTACAGGAAGTTGAATGCAGGAACTAGGAAAAATCATTTTCCTTTACCTTTTATTGATCAAATGCTTGAAAGATTGGCTAACCATGCTTACTACTGCTTTTTAGATGGTTATTCAGGTTTCTTTCAGATTCCTATCCACCTAGATGACCAAGAGAAGACCACGTTCACATGCCCTTATGGAACGTTCGCTTACAGAAGGATGCCATTCGGTCTGTGCAATGCCCCAGCAATGTTCCAACGTTGCATGATGTCGATCTTCACGAACCTTATTGAAGACATCATGGAGGTTTTTATGGACGACTTCTCTGTTTATGGCTCATCTTTTTCTTCTTGTTTGTCCAATTTGTGCAGGGTCCTTCAAAGGTGTGAAGAGAAACACCTGGTGCTCAATTGGGAAAAGTATCATTTCATGGTTCAAGACGGTATAGTACTTGGGCACAATATTTCGGAAAAAGGAATAGAGGTCGATAAGGCTAAGATAGAAGTCATGTCAAATCTGCAGCCACCCAACTCAGTGAAAGGTGTGCGAAGCTTTCTAGGGCATATTGGGTTCTATAGACGTTTCATAAAAGACTTCTCCAAGATTGCTAGACCGCTCACTCAACTCTTATGCAAGGATTCAAAGTTTGACTTCGACAACTCTTGTTTAGAAGCTTTCCACACCATCAAGGAAGCTCTTGTGAGTGCACCAATCGTACAACCACCGGATTGGGGACTACCTTTCGAGATAATGACGGATGCAAGCGATTATGCTGTAGATGCTGTACTAGGGCAGAAAAAAGATAAGAGGATGCATGTCATCTATTATGCTAGCAGAACGCTAGACGACGCCCAATGCAAGTACGCCACGACCGAGAAGGAGCTGCTAGCCATCATCTTTGCTTTTGAAAAGTTCAAATCATATCTTGTGGGATCCAAGGTGATAGTACACACTGATCATGCCGCACTCAAGTACCTGCTCACCAAGAAGGATGCCAAACCGCGACTTCTCAGATGGATACTTTTGCTACAAGAATATGATCTGGAGTTTAAAGATAAGAGAGGAGTAGAGAATGGCGTTGCAGACCATTTGTCGAGGATGAAGATTGAAGAAAGTGTTCCTTTGGACGATAGCCTTGTAGAGGAGAATGTATACTCCATCGCCTCAGTCCAGCTCACCAAGCCCCCTACAATGTCGTGGTTTGGAGAAATTGCGAACTACCTAGCAGCTGACATAGAACCCAAGGACTTCATTCGCTACAAGAAGAAGAGGTTTTTTGCGGGAAATCAAAAGGTACCATTGGGATGAACCTTATCTGTACAAGCACTGCTCCGATGGACTTTTTAGGCGATGTGTGACTGAAGAAGAAGTTCCATGAATCCTTTTTCACTGCCATGGTTCGAGTTATGCTGGGCATTTTGCCACATTCAAGACGGTTTCTAAAGTCTTGCAGGCAGGATTTTGGTGGCCTACAATGTTCAAGGACGCTAACGACTTTGTTTCAAGATGTGATATATGTCAGCGCCAAGGGAATCTAAGAAGGAGGAACGAGATGCCCCAAAACTTCATTATAGAAGTCGAAGTGTTTGACGTTTGGGGAGTTAACTTCATGGGGCCGTTCATCTCCTCATATGGGAACCTATATATTTTAGTGGCGGTAGACTACGTGTCTAAGTGGGTTGAAGCCATCGCTTCACCAACAAATGATGCTAAGGTAGTAATCAAGATGTTCAAAGGCATCATCTTCCCCAGATTTGGAGTCCCACGTGTTGTGATTAGTGATGGGGGCTCACACTTCATCAACAAGACCTTTAACAACTTGCTACAGAAGTATGGAGTAAAACACAAGGTCGCCAGCCCATACCATCCACAGACGAGCGGTCAAGTAGAGGTGTCTAACCGGGAAATAAAGAGCATTCTGCAGAAAACGGTCAACACAACACGCAAGGATTGGTCTTACAAACTTGATGATGCTCTCTGGGCTTATCGAACGGCATACAAGACGCCACTAGGTACCACTCCTTTCCATCTTGTATATGGTAAAGCTTGTCATCTCCCTGTTGAATTAGAGTACAAGGCAGCTTGGGCGGTCAAGCAGATGAACTTCGACATCAAACCAGCCTCAGAAAGAAGGTTAGTCCAGCTGAATGAGCTCGATGAGATCAGATATCTAGCGTATGAGACATCCAAGACCTACAAAGAACGCGCCAAGGCGTACCACGACAAGAGAATTCTCGCTAGGAACTTCATGCCCAATGACAAGGTATTGCTCTTTAACTCTCGCTTAAAGCTTTTTCCAGGGAAGTTAAGGTCTCGTTGGTCCGGTCCTTTCACGATAAAGGAGGTAAGACCCTATGGAGCCGTCACTCTTTTGGACCCTACTGGAAAAGAGTTTGTCGTCAATGGGCAACGTCTAAAGCCCTACCTTGCTGACACCGTCATGAGTGATGAGTGTAACACCCCCTTCGGTGAACTACTTAACGCCTGAACGGCGAATACGTCAAGCTAATGACGTTAAACAAGCGCTTGGTGGGAGGCAACCCACCGGTAAGTGTGTATAACCTCTATTCCGTTTGCTTTGGATTTATGTTTTGTTACGTTTTCTTGCTCCGTTATGCTTTTTCGTGTGCTTCTTTTAGTTTTTCCCTTTGTTTTCTGTTTTTGGTGTTTTTCTCGTGTTGCTTTCTAGACATCAAGATCGTCCGATCCCATAGAGATCGACCGATCCACCAACATCAGGATCGTCCGATCCCATAGAGATCGACCGATCCACCAAAATCAGGATCGTCTGATCCAGTATCAGATCGGACGATCCCGGGTGAAGGTGTCGTGCTTTAGAGACCCACAGAACACGGATAGAGACGATGAAGACACCGGACTCCCTTCTGCAGCAGCTGAAGCAGATAATGACACCGAGGATGGTCACCACTTCACAGATCATGAAGACCACGACGTTGCTGGACGCCAATTTCGAGATGACGACACCCGTGATGATGATGACGATTCTGATGATGATGACACTCCTCCCTCATTCGACAATTGGGGTTAGGACCCTCCGTTTTTCGGTAGCTTTGCATCTCTTTTTCTTTTCCGTTATCATTGTATTATATCTCAACTCTCTCTTTTATTGTTTTCTGTTGTCTCTTCTCTCTTGGATTTATTTTCTTCACCGAGACGGCGAAGTTTAAGTCTAGGGGAGTCTCTTAGTTATCTAACATTTTTCTTTTCCTTCTTATTTTTTTTTCTTTTCTTCGTTTTTAGTCATTTTCACGTTTTTATCGAGTCAAAACTTTGGTATTGTATGATATTTTGCATGTTGATTTCTTTTGCATGTTGATTTCTTTCTTGAACAGACTCTCCACAGTGATTCATCTCAGCACACACACATATTGGAAACACCATCGGTGGATCATTGTAACCAGAAGCCCCTATCCCAGGGAAATCTGGTTGATTTTTTATTCGACTTTCTAAATTTGTTTGCTCTCTTATCTTAGGGGTTTCATTTCGCACTAAGGATCACATTATCCGAGGTTTCAACCATCTCTTTTAACCACCCTTTTTCGGAACCTCGGATAACTAAGCTTACTTTCAGCTTAGCACCAAACCCTCGCTTCATCTTCTTTTCAAACCTCCAACCATATCTCTTTCATTCCATCTCATGCATTCAGGCGCAAAATCTACGGAGTATGGAGACCGGTATGACTTCCACGTCCTAAGAATATTTGGTAAAACTTCAGTCCTTTCTGTATGTTTTATTAAAAAAAAAAAAAAAAAAAAAAAAAAAAAAAAAAAAAAAAAAAAAAAAAAAGAGAGAAGAAGTATTGTATTTAGTGTATATGTATCAAATTTTCGGTTTCCCCCTCAAAAAAAATAAAAATAAAAAATAAAATAAAATAAAATAAAATAAAATTTTAGAAAGGGAAAGGAAACTGAAGAGGAAGTAGATTATAAGCTTATATTATTATCATTTGAAAGAGTTTTAGAAGTTTTTGTTTTTTTTGTTTTTACGGAGATGGACAGAAGTTCACCAGAGATTTCGAAGTTCGTGGAGTCGTGCACCAACATTTGGTCTCAGTCTCACTGTGATTTTGTGCCATGATTTGCATACATCCTTTCACCTACACCGAAACACTTAACCACCATCAAATATATCCTTCACCCTTAACCCCTTATGCGAATTGTTTCTTCTTTGTAAGTTTGCTTGCTTTGTGAACAGAGTTGATGATGGAGATGCCGGAGATTCCCTTGGATTCCGGGAGCTAGAGTACGGTGCTATGCTATGCCTATGGTAAAGTACATGGATACTCGCTGGATTTTTGATCTGTTCTGAGTGCTGCAGGAATTGAAATTCGACTTGGCCATTCTTTTGGAGAAGAGTGTTTTATCCCCTGATTTTCAAAACCTCTCCTCCGTCTTGATTTCTTTTGATTGCCTTTACTTGAGGACAAGCAAAGATTCAAGTCTGGGGGAGTTGATATATTTGATTTTTCATCACTTCTAACCTTAGAGTTCATAGGCGTTTTGTTAGTTTTTGAGTCATTTTCAGGATGCATCGCTTTGGATAGGAGTGGTTTCTGATCGCCAAGTGCAAACTAGAGCTAAAGACCAAAGGGGGGCAAAATTTGGAGGTTTGATGCCTTAGCAACACTCAACACGATCGCCTCATTCCCGGACACATGGATCGGACGATCCATCCGTAGATCGGACGATCCAGGAGCAATGGAGATCGTCCGATCTACATACAGATCAGACGATCTGAAGCGGCGACATCGTCACCACCTTTTCCTTGATTTCGGGACTTTTGTAAGGCTTTAAGTAGTGCAATTTCTGGGGTTGTAGAGGGGGAATTAACCTAATTTTTCGACCAGCCACCTCTTGTAAGCCCTTGGAGGCTCATTTCTCATCTTTTGAATCTTTGGAGAAGATTTCTAAACTCTATCTTTGTTTGTTTTTCTTTTGCAATTGAATCATGTCTTTCATCTCATCTATGCTCTGTTTTATTTCTGTTATGTGTGAGTAGTTCTTTGTTAGATTTTAGGGGTTTCTTTTGAGGATTCTCTAGCCAAATCTAAGGCAAATAGGGTTCTAAATTCAATCTATTGTCTTCATCTATTGTTGAAATCTAATGCTTAAGTTTCTTTGGCCAATTAACTTATGAAATGAAGTTTAATCTACATTCCAAAAGCTTGTAGGTTGCTAGACAACTTGGTAGATGAACGAATAGCCTAATACCTGTGAAAGTTGAGTCATTAGGATTCGTGAGCTTATCAAATCCGGTTGTTAATGCTGTTCTAAGATTGTTAAGCTCAAGCGAAAGCTTAGGTGCTTAAGTCGTTAGAATTTAGCGACTGATACCACGAAAGTGGATCCTTTGGTGTTTTCTATTTGAGCTTAAGGCATGTGCAAAATCTTTCTCTGAATAATCCTTAAATTTGGTGGTAGTTGAATCCCTAGAGAGCCCCTAAAGTCTAGCACTTTTGATTTAATTGTTATATCGTATTGTTTACTTACTTGTTCTCGCTTTTACATTGATAAACCACAAAGCAACATTTTATCGCATCTTAGCTTAGTTTGAAATTCTATGTTTCGTAGTGTAATCCTTGGTTCCTGTGGATTTGACCCCGTAATACTACTGTGATTGATTGTTCACTTGCGGTCTTATTTTTTTGGGTTTAAAACTCTGTGTATCATCTTCTTGGAGCCATTTTTCTTGCTCCTCTTCATTGACGGGTTCTTTGTTTCCTTCTTTTTCAGCAATCTCTTTTGGAGATTCTTCTTTTGCAATGTGACTCCATACGCCACGACCATATAAGGCTGATTTGGTGGTTCTTGACCACACCATGTAGTTTACTCCCTTGAGAATGTGAGTAACAACCAAAGCTTTTGAGTTTTCCATGGTAGGATTTGGCGGCTACAGACAAGTGAAGCTTTGGACCGAATAAGCTTTTGATTTCTGGGAATAGGGAGCTAATGAATCAGAGTTTTAATGGAGCTTAACAAGCTCTGATACCATGTAAGAATATGAGGTAGAATAGAATAGATAATAAGATGCGGAATTGATGAGATTAAGGGAGATTAAGAAGAATAAGAGATTAGGAGATTTAAGAGAGTGTTAATGGAGATATAATGAGAAGAAGAGATACTTCTCTTGCTTAAATATTATGGTCGAATGATACATCAGTTTTATAGGGAGATTACAACAAACAAACACGTCTAAACAAGCATGTAACATGGAGCAAAATATAGAGGCTGTTGGAGTAATTTGTGGGGCATAATTTATGGAGAAAAGTCTTTCTTGATTTTAGGAGCTTGTCTTCAGGTATGACTTTGACTTTCAATCATGCCACTAAGGAGATTTTCTAGAAGCCAATTCCAATATGCCCGTGTCAATACACATGAGACTGAGAAAATCATACAACTTTTATCAAGTCAAACTTTACATATGACAATTACTTCTCTTCTCTGTTTCTCAATAATTATCATATATAATCAGAAAAAACAAGAAATGATGGTAGATTTGGTTTACCTTGATGATCTGCTTTCTTACGGTTTGTTTTATTGCTCTTAGGCGGTTTTGGTTTCTCTTCAAGCTCCCTGACTCGTAATTTGACGAACTCATCAACCAATGTCTTCATAAAGCTAACTACACCAGTCCTAAATTTCTTGGAGCCAACTCTGGCTACTTTATTCAACATCTTGGTCTTGATCCAAGAGGAGCTCCATCTTTACAAGTGTTGCAGGCTTTCACTATGTCATGAGAGTATGAGACTGGACCAAGAAATGGCTACGAACAACCTCTTTAAATGCTGCACATTCATCAAAACAACAGTTATAACCTCAAAATGAATGATGACATTGGCGATTTAAAGTGCTACATTCATCACAAATTTAACCCAAACCTCCAAGAAAGCCCACTTTTAGGGAAAAAGATTTCAGAATTTTCGGAAATGCCAGAGAATTTAACAATTTATTTACCTAGGGTGGTCTTCTCCTGTTATAAACTATTATCTTTAAAGACAATGTAAATACATTCTCACTGTAAGCTTTAGAATGGTTGTCGAGTGAAGCTCATAACCAGGTTGGTTAAAGTATGATTTTTGATTCAAGATGAGTGCTTGGATTGAGAAAACATACCTCTCCAAATGCACCTTTCCCAATCAATGTAAGAAAATCAAAATCAGCAACACCTAACTTACGGCATTGAAGATGTATATACTCTGTCTTCTTCTTCTCCAGAAACTTGAGAAGATAATTTTGATCTTCTTCAGAAACATCATCATCTGCCAGCTTCTGCTCTAGCATGCTTTGCCTATTTATAAGCAAACGCAAAACTAAATATTGGAGAATATATAAGATTTTACATTTGGATTTGAGAAGAGAAGATGATACCTTTATTTACTGTCTTGGAGATCTTCATCTGCTCTTTCAAATGATTCTTAATGTATTGTTAAGCGGCTGCAACTTTCTGTTTGGTAGTGTTTGAGACTGCTTCTTCATCAGTTTCAACTTTGGGTGGCTGATCATCGGCAGAGCCATTACTTCCACCACCACCTAAAACCAACCCTTTGCAGAATCCATACTGTTTACTTACAACCCACACTCAATTTCACCGATGACTCATCAGCCTCTCTGATTGAAAACGTCACATATATTCATGTTTCATACAACAATATATTTATATGTATATATATACCATGATATCCATCTAAATAAATGAATAGATCTACCAAATGTATAGGTGGGCTTGTGGCATGAGTGCACGTCTCCAATGCCAGAATTTGGAGAAAATCAATCTCACGTGCCACAGTTTATTCTGTGTGCCAAGAGAAACATGAGATTCCAATTAAACCCGTAATGAAATATATCAGGGCATTTTGTTTATTTACTTTTGAAACAAAAACAATTAAACAAAAAAAAAGGAAATTGATAAAATTAAACAAAAACTTTATCTTCTTCGAAGCTGAGAGAAGCTCAAGTCAGTGTCGGATTTTCGCGCCGCCGAACTCCGCCGCCGGCCGACCATCATTTTCGATACAATAAGTTTCTTCTTCTCTGTGCGAGCTTCTCTCTTTGCTCTGCCATTGTTGGAAGAGAGTAATTGTTTCCTCTCTTAGAATAGAGATTTATCTAATTTAGAGTTTGATTGACATGAAAATTGTTTGTTTGGATAACCACATTTGGTGCTCTTTGGTTGGGAATCATGTTTAATGCTAAGATTAGTGGAATGTAGTTGTTGAATCGTGTAGTATCAAAGGTATTTAGATCTGGGTATAAATTTTCGATTTAACGAGATCTGCACAGAGATAGGACAACTGAGACAAATGGTATAACTGAAAAATCGGACAACTGGGAGAAATAGTATAACTGAGAGAGAATAGCAGAACTAGGACAAGTGGTATAACTAAGAGAGAGTAGGCCAACTGGGACAAATGGTATAAGTGAGAAAATCGGACAACTTGGACAAATAGTATAACTTAAAAAATTGGACAACTGGGACACATAGTATAACTGAAAGATAAATGTGTAATTCGTAATTGTGACAACATGTGTTATTCTATTTTCAGGAGAAAGCGATGAAGAAGAACATCCAAACAAATGTACAATTCGACTATGGAGGATACTATTCAGAAGAGCATGAGTGGATTTCAAGGAATTGTACATTTGTTTGGCATAGACTTGGAGAGGTGGTTGCAGGCGGAAACCACTGATGAGGAAACTTAATATGTTTGTTGTTTTATTTTCGTAATTGTCGGATTTTGTATCATTTGGGTCAACTATGGACAACTATGGCCAACTATATACATGTCTGATTGTGTTTTTTTAATGTAATTGTCGGATTTTGTTTCATTTGGGTCAACTATGGCCAACTATGGCCAACTATATACATGTCTGATTGTGTTTTTTGTTTTTAATGCAAGTAAGGACAAATGAACATATGTATTTATGTTTGTAAATCAGATTGGTACAACTAGGGTCAAGTAAGGACAACTGAGAATAAATCAGATTGGTACAACTATGGTCAAGTAAGGGCAACTGAGTATAAATTAGATTAGTACAACTAGGGTCAAGTAAGGACAACTGAGTATAAATCAGATTGGTACAACTAGGGTCAAGCTGAGTATAAATCAGATTGGTACAACTAGGATCAAGTAAAGACAACTGTGTATAAATCAAATTGGTTCAACTAGGGTCAAGTATCGGTATGGAAAACTACGTATATATTAGATTAGTACAACTAGGCTCAAGTCTTTAGAAACAATTTTAATTATGGAGAATCTTTTTTGTTTTAATTTTATCATTTTTCATACAAATATTTGTGTTCTCACTTAAAACACTAGATAAAGTATAAGGGACATTATGCATGATTGCTCGAGTATTTACTCGATACACTTAACCGCAAGGTAGTATATAACGAGGTCGAACCACAAGAACCAATGGTACACTAATGATTTACGAGACTTGTAATTAGCTATAGCAGGATTGGGTTGATTGATTTCTTTTCAAACTTGTAAACAAAATGCAACAAACATAAAACGATTGACTTATACGATTTAAAAGGCATTAGGCCTTAGGGAAATTCAGGTTATCAATGGCTTAACAAATAATCTTGAGTATGGGGTTTAACATTCTAAGTACCGTTCTAGAACATGAACGCAAGGTGGATTAACCCACTCTCGTGGCCTTAACCCCTAAACTTGGCTACTTGAAAACTAAACTCTCGTTTGATTTCTCCTAACCAAATTAGCATTAACACACAAGTTCACTAAGTTCACAATGATGATCTAGCATCAACTCTCGCAGGCTAGAGATACAAAGCTCAATTCATAAGGCTCAAGTTCTCTATAACATGATTAGTGCTTATAGAACAACCTAGAATCAAGACTAAGGTAGCTACTCTTAATCTAGCATTAAGAACACATAAATCAAAGAACCTATGGATTACAAACCCCAAATCTCTATCAATTCATCAAGCCATCAATTCCTTCAAGAACCCTAAAGCCTAACTATGAAATTACTCACACATACTCAGAAAAACAACAAAGTAAACCATGCAAAGCATAATAGGATTGAAATAAACAACAAATGATACACCAAAACTTCTCCAAATGTTTGATAGAAAGGAGGAGCTTAGAAATCCAAGAAAATGTGTCTAGAATAGTGTTTTAGGCGTAGAAAGAAAAACTGATGTGTTTTAGTAGGTTTAGGTGGAATATTTATAGACATAGGTGTAAAAGTGTGTGTGCGGCTGGTAGGATCGATCGATCCCCAATTCCCGGACATAATATCTTCAAGGCGGCTGGGGGTGGGATCGATCGATCTGCATGGAGGATCGATCGATCCGTTGTTTCAGGACATATATCTTCAAATGCGGATGGGCATGGATCGATCGATCTGCATGAGGGATCGATCGATCCTCCGTGTCCGGACATAATGTCCGTGGAGCTTGGATCGGTCGATTGGTCGGCTGGATCGACCGATCCGTGGCCGTGTTCTTGGAGTCGTCTGGATCGATCGATCCAAGTGTAGGATCGATCGATCCCTGTCCTTTCCGTAGCTTCTAGGCTTCATCTTAGCCCGAACAATCCCGAAATCGTCTTATTCCGGCTTAACTCCATAGAACCTGTAAAAGACTCAAAACAAAATAGAAAAGACTCGAAAACTAACAAAAGACACGAAACAAATACTAAACACAAACCAAAAAGCAATCAAAAGTACAATACATCAACTCCCCCCAACTTAGACTTTTGCTTGTCCTCAAGGAAAACAAAACAAAATCTAAACCAAGAGAATAGGTTTTGAAAAACATGAGAATTCGTAAAATCTATAGGATCATGCCTTCAACCAAATGCTCGCAACCACTTTCACCAAGTTCATATCAACCTGTACTACATTGTACTTCGCCATAACCGTAGCAAATGTATGAAATCCCAAGATCATGTAGAACTTAACATTTAACATTTATTAAGAAATGCGTGTACTCTCACAAAGGGAATATCTAACACGTTATGGTCTAGGTATGAAGGTTGATATTTGGTGGCTCAAGTGTTTTGGGTTCTCCAGCAAAGCAAACGGATGCAAATCATTATGCAAAATCACAGTGAGACAAAGACCAATTAGGAAGTACATAGCTCTCCTTTCGCTCGGATCCTCCTAACCAACTCAAAACCCCAAGTATGAATATAAAGATTTTTTAGATGCTAATGAGACACATTAATGATCTCAGACTCACTCCTTTCTCTTTTCACTCCTTTCCCATCTTGTTTATTTTCGTTTTTCTTCTTTTTTTTTTTTTTTTTTTTTTTTAGATGGGGGAGCGGGAATGAGGAGTCCTACAAAAGCTGCATCAAAATAAATCTTGACAATGAATGCTCATCATACTCATAAATACATCTACTAAACCACAATAGCTCAATCTCGTCCAATGACGGTATGAAAGCGAACTACTACCACAATCCTAGCGAAAGGAAAGCTACGTCGGTCCGTATACTCCATAGTTTTTGCACATGAATGCACATGACAATGGCTATAAACAGATGCATGTGGTTTGAAAGATGGAAATGGTAAGGGGTGTGGTACTAGACTAAAAATAAGTCTAGCCATTTGGAGTTAACAAAGGTTGATATAAACAATGTAAAGAAAACTCCAAATGTAATTCCATTACATGATTATCAGTCCCCTAAGTGAGATATATTAAGTCCATATTAAGTTCATATATATATGATAAAGCTCAAATGATAGGGATTTTCATAAAATGATCAAGTTATGGATTTTTCTGCGCTTCCAAGTTATCCTCAAACAAGGCTAAGCAGTTTTAAAACTAAATGATCTCAAACATGTTGCAATTCCAAAAGATAACAAATTCTCATAACTATTTTGACTCGATAAAATTTTTTAAAATTCCAACAAAGTTTTAATAAAAATAAAAATAAAACACACCAAAATAAAAGAAACAAACACAAACGTCATTAGTAATGTCTCGTACTCCCCCCAACTTATTTCGCACCGTCTCGGTGTGAGAATAAACTTGAGAAAGAGAAAGAGAACACATGATACAAAGATAAACAAAATGTAGTATGTACGCAAGAAACGAATTGTACCTAATACCATGGAGAGGATAAGAAAGAGTATGAGTCATCTATTTGCAGCCCCCTTTTTTTGTAAACAATCCACGTTCACCAATGTCCTATAAAATGAAAGCACACAAAATCAAAGATAAAGATCACACTTAAACAAACAAATAAACATATATACAAACGATAGAATTGGGGGAGTCCCCAATGGCTTGTTTAACGTCGCTAAGCTTGACGTTTGATGCCCATTTAGACTGAAGGGAGAATAGGAGTTGTCGAATGAACTCCATCCTTGAAATTTGGTCCCCAATCGGTGAGCTCGATCTTGAGAACCTTCACCATGAGCTCTTTGATGTAGTCTGATTGGTTCTCCTCTAAACCTGGCAATAAGATAATTCTTGCTTTGGCAAAAGGTTTGGAAGGACCTTTGCTCTTGATCTTGCACTCTATAGCACCACCACTGTGGCTCAACGGATGCAAGGTGAAAATGGATGAGGAGTTGTGACCAAAATGAGGCTTCTTGCCTTTCTTGAGCTTTTTCCTTGGATCCACCATCTTTGGCTCATCGAACAAAGCATTAAGGCTTTCACCATGGTAAAGGAACTTATCATCACAGTCCTTAAGTCGATTTTTCTCAATCAAACCCTTGAGCTTTTCCTTCCTTTCCATTTCTTCATTGGCGATTGTTCCACAAAATGTTGTAGAGGAAGGCTTGATTTGATATGAGACTTTGGAGTCAACATGGATGAGGATCACTCGCCTGTTTGGGAAGTCAATGTTCGCTCCAGCGGTGTTGAGGAATGGAGTTCCAAGAATGAGTGGAAGCTTATCTGGTTTCTCTCTATCTACCACCAAGAAGTCCGTTGGGATTAGACAATCTCCTACCTTAAGAGGATAATCCTCAACCAACCCAAGTGGAGGTTTCGAAGAAGCATCTCCAAATGTGATGGAAGATGAGTGTTGTTTCATCTCTTTAATAATCCCTAACCTTTCCGCCATTTCAAATGACATCACATTTACGCTAGCTCCAGAATCGCACAAGGCATTATCGATTTTCAAATCTCCTAGTGAGCAAGAGATTGTGAATGTACCAGGATTTCCAAGCTTGGTAAGCGATTTAGGTTCAAGCGGTGGTGTACTCGGTGGTTTTAGCACTTTCATAACCTCTTCAACTTTCTCTTGGTTCGCTAGAATGGCTTCAATGAACTTAAAATAGAGAGGAACTTGAGATAAGTCATTCACATGAGGCAAAGGTGCTCCAACTCTACTCATATTAGCCTTGAAGCTCGAGAGGATTTTCTTTTTAGCCTTGGTAAGAACTTGGCTCGGAAAAGGAAGTGGAGGCTCATAAGGAGGAGGTTCAACTCTTGAAGTAACTTTTGTTTCAATGCTCTTGGTCACCATATCTTCTTCTTTAGTGCTAAATTTCCCTTCCACTTCACTCTTTATAACCAGATCATCAACATTCGAACCATATAGGAGCCTAGAAATTTCCTTTATAGCCTCTTCATTCTCGACCATTTTTGAATCACTTGTGAAGATGACATTGCAAAATTCTTTACCATTGTTGTAATCTTTCGGGTTCGGTTGTGGTTTTCCAGGAAGAACTCCCATAGGTCTTGTAGAAGTAGAAGCGGCTTGTGCTACCTGATTCTCAAGTGTTTTAACATGTGATGAAAGATTTTCAAACTTACCTTGGAGTTCGCTGATCATGTTTTCCATTGTTGAGTTGATGTCAAAAGCGTTCTTGTTCTAGCTATTGAACATTTGCTTAAGCATCATTTTCATTTCGCTGTCATCGGACGATCCAGCTGGGGCATAGCTCACAAGAGCTTGAGCTGGTGCTTGATAACCTCTCTGAAAGTTGTTGAACTGAGGTCTTTGCTGGAATCCCCCTTGTTGGAAACCTCCTTGGTTCTGAACTCTGTTTTCAAAAGGCGTGTTGTAGCCTCCTTGGTTTGGCACAAACGGTTTTGCTTGATATTGTTGCCCTTGTGGTCTCACTTGTGCTGGATATTTTTGGTCTTGGGGGTTCTCAACATTGTTGCTTCGGTATGAGAGATTAGGATGATTCCTATAGTTTTGGTTGAACCCTTGGTTTTGATAACTATTCACATAGTTCAGCTCAGCTTGTACATCCTCAAAACAGTCCCCAAATTGCTCTTGGTAACCTTGCTCTTCTCCAGAATCATCACAATAATTGACTGCTCTTTGTTCACGTCTTAGAAGTTGTTCCACCTTTGCAGTCAGCTCTGAAATCTGTTTTGATTCTCCTCCTCCAATGCTCCTCAAGGTCCTATCATAATCAACACAATGGTTGCTGTTGCTACCAGCAAGATTTTCAATCAAGATTAGAGCTTCCTGTTCTGTTTTTGTCATGAAGTCTCCATTGCTTGCTGTGTCCAAAGCCATCTTGTAATTCTGGTCAATTCCTCTATAGAAAGTGTTGATGAGTGATTCAGGAGTGAACCCGTGATGAGGACACTCTCTTTTGTAGTCCTTGAATCTCTCCCAAGCTTCTTGGAATGACTCGGTACCAGCTTGTTGAAAACTCAAGATCTTGTTCCTTAGAAGCGTGGTCCTTGCTTGAGTAAAATATTGTCCCAAGAATGCAGCTTTGTAATCATCCCATGAACTGATGGAGTCTCTTTCTAATGATTTGAACCAACGTTTCGCTTTATCAGCTAGCGAAAACAAGAACAAACGACACTTAAAGGCATCATCTGGCACTCCATTCATCATGATTGTTCCACACACATCCTCAAAGTTATCAAGATGAGTAACTGGATTTTTAGAAGGAAGTCCATGGAACTGGTTTTGTTTCACGAGATTCAGCAATCCCGACTTGATCTCAAAATCAGTTCTGTTGATTGGAGGATGTTGAACACCTCCTCGATACATTTGAGCATTGGGAGCATCATGTTCCCTTAAGGTCCTACGAGCAGGAGCAGGCCTTTGATAGTTTGGTGGTTGGTGTGCATCAACTCCAACTGGAGGGTCTTGTAACTCTCCACCATTGTCTCCATCGTGTGGTAAACCTCCAGGTGGTAACACATTACCTCCTTGGTCATGAGCCATTTGATCTTCTCTTTGCTTAGCTAGCCTCTTCTTCCTTCTAATTGCCTTTTCAAACTTTCCAACTTCTTCGTGATATTCAACTAGGTGTGATGAACCTTCGCCTCGGGTCATATACCTTTAAAACATCAAAGAGAAAAAGGAAATGATTATCAGTAACTTGAAATAAAATGCAATAGACTAATAACTGATCCTAAATCTTTAGGTAACGCTATTGGTCCCCGGCAACGGCGCCAACTTGATTGCTCTTGGAAAGCTTGACCATCTCCGGAATCCTCACAATAGTTCACAGGTCTTTGATCGCATCTTAAAAGTTGCTCAACCTTTCCAGTCAAATCTGCAATTTGTTTTGATTCTCCCGTTCCACCGCCTCGTAAGGTTCTGTCATAGTCAACACAGTGGTTGCTATTGCTAGCTGCAAGATTCTCTATCAATACTTGGGCTTCTTCTTCGGTTTTGGTCATAAAATCCCCATTACTGGCTCTGTCTAAAGCCATCTTGTATTTCTCATCAATTCCTCGATAGAACGTGTTGATGAGTGATTCGGGAGTGAAACCATGGTGAGGGCACTCTCTCTTATAGTCTTTAAATCTTTCCCAAGCTTCATGAAAAGATTCAGTTGCACCTTGTCGAAAGTTCGAGATCTTGTTCCTTAGGAGAGTAGTTCTCGCTTGGGTGAAATATTTCCCCAAGAATGCAGCTTTGTACTCATCCCACGTCCTTATGGAATCTATCTCTAATGACTTGAACCATCGGTGCGCTTTGTCACTTAAGAAAAATGAGAATAGCCTGCACTTTACAGCGTCATCTGGTACTCCTTTCATTCGTGTTGTACTGCACACATCCTCGAAATTGTCTAAGTGATAGACGGGATTCTCGGACGGTAGACCAAGGAATTGGTTTTGCTTAACAAGAGCTAGCAATCCCGGTTTGATTTCGAAGTCATTCCTATTGGTAGGAGGATCTTGAACTCCTCCTCGGTACATTTGATGATTAGGAGCATCATGATCTCTCAAGGTCCGTCGAACAAGCGCGGGCCTCGGGTTGAAAGCAGCTGGAGGAGGAGGATCTTCCAACTCTTCTCTTCCATTATCTCCATCGTGTGGAGCTTCTTCTGGTGGTAAAACGTTATCGCCTTGACCAGCATGAGCCATTTCGGCTTGTCCTTGCTCAGCTAACTTTTTCTTTTTCTTGTTAGCTCGTTCTAACTTTCCAATTTCCTTATGATATTCTGCGAGATTTGATGAACCTTTACTTCGGGTCATTCACCTGAAAATACCAAAGAAGAAAAAAAGGAAATGATTATCAGTAACCGTAAAAGTACTCTAGACTAAAAACTAGTCCTAAATCTTTAGGTAACGCAATTGGTCCCCGGCAACGGCGCCAACTTGATTGCTCGAGTATTTACTCGATACACTTAACCGCAAGGTAGTATATAACGAGGTCGAACCACAAGAACCAATGGTACACTAATGATTTACGAGACTTGTAATTAGCTATAGCAGGATTGGGTTGATTGATTTCTTTTCAAACTTGTAAACAAAATGCAACAAACATAAAACGATTGACTTATACGATTTAAAAGGCATTAGGCCTTAGGGAAATTCAGGTTATCAATGGCTTAACAAATAATCTTGAGTATGGGGTTTAACATTCTAAGTACCGTTCTAGAACATGAACGCAAGGTGGATTAACCCACTCTCGTGGCCTTAACCCCTAAACTTGGCTACTTGAAAACTAAACTCTCGTTTGATTTCTCCTAACCAAATTAGCATTAACACACAAGTTCACTAAGTTCACAATGATGATCTAGCATCAACTCTCGCAGGCTAGAGATACAAAGCTCAATTCATAAGGCTCAAGTTCTCTATAACATGATTAGTGCTTATAGAACAACCTAGAATCAAGACTAAGGTAGCTACTCTTAATCTAGCATTAAGAACACATAAATCAAAGAACCTATGGATTACAAACCCCAAATCTCTATCAATTCATCAAGCCATCAATTCCTTCAAGAACCCTAAAGCCTAACTATGAAATTACTCACACATACTCAGAAAAACAACAAAGTAAACCATGCAAAGCATAATAGGATTGAAATAAACAACAAATGATACACCAAAACTTCTCCAAATGTTTGATAGAAAGGAGGAGCTTAGAAATCCAAGAAAATGTGTCTAGAATAGTGTTTTAGGCGTAGAAAGAAAAACTGATGTGTTTTAGTAGGTTTAGGTGGGATATTTATAGACATAGGTGTAAAAGTGTGTGTGCGGCTAGTAGGATCGATCGATCCACAAGTCGGATCGATCGATCCCCAATTCCCGGACATAATATCTTCAAGGCGGCTGGGGGTGGGATCGATCGATCTGCATGGAGGATCGATCGATCCGTTGTTTCAGGACATATATCTTCAAATGCGGATGGGCATGGATCGATCGATCTGCATGAGGGATCGATCGATCCTCCGTGTCCGGACATAATGTCCGTGGAGCTTGGATCGGTCGATTGGTCGGCTGGATCGACCGATCCGTGGCCGTGTTCTTGGAGTCGTCTGGATCGATCGATCCAAGTGTAGGATCGATCGATCCCTGTCCTTTCCGTAGCTTCTAGGCTTCATCTTAGCCCGAACAATCCCGAAATCGTCTTATTCCGGCTTAACTCCATAGAACCTGTAAAAGACTCAAAACAAAATAGAAAAGACTCGAAAACTAACAAAAGACACGAAACAAATACTAAAGACAAACCAAAAAGCAATCAAAAGTACAATACATCAATGCAAGTGGTGACCTCTAATGATGCAAAAGAAGTCAAAACAACGATTTACAGAAATATTGATAATGGAAAGCTGAGAAATGATGTTTAATAGTGGTAAACAGTGTGGCCAATTACAATAAAATGATTCAATTAAAAGTCCAACATCAAATACCCAAAAAAACGGCATTTGGACAACTGTGAGAAAGAAGGTCCAACTGAACAATTAGGGACAACTATGAGAAAGAAAGAAGGTCCAACTGAACATCCAGCCGCCAATTTGGTAACTGTGGTCCACCACTAAAACACACGTGTTTCTTGTTTTTTATTTAATATTATTTTCTGATTTTTTTGATTTAATATTATTTTCTCATTGCCTCTTTTATCCTTTTATCAAGCTGAATTTCTTTCATTTTCTTCTTTTGGATTTACGGTTTATTTCTGATTTAATATTATTTTCTCATTTGCTTTTATTTATCTATTTTTTATTTCAAGTGTTGTACTACCATGGTGAACTAAGAAGATGTAGTAATTGAATAACTAAGAACAACTAAGAACGACTAAAAACAACTAAGAACCCAGTTGTACCGAAGGAACACAGTTGTACCAAATACTGAAACAAATTTCTGTTTAAGTCAACATTAAACGACACTACCAATAGTCTTAAAAGACATCAACCAAAATACTACTAAGTCTCCACATAAACAACATCAACTCTTCCCATGTCGCTTAAATGCTATATACGGTGTCTTTTGTGCTGGACCTGGTTTCCTTTCTCTTTTCTCTCCAGTTTTAAGAACACCACCAATTGCATCAATCTTCTTATTCTTTTGCTTCTTTTGCTTCTTTTGCTTCTTCTTCTTCTCATTCTCCTCCCTCTTATTAGATTCCTGCAAATTTAAACACATAAACATAATTAGATTCCCAGTCATCCAGTTATCCAGCATTTAAACACTATTCAGTTGTTCCAGTTATCCAGTTATTCAGAATTTAAACACATAACCTTAGTTAGTTGTTCCAGTTACCCAACGTTGTTCCACGACCACAAATATAAGTCTAAGTTGTCCTAGTTGTCATACTTTTTTCTAATCACAGTTCAAGTAACGTATAAAAGATCATAATGTATATACCTGATGGTCTTCAAGATTATTTTCTTCAGTCCCATCACCTTCACTTGAGTTTTGCTTCTGTTGGACCTTCTGGATCTGATTCTGTTGAATGTCTTGGAGCGGTTTCTGTTGGAGCTTTTGGAGCTGCTTCTATTGGAGGTCCTGTCTCGGTTTTTGTTGTAGCTTCTGCAACTTCTTCTGTTCAATCAATTATTGGTTATGTCGGAGCTTCTTTTGAATCCTTAGTATTTCCTTCTGTTGACTCATAAACCCCTCCACCACCTCTTGCTATTGCAATTACTGAGAACAACAGCAACAACAATACAATGTATTATGAAAAATCGAGATCAACTAGGACAATTGAGCATATAGAACAACAAAATGAGAACAACAAGAGTAACTACTCATATAGAACAACAAGAACAACAGATCAAGAGCAGCTGGGACAATTAAAAATTGAGAACAACAATAACAATAAATCAAAAAAAAACAAAAAGAAGCGAGATCCCAATTTTCCTTCACAATTTCACTACTTTTAATCAAATTCATTGAAGAACTAGGACAAATAGAGAACAACAAGAACAAGAACAACAAGAACAAGGAAAATTAAATCCCAATTTGCCTTCAGAATTAGACTACATTGATTCAAACTAATTGAAGAAGCAAAGTGAAGATACGACCATGGGAGAAGGGAGAGACGTGATGATGCCTTACCAAATTGAAAAAGACGACCGGCAGCGGTGGCCATAGATAAACGAAAAGAGTGGCAGCACTATTTTGCAATCACACGGTGGAGGTGGTTGAGTTTCGTGATGTTTTCTCTCCTCTTTCGGCGGCGACGGGAGTTTTTTTTTCTAACGATGGAATGAAAGTAAAAAAAAACTTCTAATAAAAATGAAATAAAATTTTACATCAATTGGATCAAGATCCATCAGATTTATGGGCTTGGGTCGAATATGTAGGTAGAATTGGTAGTTTTTTATTTTTAATCTGGTTTTTTAGACTTTTACATCATTTTCGAATTAAAAAAAAAATGTTTAAATCAAATTAAAATTAGAACGTGGCAGGAGAGAATAAGCTTTCTCAAATTGTGGCATTTCAGCCATTGATTCTTGTGGCATTCAAAGGACAATTGAATTTAGTAACTTGTAATTCGTTTTCGTTTGGGAGGGATGATTTATATCCTAGTATTAAATTATTTTCAAAAAATAAGTTCTATGTTTAGGAAGATAAAGGGCTTATGCCCGAAACTACTTGATTAACGAAAAACATAGTTTTAATATAGAACAAAGTGAAGGTAATCAAGTGGTCAAATGTCTTTAACTCAACACCCTTACAAAATTTGGAAATATCTGTGAAACTGAAATCGGAATGGGAAACATGATTCGAATACAGAGGCGATTGCAATTGCATTTTCTGAAGCTTTTCCGATGGGAAGTAGGTTTGTGGCGTCAGAAGTATATGTCCCATTAGGTTTTTGGGTATTTGGAATCTTGGATCATAATTCGTGAACAACATAAGAGAAGATTTTGAAGTAGGATCAAAAGTTTTCTTTGACGTTTGAGATGGTGAGGAGTCAAAGAGATGAGGCTGTGCTCTTTCGGCTTCAACATTGAGATTTTCTTTTTCCAAAAAAAAAAAAAAAAAAACAAAAATGTACAGGTGTCACTTTTAGGTGCTGACGTGGCATCTTTAGGAGAGCACACTAAATTTTTATATGTATGATTCAATTTGTGATTACTATTAAATGGTATTTCATGTAATATTTTACAAAAGAAAAGTTATTTTCAAATTTTCTTTCCCTTTTAATATTATAGATCTTTGTTAGAAAATATTATGCATATTGCATAATAAATTGATTACTGAATTTTGAAACTTAAAAGACCGCCAGGAGCTCTAGTTGAAATGAACTTGCTTATTTGGCATGTAACAACCGGGTTTTCTTTTAACCAATAACATTACGTAATAGGATCCACGTGTTGTTATTCGGGATCCGGATGGGCTATGTTCTAACCGAATAGAATTAGAACTTCTGACATTTATTTGTATATGTAACGGATCTAAATCAACCAATGAGATTATGTAACCGGATGGGCTAGATTGCTCATTCCATATCCGAATAAGTTAAAATTGAATTAATTTGCTTGGACGAATTCAGTTAAACTTAATTATCTTTTTTTAATTTTGATTAATCTATAACTCGTTTTATACAGTGTTTGCGTAATAATCTCTCAATTTAAGTCCTACCAGTTATTTTCACTGCTCCATTATTAGTATAGGTTGTTGACAAAAAACATTTATAATGAATATTTTCATAAATTTATTTAATTAATTAATTAGTTTCAAAAATTCAGCTTGATTCTCTTGTTACCATTTAAATTCAAAAAAAAAAAATTAGCTTAATTCTACAAAAAGAAATTACAAATTTTTTTGACTAAATGCTGCAATTCAGACAGATTAAGGCAGATTCAATGGGTTACCATTTAGACCCTAGACGTTGCTAAAGTTTGTGATACGTAGACGTATTCACTTATATTAGTTTGAAACTCACTGATTCTAGCTGTATTTGCATTGCATATGTTTTTTGCCTTTTTCTAGTTATATATTGTTGTAACCAAAACATGAATATATGCTGTTTTGCAAAATTTTAAAACGAGTTTATGTTAGTGAAATAAAAAACTGATGGATCAAAGGCCCCACACACATACACAAGCACTATTTTTTAAGGCGAGATCTGACAATAGAGTCAAACGTTATAAAATACAAAAGAACACAACTACTTTTTGGGTCAATACATAAAAAAATGAAACTTATTTTCAGTAAATTATACTATAGTTTTCTGAAAAACAAAAACCAGATCAAAATAACCAATTGAAGCATTTGGTCGAATGGAAAGGAATACCTTTCTGTTTAAAGTCTGGTTTGAGATGAAGAAGCAATGTCTTGGGGAGATTCGAATTTGGTTTCACCTAAAGGAGAAGAAGATTTGTATTTAAGAGTTCTCTGGATCTTCTTTAGTTCTTTGGCTACTTCCACCATCGTCGGAACTTCCACTTCACTGATGCATCTCTGTGAGAGCATTAGGAAAGCTTTCATTTGACAAAGCTCTTCTTCTGAAACTTCACCCATCATTTTTAGCATCTTTGGATCTGCAATCTCATCCATTCTTCCCTCTTCCATGAGTTTCAACAGCCATTTTTGAATATATCTTCTCTGAACTTCCGGCTGAATTATGGATTTATCAGTGTCATAAACATCAGATATATCTGTTCCCGTTATGCGATGAAAAAGCTTTTCTACCCATAACTCATTAAACCCGGTTAGAAGCATATGCATTAACATTCCAAAGGCATAG
Source organism: Barbarea vulgaris (assembly GCA_963667165.1). Classification (NCBI taxonomy): domain Eukaryota; kingdom Viridiplantae; phylum Streptophyta; class Magnoliopsida; order Brassicales; family Brassicaceae; genus Barbarea; species Barbarea vulgaris. The sequence continues at coordinate 41,670,088 of OY763887.1, read as the reverse complement.
ACATCCGTTTCCACCGAGACTATGCCATTTCTCAAGTATTTACTGTCCATGTAAATATTACCATAGTAAACCTTGACAAATGTTTCTCCTTTTGGAATTGAGACGCAGTAAGAGAAATCAATCAGCTTCGCCACTCCATCTTCATCCAATAAGATATTCTCAAGAGACATATTCCTCCTATATACAAAGGGCCTTGAAAACGCAGTGTGAAGATAAGCTAAAGCAGTGGCAATATCTTCTGTTATCTTCAATCTCCTTTCCCACGGCTGTTCACTTAGATCTAATTTATAATGTTTATTTACATCATTATAAACCATGAGTGGATATTCAAACTTGTAGAATTAGGTTATTGAAACTTGCTTGCTTTATTCATATGCACATACAACTCAATTTATACAAGAGGTTAGACCGACTTAACCTAAAATATAAATGGACAACTTCCTATTTTACACTTATCGAAATAGGAACATTACTATTATCTCAATACTCCCCCTCAAGTTGGAACGTGAAGATTTTGAACGCCCAACTTGGACATCAAGTAAGTAAACTGAACGCGGCCAAGCGACTTTGTCAAGATATCGGCGATTTGTTCATCTGTGCGGACATGCGTTGTGGTGATAATGCCATCACGAACGGCATCACGAACTGAGTGACAATCGTTCTCAATATGCTTAGTATGCTCATGAAAGACTGGATTAGCGGCAATGTGAATAGCAGCCTTGCTATCACAAAACAACTGAGCTGGAGCACTTTGATCAATACCTAATCCTTGTAACAACTTACGTAACCATTTGATTTCCCGGAGAGCAGCTGCCATTGCACGATATTCTGCCTCGGCGGAAGAATGAGACACTGTCTTTTGTTTCTTTGTTTTCCACGAGATTGGGGAACCACCGAGTAAAACCACATAAGCACTGATGGAACGACGCGTCAAGGGGCAACAAGACCAGTCCGAGTCACAATATACGGTTAATGTAAGATCAGCGGAAGCTTGAAGAAGAATACCTTGACCCGGTGAACCTTTCAAAAAACGAACTACACGGAGAGCTGCTTGCCAATGAGCTTCACGTGGCTGTTGCATGAACTGAGATAACACGTGAACAGAGTAACTGATCTCTGGACGTGTGTGAGTAAGGTAAATGAGGCGACCAACTAGGCGACGATAACATTTCGCATCAGCGAGAAGAGGACCATCATCCGTGGCGAGTTTGTGATTCTGTTCCAATGGAGTCGAAGACGGTTTCGAACCAAGATGTCCCGTTTCTGAAATAATGTCCAATGCATACTTCCGTTGAGACAAAAAAATACCTTCTGGACCACGACTCACCTCGATACCGAGAAAGTATTTAAGCTTTCCTAAATCTTTCATGGAGAAACATTTGCCTAAATATTCTTTGAACCGTTGCAACATGTGGCTATGATTTCCACAAATAAGAAGATCATCCACGTATATCAAAACTCTTATCTCCACTCCATTACGTGTGTAGGAAAATAAAGAGTAATCATCATAAGCTTGTACAAAGCCAAACCGTAACAATGCATCCGAGAGTTTCTTGAACCAACACCGGGGGGCTTGTTTAAGTCCGTACAAGGACTTTCTTAAGCGACACACCTTCCCGGGAAACTTATGTCTAAAACCCGGAGGAAGCTTCATGTAAACTTCTTCCTCGAGATCACCGTGAAGAAACGCGTTATTCACATCCATTTGATAAACTTCCCAATCATTTGCAGCCACAAGTCGAAGAAGAGTGCGAACGGTAGTAAGTTTAACCACTGGAGCGAAAGTCTCATTATAATCACCCTCGACTTGTTTATTCCCGTTAACGACGAGACGAGCTTTATACCGTTCTATCGTACCATCCGAATGAAACTTTGTTTTATACACCCATTGAGAACCAATAGCAACTTTGTTAGAGGGAAGGTCCACTATGTCCCACGTTTTGTTAATCTCCAGCGCATCAATCTCTTTAGTCATGGCATTGTTCCAAACTTTTATACGGACCGCCTCTTGAAAATGTTTAGGCTCATCCGCAGCCGTGATCGCAGCTAAGAAAGCACGGTGACCTGGCGAGAACTTCTCATCAGAAACATAATTAGTGAGAGGATAAAGTGAATTACCTTGGACCGAAGACGAGGTCTGAGAGGAGATGGAGAGAGCGTGATGGGTTTCAGCATTCGTTGGCGCATTGTAAGTCACAAAATCTTTGAGCAAAACAGAGGGAAACTTTTCCCGCTTGCCTTTGCCGAGTTGTGGTGCTGGAGCAACATCGGGGATCACAGAAGCAGGTTGTTCAACAAGAACAGAGGCGGGAACTGACGATGAACCCGTGTTCTCGGGAACTGGTACAACCGTGGTAGGCTCGGTAACTGTCGGAGACTCTCTCGGCGGAGAACAAGGAACTGTGTCCATGGGAGCAGGTTCTGTCGGCTGGACAACAACAACGTCTTCCGTGGGAATGGGTATAGAGGAAGCACTACTCCCCCTGTCACACACAGCCGGGACCAAAGACTGGTCAGAATATGGCAGCCAATCCTCATCAACCGGACAGGCTGATGGAGCCGTTGAAGACAAAGATGGAGGCGAGTCTTTAAACGGAAACACATCCTCTCGAAACACAACATCTCTAGAAACCAAGAACTCATTGCGCTCAATATCAAACACCTTCCAGCCCTTTTTACCAAATGGGTAGCCAACAAAAACACACAAACGACTTCTCTCTTCAAACTTATCTTTACTTCTTGTAACACGATGTGCAAAACATGCAGAGCCAAACACACGGAGCTGAGTATAATCAGGTTTTCGTCCATGAAGAATCTCGTATGGCGACTTGCCCTTGTGAATAGAAGAAGGCGTCCTATTTATCAAGTAAGCCGACGTTAAAACAGCCTCGCCCCAGAACTTAATCGGCATATTAGCTTGAAATAGTAAAGCTCGGGAGACATTGAGAATATGACGATGCTTCCTCTCGACTCGACCATTTTGTTGTGGTGTTCCTACACACGAGGTTTGGTGAAGAATGCCATGTTCTCGAAAGTAGGAGGATAGACACATAAACTCTGTCCCGTTGTCACTACGAACCATTTTGACGGTTTTTCCAAACTGCTTTTCCGCGTAGGTGATGAAGTTAGTGAGCACGCCACGTACTTCCGATTTTTCAAGTAGCAAATATGTCCATACTGCTCGAGAAAAATCGTCAACAATTGTCAAAAAATAGACCGCACCACAGGAAGACGGTACACGATATGGACCCCAAACATCGCAATGGATTAACGAAAAACAATCACTCGTTTTATTAATACTATCTGAAAACACTTCTCTTGTCTGTTTGGCTCTAAAACAAATATCGCATGAACTAGAACTAACAGAAGTGGATAAAGTAGAAGATATAGGTAAACTCGATAAAACTGAAAAACTCGGATGTCCCAAACGTTGATGCCACAAAGCTTGATCCGTAGAGACGTCCACTCGATGAGCCTTCGCTGTCACAACATCCGTTAAGTAATAAACCCCATCACGCTCTTCACCGGTTCCAATCAGAGTCCTCGTGAAACGGTCCTGTAAAACACAAATTGTATCAGTAAATGTAGCAAAACACTTTATTTGTTTGACAATCTTTGATACGGAGATTAAGGTACAGTTCAAATCGGGCACATAAAGAACGTTTGTCAACGAAACACTGTCCGTGAGTGGGAACACTCCCATACTTAACGCAAAAGTTTTGCTACCATCCGCAAAACCCACTGAACAAGGCGGTATTGGCTTGACATCAACGAGACATGACAGCTTTCCAGTCATGTGATGAGAAGCCCCTGTATCAAGGATAACATCGCCTAAATTAATCTTACCAGACAATTTGTCTGAACTTGCACTGTTGGACTTTTCTTGAATCATCTCAGTGAGAACCCGCCACTGATCCTTTGTAAGGTCTGGAACTGGTGAAGGATTTGAACTTGTAGCGTGAGCTACAACCTGTCCTCGACCACGTCCAGCACTGCTCGAGCCAAAACCTCGACTACCGCCGCGACCGCGCCCACTAGAACCGCGACCACCGCCATTAGAGCGCTCCGATCTCTCTGTCCACCATTCGGGAAAGCCAATAAGTTGCCAGCATTCCTTCTTCTCATGCCCAGGCCGACCACAATTGGAGCAAGTGCGTGACCTCAACAGGCTAGAATCGTTACGCGAAACACTGTCACTTCGAGTTGCCGTGTCACCCAAGTCACGACGAGCAACAAACCCGACTGCTTCATGCTGTCCTTCACGCGTCCGAGATGAGGTCAAACGAGTCTCCTCTCGAATAACCCGAGAGTAAACTTCACCCAGAGACGGAAGAGGGTCCGAACCGATGATGTTCGTACACAAATTGCCAAAGCGAGCATCATCAAGACCCATTAAAAACTGATGGACCTTCTCTTCTTCTCTTTCCTTTTTGATTTCTGTTGTAGCACCACATGTACAACTCGGGAGAGGCTGAAACACCTGCAACTCATCCCACAACGAACACAACCGGCCATAGTACAAGACCACCGAATCTCCCTCTTGACGGCACGACCCGAGCTGGGTCTTGAGGTGGTACACTCTAACTTTGTTTCCCACAGAGAAACGTCCTTGCAACTCCTTCCACAACTGACTCGCATCAGAGATAAACGTCACCGTTGATCTCAACTTTGGCTCAATCGACACACGGATCCAACCCACAATCATAGAGTTCACGGTCTTCCAATTCTCAAGATCTGGGCTGTCACTGGGGGGTTGCGGAAGAGTTCCATCAATGAAACAGGTTTTACGCTTGGCCTGAATCGCATTCTGCATCTCAACAGACCACTCGTTGTAATTTTCACCCGTCAACATGACCGCTGAGATCATCGCACCTGGATTGTCGGAGCTCGCCAAGGCATACGGTGAGACAGACTTGAGAGGAACAATTTCTTATGGATGACCCATAGCTCGAACAAGATCTCTTAACGAAAGAGAAGCACAAAAGAAGCTTAGAACAAAAGCTGAGAAACAGAGTCTCACGAACAGAGACTTGAACACCAAACGAAGAAACACGTGATCGAAGAGAAGACAAACTCTTGATCACAAAAGAACAAAACGATTTTAGCAAATTTCTAGGGATCTATAGCTCTGATACCATGTAGAATTAGGTTATTGAAACTTGCTTGCTTTATTCATATGCACATACAACTCAATTTATACAAGAGGTTAGACCGACTTAACCTAAAATATAAATGGACAACTTCCTATTTTACACTTATCGAAATAGGAACATTACTATTATCTCAATAAAACTCAAGACAACATCCAACCAATCTCATGAAGTTTTTGTGACCACTCACCATAGATGATATTGCTATGTCGCGGCAAAATCTTCCATGTTGGGATTTGAATATAGGTTTCCTGATGAGTATCATGGGATGGCTTTACTGTATACCTGTATACCATTCATAATAAGGATCAGAAAATTCAGAAAGATGATTAGACTTGCTGAAATTTTTGGTGGCTTCACTGATCTGATGAGCAGAAAATAATTTGATGGGATTGGATATGCCATCGCAACATTCAATGAGATCTTCTAACAACAGTGCCCCCTCTCTCCAAATTTGGCTTTGGATTTGGCTTCTTGTTCCTCCACCAACCCATCTCAAAACCTAAACTACTGAAGAAAACAATTTTATTTTACTTTGAAATTAAATGACCAGGATTGAAGACCTCACACTGAGTTCATAACTAAATGGCTATTTAGATTAATTGTGGTCTTAAATTGTTGTTACACAAAAGTCAACACCGACATCCTTCCGCGTAAGGATGAGACACATCCCACGCAATATTACATCTTCACGTGTGAATGTAATATTTCTCTCTTTGCTATTTCCTTTTCACCGTATCTTTTTTTTTTTTCTTTGGGTCAAACTGCTTTCACTACGAAACTAATACAGAGAGAGAGCATATTTTTAGACAGATCATCTGCAAAACCATTCTCAGCTCTTGAGATAAACTCAAAAGAACATGACTCAAAATTAACCAGTTGTGCTTTGGAGTTTAGTAACAGTACACAGCTCTTGGCAGTCCGAGTCGCATGTCATTCTTCTAAAGCCAGCTTTGTTAGCGGCTTTCAACGCAGCCTTTACAGCTGATGCTTCTGCATTTTTACGACACCATCCCAAACCTCCTACTAGAGAGTCCTCCCTCAAGGCTGCATCCGTGAAGCATTGTATGTTGTCTTCGTGGAGTCTAGGCTGAGGTAGGTTGATGCTTACACAGTTCTTCGGGAGAAGAAGGCAGGCATCGTTCCAGCTCGTCGCTTCTACAATGACTTTCTTAGCGTGTCTTCCACGTTAGTGCTTTGGTCTTCAATAATACTAATGTTCCTTGCTTTCCAAAGATACCACAAAATCCAGGGGTAGACTGAGCCACGCTCAGTCAGTCAGTCCTATAGGTAGTAAGTTAGTTAATCCTTTTGCCGCCTGTAAAAGCATTTTCATTGTGAATGCTCTGTTTACTGTTGTTAGGTCCGAGACTGGGGCATTGCTTCAAAGGCTCCATTTGCATCTAGCCTTTGTTTGTGCTCCATATGCTCCATAATCATCCAAAAATTCCCCAACACATGCAAACCTGTAAAATACTCAAAAGACATAGTTGAGACTCGATAATACACTTATTTCATGACTTAAAATCGGTAAAAACCATGATATATCACTAAGCGGAAGATTGAATAGAAATAGAGATAGTAATGAATTGATTGACTCACTCAATCGATAAGCAAAACCAGCTATTGAATAACTCAAACAACTTGAATTGAAGATTCAAAGAACTTAATTTGACTCACTCAAAATAAGAACTAATAAAAATAAACACAAAAAATTTGTAACTTTGTGAAGAGAAGATAACAGTTTTTCTTATTGACTTCAAAATCTCGGTTAAGGGTGTTTTACAATGAGAATGAAATTGAGCTTTTATAGGCTAATGTACAACGAGTCGTTGGGGCTTTGTTGACGAAATCAGCCAAATCAGGAAATAATCGTTAGCTTGAGTCTTGTGCCTCTGAATTCCTTTAGACTCACCGAATCTATGAAATAGCTTGTTGCAGAAGTCAAGGCCATAGTTAGTTCTGAGAGTTGAGGGTTCATACTTGATCTGCATCGGATTTCTATGTAATGAAAAACACTTGTATTTTATTTCTTTTTAAAAGCGGTTCATATAAGTTGGTCCGCATCGGATTTATTTTATTTTATTCCGACCGCACAACGGCGGATTATAAATGATGAATGGTGAATAAAAGTGGTACAAACCACTAACGGTTTTGTCCATTCTATCCGCCGCACCCATTCAAAACCTTAATAAATATGAACACTCGGTGTCGCTAAATAATGTGATGCGTAAACGTATTCACTGATATTGGTTTTATATTCCGGCTATACTTGCATATACTTTTGCCTTTTTGGTTTTAGTGTATTGTTGAAACCAAAACTTGAACATTTGCTGTTTTGCAACATCTTAATATGGTTTCCAAGACAGCTCGATCAAATCCAAAAACACAGACACAAGCAGTAAGGTGCGATATGACAATAGAATCAAAATGTTGTAAACTACAAGGATTTCAGTATTCTTAAATGTTGAAGCCATTATATGATATTATAAGACAAAACATATAATAGTTTTGTAGAAGCACCCTTGGCCCATTGGTTAAGGGTTTAAAAGTTTCTACACCAAATTTGGGGTCGAACCCCCGCAAACACCGTCCGTCGAGGTCTCGTGTGTTGCGGAGAGAGGTTGTCCATCACAGGGATGTCGTACATGCCGAACCGTCCGTCGTAGATCCGAGTGTTACGGAGAGAGTCTGTCCATCATGGGGATGTCATACATGCAGAACCGTCTGTCAAATAGAATTTGCAAAAAAACATATAATAGATATGGATATTCGATGTTGCTAAAGAATGTGATGCGTAAACCCAAAAACACATACACAAACACTAAAATCAAGATCTGACGGTAGAATCAAAACCTATCTAGATCAAAACGTTGTAAATAAAATTACGATAAAAAAACATAAATTTCTCACACTGACACTGTAAAAGTAAATTAAAATGAAACTCAATAATGTTGTAACACAAGCATGATCGAACTTATTTTAAGCACATTCATCAAAACCAAAATACACAGACACAATCACTGTAAGGTGAGGTATGAAGATAGAAGCAAAACATTACGAACATTAATACAAAACGTAAATAAAAATGAAACTTGATAAGGTTGTATAAGAACAGAAATCAAACTTATTTTTAGCACATTCTTCGATTTTTTTCTGAAAAAACGAAACCAGCTCAACATAACCCATTGAAACATTTCATCGAATACCTGGTAGGCAATACTTGTTAGCAATGCCTTTGAGAAGAGGAGGAAGCAATGTCTTGGGGAGAGCCGGATAGTGTTTCACCAGAAGGAGAAGAAGAGTCGTTTTTAAGAGATCTTCGGATCTTCTTTAGTTCTTTGGCCACTTCCACCATCGTTGGAACTTCCACTTCACCAATGCATCTCTGTGAGAGCATTAGGAAAGCTTTCATTTGACAAATCTCTTCTTCTGAAATTTCACCCATAATTTCTAGCATCTTTGGATCTGCAATCTCATCCATTCTTCCCTCTTCCATGAGTTTGAACAGCCTGTTTTGTTTATCTCTTCTCTGAACTTCCTCCTCATTTATGGAAACATCAGATCTTAAAAACTGATCTCTCCATAACTCACTAAATCCGTTTAGAAGTGTTTGCATTAAAATTCCAAAGGCATAGACATCCGTTTCCACCGAGACTAAGCCACCTCTCATGTATTTACTGTCCTTGTAAATATCACCATAGTAACTCTGGTCAACCTTAACAAATGTTTCTCCTTTTGGAATTGAGACACAGTAAGAGAAACCAGTCAGCTTAGCTACCCCATCTTCATCCAATAAAATATTATCAGGAAACAAATTCCTATGTACAAAGGGCCTTGGGAACGCTGTGTGAAGATAAGCTAAAGCAGTAGCAATATCTTCTGCTATTTTCATTCTCTTTTTCCACTGCAGTTCTCTTATTATGCGATTTAGTTTTTCATGTTTCTTTTCACCATGAAAAACGATGAGTGGAAATTCAGACTCAAGACAACATCCAACCAATTTCATGAAGTTTTTGTGACCACTCACCATAGATGATATTGCTATGTCACGGCAAAAGCTTACTTGTTTTCCGTAAAGGAAGCTAAGGAACAAGTCATTAGAGCTTTTGATGAGTATCATGGGATGGTTCTCGTTCGTACCTGTATACCATGAGCAGTAAGAATAAGATAATCCAATAACATAATTAGAAACGATGAAAGTGTTGGTGGCTTTGCGGATCTGATGGAAAGAGAAGAATTTAATGGGATTGGATTTGCCATCACAACATTCTATGAGATCTTGTAACAATAACGCCCCTCTCTCCAAACTTCGCTTCTTCTTCTTCTTCTTCTCCCTCCACCAATCCATCTCAATACCAAAGTCGTAAAAAACAAAAACAAAAACAAAAAACTTTTAAATTTGAAATCAAATGATCAGGATTGAAGAGGTTCAATCAGACCTCACACTAACTTGATAAATTGTTGTTGAATATTCAACATCGACATCCTTCCGCGTAAGAAATATTCAAAAGTTTTTTCGGCTTCTTCACGTGTGAATGTAATAATTATTTATTTTTATTATTCATCACTATTGAAAAGAGTGACGCAATTTCTTATTATTTGTGCCGATGATGTATATATGTTTTCATCATATTTTCATAATGCAGAAATTTATTTCTTTCTTTGCTACTCTCATTTCACGACCCTTATCTCTATTCCTTAGAATTTGGCAAATTAACATTTTTTTTTTTTTTTAATTTTGCATATTTGATTTAGTTTAATTAAGGTGGTGGTGTGTAGGTTTATTATGAAATGATGATTTTGTTCATTGAGATGTTACAAGATTTATAAATGTACAACAATAGATGAATAAGGAATTTGTACACATTTAGAGAAAAAGGAAGATACGAAGATATGATGAATATCCTTCGTATATTTATACTTATATGCCCCATCAAGATAGACGTCGATTCGTAAGACCAACCTTGGCAGAAAGATCAAGAAACCTAGTTCTTGGTAAAGGCTTTGTCAAAGCATCAACCAGCTGATCCATAGAGCTGACATAAGAGACACGGAGGAGCTTGGCTTGAACAAGTTCACGACCAAAAAGGTAATCCATCGCTAGATGCTTCATTCAGGAGTGAAAAACTGGAATATAGAGAATATAGGCTGAACTTCATTCTCCTAAAAACGGCATCATTTCACACTCACTAGGTGTTTGCCACAAGTCTTTGTTTTATGAAGTATCCTGTAATACTCCACGTACAATGCTATGGACTCGAATCATTAAAAGCTAACGCTTATCCTTATTTATATACAGGAAAACACTGTTTATCATATTGGAAACTAAGTAGTGACATAAAATCTATCAGTGTTCTTAACAGATTTTGTTTGATATAGTTTTCCCTTTGAACCTACATCTTTGGATCTCTATTCACGTAAGTGGGATTTCAATCAAACGTCCTCTTTGGTTATAGGCAACTCTTTGCTGATTTCAAAACTTGATCACGAGCCAAACCTTTTGTAAATGGATCCACTAGGTTGACGGCTGATTTGATGTAATCGATCGTTATTACACTACTTGAGATCAAGTGTCTAATGGTTTTATGACGTCTTCTAATGTGACGAGATTTACCATTATAGAGATTACTTAATGTCGTGGCTATTGCCGATTGAGTATCACAGTGTACACGTAGTGCCAGAACTAGTTTCTCCCACAATGGAATATCATCCATTGGTTTTGGTCCATTTATGAATATAGGAGGTGGTACTTCGATTTTTTCTATGACAACTCCACACTTTCAGGAATTTTTACAAATGTAATTTACCTTTACAAAGTTTATATAACATCATTTTGTAAGCATTATAAGCTTTAATATGTTTGATAAGTTTTTGTAAGCGGTATAAACTTTTGTAAGCTTTTATAACCTTTTGCAAGTGTTATAAGCTTTTGTAAACATTATAAGTTTTATGCTTATAAATCGCGAAAATTAATAAAAGAAACGGTTTCTGAATCGCTAGTATGCATGTTCAAAACGTTTTTAATAAATAGATTCTTTTTTGAGAATAACGTTTGTTTAACTTACTAATAAAAGCATTTTACAATTTGTTGTTTCCGAAAAGATAAACAGATAACATTTTTAGAATTTGCAATTAAGCGTAATTCAAACGATTATTTTTTCTTGATTTATTTTTCGAAAAAAATAAATATATAATGTTTTTAGAATTTGCAATTAAGCATAATTCAAACAATTTTTCTAAGACATCTCCACACTTTCAGATATTTGTACAAATGTACTTTACCTTTCCAAAGTTTATATAAGATCTTTTTGTAAGCATTATAAGCTTTTATAAGTTTTATAAGTTTTTGTAAGCGGTATAAACTTTTGTAAGGTTTTATAGCCTTTTGCAAGTGTTATAAGCTTTTGTAAACATTATAAGTTTTATGCTTTTAACTCGCGAAAATTAATATAAGAAACAGTTTCTGAATCGCTAGTATGCATTTTCAAAACGTTTTTAATAAATATATTCTTTTTTGAGAATAACGTTTGTTTAACTTACTAATAAAAAGCATTTACAAATTGTTGTTTCAGAAAAGATAAACAGATAACATTTTTAGAATTCGCAATTAAACGTGATTCAAACGATTATTTTTATTGATTTATTTTTCAAAAAAAAATGTATAATATTTTTAGAATTTGCAATTAAGCGTAATTCAAACAATTTTTCTAAGACATCTCCACACTTTTAAGTATTTGTACAAATGTACTTTACCTTTCCAAAGTTTATATAACATCTTTTTGTAAGCATTATAAGCTTTTATAAGTTTTATAAGTTTTTGTAAGCGGTATAAACTTTTGTAAGCTTTTATAACTTTTTGCAAGTGTTATAAGCTTTTGTAAACGTTATAAGTTTTATTCTTTTAAATCGCGAAAATTAATATAAGAAACGGTTTCTCAATCGCTAGTATGCATTTTCAAAACGTTTTTGATAAATATATTCTTTTTTTAGGATAAAGTTTGTTTAACTTACTAATAAAAAGCATTTACAAATCGTTGTTTCCGGAAAGATAAACAGATAACATTTTTAGAATTCGCAATGAAGTGTAATTCAAACGATTATTTTTATTGATTTATTTTTCGAAAAAAATAAATATATAATGTTTTTAGAATTTGTAATTAAGCGTAATTCAAACAATTTTCACGAAAAATAAATAAATAATGTTTTAGAATTCACAATTAAGCGTAATTCAAACAATTTTTCATGAAAAATAAATAAATAATGTTTTTAGAATTCGCAATTTAGTGTAATTCAAACGATTATTTTTTTCTATGAAAAAGATAAATAAATAACGTTTTTAGAATTAGAAATTAAGCGTAATTCAAACGATTATTTTCCATGAAAAATAAATAAATATTTTTTTTAGAATTCACAATTAAGCGTAACTCAAACAATTATTTTTTTTTCCAGATCTTTAAGATCCTATTTTGAAAATTCGTTTCGCGAAACATACCGCGTAAACTGTTTCTTCAAAATATAAGAAACATGTACGATTTATCACCTTCCTCCAAATCGCTAAAAAGTAATTGCATAAGCGTTTAGATCGATTTAACAAATCACTTAGGGATTTTAAATTAATTTAGAATTGAAATAAATCCCAGAAACATTTTGAAAATCCGTAAGTAAATCGAAATAAACAGTAAATAAATATAAAAACGTTTATAAAATCCGTAAGCGAATTAAAATGTTTTTAAAATATTTTTTCATGAAAAAAAATTCTTTGCAATTTTCAATACGTTTTAAGCGATAAGCAGAGAGCGGGTTTTAAGAATTAAGATTGTAGGACTGTAAAAATTTGGATACGAAAACTGCGAATAAATAATAGAATTACGAAGGAAACAAGATGAAAATGCTTTGATAAAACCGAAAGAAGTGGGGTCGAGATTTGATCTCATTCCTAAATTCTTAAAATCGCATGTAGTGTGACGGTTTGATATGATTCAGAATCCCAAGATACAACGACTAATGAGACCGTATTTGCTACACTCGCAAGACGTAATATGCGAACAAAATAACTACGCTATACTCTCGAGACACTTTCGTATTTGTGGAGAAAGATTGCTAGAGTTTTTAAGTAGAAAAATTAGTTCAGTTCAGGGAAGGAGAAAGACAATGAGTTGGCTTATATAGTCAAAGCTCAAGGTCTATGCATTTATGAGGAGGAATAATGTGACTTTAATGACATTTGACTCTCTGTTAATGTCGTCATTTTATGAGCTTTGATTTTGTGTTTAAAAAATCAATTAATTGAAAAGATATTTGTTGAATTAATCAACAATATAACTTAAACAAATTTTGAAAAAATCTGAATAATTATTTGGGTTATAAGCCCAATACTCAAATCGCAGAACTCATCTTCCAAATCCGGTCCGACTCGACACGACACTCATGTCCGGTTTGGATTTCTCCTTTAACTTCCAAACTGTAAAATTTCTCATCCAAAAATAACCTCATTATTGAAAAATTACTATACTAAATTATAGTGTTTATTTCAAAAAAGCCAAGTTATTTTTTTTTATCAATTCAACGGCCGAATGTCGTTTGAAAAATTTTCGGAAAAATGTTTGGTTCCATCTATACTATTAATTGAGAGGGAGGGGTAGAAAAAATGACGAGCCGTTTACAAATATTTACAAAAAATGCCACTGAGTTTTAGTTTTGAAAAAAACAATTTTGGGCAAAATCGCAACTTTACTATGCTATCCAAGCCGACCCGAGCCTTAGAGAAATGCTGACCCGGTTGAAAGGACGCGGATCCTTTTAAATGGATCTTCTTCGATGAGTTGGTCCAATAATTGACCCGATTCGGATGCAACTTTTTTTCCTTCAAACTCATTTCCGCCTAAATCAAAACAGAATAATATTAATCAATTTTTGAATATTCCTCATAGATATTACCTATCTTCGTAATATTTTGAAGATCTTACAAAATTCTCAAATCGTATCATTTCTTCACAATAACTTAAACAAACTACCAACAATCAAATATTCTCAGATATTCGATTCAACCTTTTTCATAAACTTTTATCCGAATATTCAACTATAAACGATTTCGAACCATATCATATCCTCTCCCTAAATATTTTCTCTAGATTTTCCTTTAACAAACCTAAACTAATCTGCTGGCTCTATAAATAATTGAACACATCCCTAGCATTTTAGTCCATAGCAACCAGAGTCTCCTAAAACTAGAAACTAAAAACGGTGGCTTTTTGCTATGGAAAAGCTTAATTACAAGATAAGTTTTACTAACAACGAAAATGTTTTAACAGGTAATCTATTTTCATTAGTTGGTTACTTATTATAAGTTTTCTATTAAGTTGTCTAATCAGCCTATTTTTCTAACTTTGTATTCAATTACAGAGGTCACATTGTTAGTGTTGGTAAATGTGAAAATCTCAATGCCAACAATAAGCCAACTAAGAAGCTTGAGTTGGAGGTTCGAGATGTATGTATTATTACCTGGGGAGAATGATAGTTGCATTCCTTAATCTCCGCAATTGTTCTTTATGTCCTATTTGTATTTGTATGATGGCCTGTCATTACAGTAATTATAGCCATGATCAAATTATTTAACTTTCCAGAACTCTTTAAGAAATAACTATAAGAATTCATATATCCAAAATGGATTTTCAGGTTTACAATTTCTGTAAAGAACATCTTTAACAAATTTATATCGGACTAAAGACTTATTTTCTAAAACCAAATTAAGTGAAATGGTAGCAAAGTTAATTGATGGTAAATTCACGGGATCATCTGAAGTTAATAGATAAAACCAAACCTTTTTTGTTGATCCAAACAGCTGCAGGATAAATACTAAGCAATATGAAACCATTTTACAAAAACTTGAAAGCTTTAGACTGCAAAAATACAGAAACCAATAGAAAACTCAAAACCATAATTTCAAAAATATTAGAAAGCAGGCATTTTGATCTGCGTGATAGAGAATTGCATCTAAACCACAAACTCTGCTGCTTTTGACTCCACTTTTAGCTCCGATTTACTTTTGTAATTAGTATAACCCATGACAATCCTTCAGCTATCAAAATCGAAAATAAAAACACAAGTAAACATTCATCACATACTAAGTTTTACATAAACAAATCTTTTACCGGAACCTTTTTGAAAACACAAGAAACATCACATACGATTCAGTGATTTTAAATTAAATACATGAGTATATTTAGGCAACTAACCAGATTATTACTTTGGTAATTTAAGGAGTAGGGTCGATGACAATCTTCACTTTATCCAATTAGCGTAAGCTCTTATGCCCTTTTCTTCAAAAATTAAACATTTGAGGGGGAAAAAAAAACCAAATTATAGACCCAATGCTATTTAGAAGAAATATATAGTTAGACATCCAATAGAAAATACAGAAATCATATCCTAAATCCAGGTATTAAACATTGGATTGAATTTTAAACCGTTAAGCAAAATGAATTTGAGTTATCACAAAATCAAAAACCTTAATAGACCAAAACACCACGAATTTGAGTAATCACAAAATCAAAACCCTAAAAACCCAATAAACCCATGAATTAGAAAAACTGGATCCAGCGATGATCTTTCCTTATCGATAACAAACCAAAACACCACACAATACGAGTGGGAAGACAAATTAAAGGAGAATCGATTTGTTCCTGAAATTAGAAGCTAAAATTACATGCAAGCCTGAGACTTACCTTTAGAAACGGTTCTGAGATTATACAAATGGTAAGTGCCTTTCGATGAGTTTACTTAATCTTAGGAGCTTCTTATCCGGCCTCTTCGAAGTGAGAGGTGAGCCACCCTTCTTCACCATCGACAAACAGTTATGCCAGATCAAGAAGCGGTGGTGAGATTGAATAATTTTGTTGTCGGAAGGAAGAAGTTTTATTTTTCACATTTTGTTTTGCCGACAACATCAGCTTTTTGTTTATTTTTTTCTTTGACATTTTTTTTTTCATTAATACATGGTTTAGTTAAAAGGTGGGCTTTTAACTGTAAAATAACATATACGGTTAGCCCATATGAAGAAGAGATATTACCATCATGTACGGTTAGTCAAACACTTAAACACTCAATATGAACAATTAACCGACATTATAAATTTAACTCAATTACTCTAATTATAATCCACATGATCTATACGTAAAAACAAGTACATAATATCAATATATACAAAACAAAATTAATTCATAACATTAATAAAAAAATTATAAAAAAAAATATTGCACCCGGGCGCATCACGGGTTATTAATCTAGTTTCTCTTAAACAGGGTTCCAACAAAAAAATATTGCACCCGGGCGCAGCACGGGTTATTCAACATCGACATCTTTCCAGCTATGGAAGTGGGAAGAAATAAATGCATGAGTAAATAAAAAAGATATCACAATCAATTTTCCTTACAAAAGTTGGGAGGTCAAAAAAAAAAAAAAAAAAGATTTTTCTAATTGATTCATGTTACTCATAGTTTTAGCGATAGCAAGTGTATCAACATACAGCTAGACTGTGTTTGATGGTAATATCTCTTCTTCGCTTGGCAAAATTTTTACTTTTGTAAGAATCTGTGTAAGGTCTTAGGCTATAGATTGGTTCTCTTTAAAAGTCTTTCTTCATCTCAAATCCTGGTATTCAATTTCTTTTCTCTGTTTTGTTTTGACTGAAGAGTCTGGTGGGCTTTGGTACTCAGTTCGAAAACTGCATGTGTAATTCTGTTTATCGTTCTTGGTCATAAGAGAGTGATTCCCAATTCACTTGATTCAGAGGATCTCATCAACGGATCCAAAAGTCTTGTGCCTCTGAATTCCTTTAGACTCACTGAATCTATCAAATAACTTGTTGCATAAGTCAAGGCCATTGTTAGTTCTGAGAGTTGAGGTTCATAGTTGGTCCGCATCGGATTTCTTTTATTTTATTCCGACCGCACCACGGCGGATTACAACTTATGAATAGTGAATAAAAGCGGTACAAGCCACTAATAGTTTTGTCCACACTATCCGCCGCGCCCATTCAAAACCTTAATAGATACGAACACTCGGTTAATGTGATGCTTAAACTTATTCACTGATATTAGTTTTATATTCCGGCTAAATTTGCATATACTTTTGCCTTTTGGGTTTTAGTGAATTGTTGAAACCATAACTTGAACATTTGCTGTTTTGCAAAAAACACAGACACAAGCAGTAAGGTGCGATATGACAATAGAATCAAAATGTTGTACACACAAATAAAATACCAAAAAAATAAACAAACAGAGATTTCTCACATTGTAAAAGTAAATAAAAAGGAAACTTGATAATGTTGTAACATTTTGTGGAACATGTGGCAGGCAATACCTTTGTGTATAAAGTCTGGTTTGAGATGAGGAGGAAGCAATGTCTTTTCACCTGGGAGAGTCGTATTCTTCATCTGAAGGAGATGAAGAGTCATTTTTAAGAGATCTTTGTATATTCTCTAATGCTTTGGCCACTTCTACCATCGTTGGAACTTCTCCTCTTAGACCAATGAGGACTGAGGCAATGTCTTGGGCATAATCGAATTGGGTTTCACCTAGAGAGGAAGAAGAGTCGTTTTTAAGAGATCTTTGTATCTTCTTTAGTTCTTTGGCCACTTCCACCATCGTTGGAACTTCCCCTTCACCACTGATGCATCTCTGTGAGAGCATTAGGAAAGCTTTCATTTTCATTTGACAAATCTCTTCTTCTGAAATTTCACCCATAATTTTTGGCATCTTTGGATCTGCAATCTCATACATTCTTCCCTCTTCCATGAGTTTTAACAGCCTGTTTTGTTCATCTCTTCTCTGAACTTCCTTCTCATTTATGAAAAACTCAGATCTTTCTTTTCGGATTAGGTGATCAAAATAACTCTGATCTGTCCAAAACTCACCAAATCCGTTTAGAAGCTTTTGCATTAACATTCCAATGGCATAGACATCCGTTTCCACCGAGACTAAGCCATCTCTCATGTATTTACTGTCCTTGAAAATTTCACCATAGTAACTCTGATCAACCTTAACAAATGTTTCTCCTTTTGGAATTGAGACACAGTAAGAGAAATCAGTCAGCTTAGCTACCCCATCTTCATCCAATAAAATATTCTCAGGAATCAAATTCGTATATACAAAGGGCCTTGGGAACGCAGTGTGAAGATAAGCTAAAGCAGTAGCAATATCTTCTGCTATCTTCATTCTCTTTTCCCATTGCAGTTCTCTTATTATGCGATCTAATCTGTCATGTTTTTTCCCACCATGAAAAACCATGAGTGGAACTTCAGACTCAAGACAACATCCAACCAATTTCAGGAAGTTTTTGTGACCACTCACCATAGATGATATTGCTATGTCACGGCAAAAGCTTACTTCTTTTCCGTGAAGGAACGTAAGGAACAAGTCATTAGAACGTTTGATGAGTATCATGGGATGGTTCTCGTTCGTACCTGTATACCAGTCGCAGTAAGAATAAGATAATCCAAAAACATAAGAATCTCTGAAATTGTTGGTGGCTTTGAGGATCTGATGGAAAGAGAAGAATTTAATGGGATTGGATTTGCCATCACAACATTCTATGAGTTCTTGTAACAACGTCGCCCCTCTCTCCAAACTTCGCTTCTTCTTCTCCTTCTTCTTCTCCTTCTCCTTCTTCTTCTCCTTCTTCTTCTCCTTCTTCTTCTCCTTCTTCTCCCTCCACCAATCCATCTCAATACCAAAGTTGTAGAAAAAAAAAAAAAAAAGCTTTTAATTTGAAATCAAATGATCAGAATTGAAGAGGTTCAATCACACCTCGCAGGCTCGCACTAAGTTGATAATCAAATGGATATTTAGGTTTTAGATTGTGGGCATAAATTGTTGTTGAATAGTCAACATCGACATCTTCCGCGTAATGATGTAACATCGACATCGTCTTTTTCAAGTGTGAATGTAATATTAATTTATTTTTATTATTCATCACTATGGAAAAGAGCGACGCAATTTCTGCCGATGATGTCGATCTGTTTATGTGTTTTCATTATAATCTAATACTCCCTCCGTTTCATAATATAAGTCGTTTTAGAAGTTTTGTTGTGTTTCAAAATATAAGACGTTTTCATATTTCTATGTAACTTTTTACTTTATTGAATATCGTGTGACCAATAATGATCTGTAATTTTTATTTTTAATTGGTTGAATTGTTTTTTTAAATATATTAAGTATTATTTTTAAAAAGTAAAAGTAATTTCTTAATATGCGTGCTCTAACTCAAAACGACTTATATTTTGAAACGGAGGGAGTATTTCTTTCTCTTTTTCTTTTATTTTTTTTACATCTTTTTTTCGGCAATCTAATATTTCTTTCTTTGCTAATCTAATATTTCTTTCTTTGCTACTCTCATTTCACGGCCCTTATCTCTGCTAGTTCGGTACCCGCGTGATGCATATGTTCAAGTTTAATTGATTTAATAATAGCTTTAAAATAACTATAAAAATATGTGAATAATTAAAACACAATGATGCAACTTTATTAAACTCAAGATAATATCAGTAATATCAGTAAATCGATTTAAACTTGATCAAATCTCAACGAATATATTATAATTTCAAAAGTTTTTTTCTCATCATATCACTATTTCTTGAATCACTATCATTCTCCAAATTTGTGCCTTCATGTTTTGATTTTTTTCATACACCGACTTTGTTATTTTCACATTTTTCGTTTTCCTTGTCATCTCTGATTTTAATAATTTTCTTTTTCAAATACTCTTAAACCGATTTCTCAATCTCAAAAATAAAAAAAATAATATTTTTCATTTACAAATCATTTTTTCTAATTTAATTTTCTTTTAGTTAAGTCAGTTTACAATTTTTACAATCAAAATGAGTGATAACAATTTGAAATTTATAATGAAATTGATATTTTTACCTTTTTATATGTGAATGTATTTTTTTATCAAATTGGATTGTAATATTATATAAATAGATTTACTTGAATCAATATTTTATTAAAATTTCATTCTTCTTTTAATGTAAACATAGTGATTTGTGGGCATACATATGATTTGATCAATATATTTTTATTTTGAACATTAGTATTTAACTTATTACATATTTATTTTGAATTTTATAATCTAAAGAATATAAATTTTCTTAGGTCTTGTATTTTACTTTTTTTTTTCTTAACATTTCTTAAATTATTTTACCTGATCTATAGTAATTAATAAATTAAAAAATTTAAAGAAATTAAAATTCATATAATATTTGATATGTTAATATAACATTAAAAAAGAAGATGTGACATTTCGCATGACATTATATGAAGATTTTCCTTCATTGAACCTTACAAAATCTTTTATATTTGTTCAGAGTCATCCGAATTGATTTGGTGTCCTAATACTCCCTCTGTTTTATAATATAATATAAAATGTTTTAGAGGTCTTTTTGTGTGTTTAAAATATAAGATGTTCTAAGATTTCTAGGTAACTTTTTTTACTTTATTGAGTATTGTGTGACCAATAGTAGTCTGTAATGTTTTTAATAAATGATTAAATTGCTTTTGTTTGTATATTAAATAATATTTTTTTAGAACAAAAAGTAACTCTTTAATATGCATGCTTTTATCTAAACATATTATATTATGAAACAGAAAGAGTAATTGTTTTAACATTTACGATATAATTTTTAATATGATAGGCTTCTTTTTTTCTTTTAGATTACGATGTAAAGTAAAAATACAGTTAACATAAAAATATGAACCTTTAAATAAAAATAAATATTCATGAATTTAAGAATATGAATATTAGTTAATATTAAACAACAAAATAAAGATAATATAATTCATAGTTGGAAATATTAATTTAATTCTTTTTTATTTTTTCTATGATTTTTTTACTCAAAACCATTTATTTATATTTTTATTTTACTTTTAAAATATTTACATGAATAAGTATTTAAGAGGAGAAGAAAAAAAGGTAAATAAAATAAATAAATAAATAAATTTAAAAGATTTTCATTAAAAAAGACAGGTGTCAGCACCTCACTCCGTAACGTGTCCACCTGTGGGAAAGGGCAACCCTTCTTTTATATGTATGATTCCTTAACAGTGGGTAAATCCTAGCCTATACTCATAAACCTTATCTCTCTAAGGGACAACACAAAAAGAGATAAATATGCTGCCAAAACAGGAAAAAAAAAACTAACTAAAAGAAAATAGAATTTGGCAAATTAACATTTTTCTTTTTTAATTTTGCATATGTGATGTAGTTTAATTAAGGTGGTGGTGTGTAGGTTTATTATGAAGTGATGATTATATTCATTGAGATGTTACAATATTTGTACATGTACAACAACAATAGATGAATAAGGAATTTAAACAAATTTAGAGAAAAGGAAGATTCGAAGATATGATGAATATCCTTCGTATATATGTACTTATATGCCCCCTCAAGATGGACGTCAATTCGAAAGAACAATCTTGGCAGAAAGATCAAGAAACCGAATTCTTGGTAAAGACTTTGTGAAAGCATCAGCCAGCCGATCGCTAGATGCTTTATTCGGGAGTGAAAAACTGGATTTGCTGACAAGTAAGTAGCATCTACATTATCGCAGAAGATAACTGGTTGCGACGAGGACTGAATACCAAGTTCAAACATGAGAAAAAGGAGCCACTTAAACTCAGATGCTGGCTCAGTTAGAGAGTGATATTCTGCCTATGTTGAAGAAGACCATGAAACCCTTTTTTGTTTCCGAGACGCCCATGAAATAGGTTGTTTGCCAAGATAGACAATGTAAGCACCCGTGGAGGATTAATCATCATTATCACCACTCCAATCTGCATCAGAATAAGCAGGGAGGTTGAGAGGCGTTTTTGCAGAGAAATATATGCCTTTGTTAGCAGTGCTAACAAAATATCGAAGAATTTGCTTAACATCATCCGAATGAGCCATCGTCGGCTTGAGCATATATTGAGAGAGACTATTAACTGCGAAGGCAATATCAGGTCTTGTGAGACCCAAATACTGCAAGCTACCAATCGTGGCTCGATACTCAGTTGGGTCTGAAAGCGTCACACCAGATGAGAGTGTAAGCGAGTTCGACAAACACATAGGAGTTGCAACCGGCTTGGCATTTGCAATTTTGGTCTTGCAAAGCAGATCAGTCATATATTTTGTTTTAGTAAGAAGAAGACCTTCGGCTGTGCGGTGCACTTCCATTCCCAAGAAATAAGAGAGTTCACCAAGATCGTTTAATGAAAATTTGTTGCTAGAAGCTCCAATACACGACTGATTTCTGAAGAGGCATTACCCGTGATAATTATATCGTTAACATAAACAAGAATGTAGAAGAATTTCGAACCTGAGCGGGGAACAAACAGAGACGCGTTACTCACTGAACTTTTTGAAGCCAATGCTGACAAGAAAATCCTTAAGCGCCATGTACCATGCCCGGGGGGCCTGTTTCAGTCCGTAGATGGCTTTTTAAGACAACATACATGATAAGGGTGATGCTGTAAGCATCAGAACCATACCTGACCTGGAGTTGACAAAACCAACTGGTACACATACCAACCGGTCCACACAGAGCATGTTGGAGAATACATGCCCAAATGGAGTTCTGATCAAGCACAAGGCCTAGGAGTGATTATTCACCAGAAAACAAACAATTTTGAAGACTTTGATCGAGCTAGATGATATATATGGTTTTTGCATGATTTTAAGATCCATTTTATCACCATTTGTTCCGTTTAGCATCATTTAGAAGTGTAAATATGTGTTTTAGTCTCATTTCGCATTATCTCGCATCTTAGAGTTCTACGTTGTTTATATTGCATACTGCATAGTCTTTGAGTCATTTTAGGTTCTTGTGGGAGTTGGAGGATCTTGTAGCCATAGAAATGTAGAGAGGAACAAGAAAAGATGAAAAACAAAGTGAAGAGCAACTTGTAGCGATCACCAAAACTGCTCGGAATCCAAATCGTCTCAAAGATCGACTCAGATGAAGACCTTCCTTCACGATTTAGTTCCAGTGCCCTTGACGAAAGTTGTAGAAAATTGAGTTATCTTTCCAATGGAGGTGGTCTTGGAGGATTTGGTTCAGCAGTTGAGAAGATACGATCAATTTCGTGACGACCGCTATGCTGGGATTGACATGACTCGACTAAAGCTTCAACATCCTCTGTTGTTGATCCTGGCGACCAACAGGCCGCCAAACAGGACCGCCAGCCAGCTCAAGGTGTTGATCATGGCGACCATGACCGCAAAAATTGGCCGCCACGCGTGTATCCGCTCAACTTTTGTTCCCTCCCTATAAATAGTTGTAAAAATAGATCTAAACCTAAGTTTTCTTCCTCTTAGAGTTGGTTTTGATATCCAAACTCTCTTTAGATGTTTTGGATTGATGTCTTTCATATTATGCAACTCTAATGAAGATTTTTTCATCTCTATCTTTGTAAATCCATCTTTTATCTTTTCATTTCTCTTTTTCTTCATATAGGTTGTTAGTCTTTTTAATTGAAACTTGGGTTTGCTAGATTAGGATTAATTGATGGTTAGCTCTTGATGATTTAGGTTGATAGTTGTTAAATCCTTCATATTAGGTTGATCATAATGCTAGATTAGCCAAGGAATTGGTAATTTAGAGCTTAGGCATTTCACGCCCAGAAGGTGTTCGATGAAATGCTTGAATGAACCTTCTATGAGCTTTTCATTCCTTACCTATGAGAGTAGTTGACTAGGGTGAATTGTGGTTGGATTAGACTTATTTCATAATGCTCAATGATCATTTTAATTGCTAACGAGAGTTATTGTTGATTGAATGATTGTTGAAGAGATTAATACCATGAAAGTGGATTGATCTATTTGTTGATCTTTTAGCCTAGGATATTGCAATTCATTGTATTCCTCTTGCATCATTGTATAATTTTTAGTTCTTCTTTATGATAGTAGAACCCATGGTCCAATGCCTTTCTCTTTATTTTCATCTCTTTGCATTTCATTTCTGTTCTTTTCATTTGTTTCTAAAATCAAATATTTATTTGCTCTAGATTAGTTAGAGTCCCGCTTCTCGAGTGTGTGATCGTTAGTCTCCGTGGATCGATACCCTTTGTACTACAACGTACATAGGGTTTATTTGATAGACCCGGTTCTAAATAAAAACTCATTTATCAAATTGGCGCCGTTGCAAGGGACTAAACGATTGCCATTAGAGTTAGGATTTGAATTGGGACGAGCATTTTTTTCTTTCTTTCTTTTGTTGCTTCTCTTTTTCCTTTTATCTTGTGATCTTGTTCTCTTAGGTGTACAACTAAGGTGAAGGAGATATTCAAGGAAGAAGTGAACGAGAGGATGCAACCGTCAAGCTAGTGACGTTAAACGCGCCCTTGGGGACTCCCCCAAGCCTATCCCATGTCAAGCTAGTGACACAAACAAGCATTCAATAAAGGGAGATCAAATAAGACGTTTCAACATCCAAGCTCCTCGATTCGAAAGCTCCTGAAACGACCGCTCTCGTTTTTTTTTTTAAAACAAATAAACAATTAATTATTATTCCCATAAATAATAATTAATTTCCCCCACTTCAATTAACAATGCAACTACTCATGCATATAAATTATTTAACTCCTTAAATAAAAATATAACATACAATTATTTTACTTAACTACCCGTAAGGACATTTGATCGATTGATCTTTCCAGAATACGACGACTTGAGTTGAGAGTCGAAGTTGGTCAGTATAGCCACCTTGGCTTTCATAGACAATTTCCATTGTCTACTAGCGGATTCTTGATAACAAGAATCCGGACTCGAGATCGTTCGATCATTTA
This sequence comes from Barbarea vulgaris, assembly GCA_963667165.1. Lineage (NCBI taxonomy): Eukaryota > Viridiplantae > Streptophyta > Magnoliopsida > Brassicales > Brassicaceae > Barbarea > Barbarea vulgaris. Next base: position 41,645,118 of record OY763887.1, on the reverse strand, counting down.
TTCTTCGGGTTACTTAAACACACGAAATAATTATTTAATTCCATAATAAAATATGTTCGCATAAATCCTTAAACAATAAAAATACGAATACAAAAATACCAAAGTTAACTGTAAGAAATTATTCAACTTAAATAAAAACACTTAACACACAACGAGTCCATAGATCAACCCCTCTTCCTCGCCTCGATTCCACGGTCACAACTTTTCTTTCTCTGCATCAAACAAAAGAGATGCATAAGTATTTCGACAAATACTTAGTGAGGCAATCATCCCGTCTACAAGCTATACACACAAGCAGGTTAAAATATTTAACATAGCTAAACACAAAAATACCGAAACAATCAACCATCTCAAGAAACGCTCGATCTAGATCCACCCGAGATCATACACGGCCTATTTCATGAAAACCACATCAAATAATTAAATCGCTTAGTCGAGCTTACGGTCATGCACTCACCTTTAGCCACGCACGAAAGTTCCTAAAACTTCCCGGAATGAATAGACTTCACTTCCTCAAACGCGTGCCTAACAATAGCCAAATAACGAAACTTAGGACACAAGAACCCAAAATAAAAACAACTTGGCCGACCAGAACGACCAGATCGATCGATCCTGGTCAGGATCGATCGATCCCACCTTGCCGTGAACCACAGAGAACGATCGATCCTGTCCGGATCGATCGATCCCAACCAGATAGATCGATCTCGACTGGATCGATCGATCCAGGCTGGCCGTGAGCTTACCAGATCGATCGTCCACCACCAGATCGATCGATCCTGGTTCAGATCGATCGATCTAGCCCTGGATCGATCGATCCAAGTGCAAACGCCAAACACGACTTGCACCACTCACACCGACTAGAAACAAAACATGAATAAATCAACGGTGGGATCGTTGAAAGCTCAATCCCACCGTTGAAACTCAACCCCCTAATGTCCTGAAGCTAACTTCAAAGTTTCACGATGATCCGACGATAGACGAACTCGTGATTGCCCTTTGAATCCACGTTGGTCCGGTTCGCGTCTGAAACAGAGCGCCTCACGGAAACGTGAATAACTTTTAGAGTATTAACTCAAATTCAAAACCGCAAATTGGTACATCTAGATATAAGACTCAACTACAACTCCACAAAAATTCGTTACCTTTGCAAACGATTTTCTAGGTCAAAATCCTGTTTCCTTCTCACCCATGAAACAGCTTTCCAACTTACTCTTCTTTTGCACACCACCACAGCAACCTCCGTCTCTTTTTCCTAGAGACTCACACACCCACTCAGCCACCAAGACTCACCTCCTCTAGCTCTCCACACTTCACACACACAGCCTCTAACCTTACTCCTCTTTTACTCTTTAACCAAAACAGCTCTCTCTCACTCTCTCACTCTATTTTCTCCTTCTCCTTCTTTTTTTCTCCTTCTTTCTCTCTTTCTCTTTCTGCAGATGGAAGTGTCGGCAATGCAGGCTGCTGGAGAAAATAAAGGAGAGGGTGGGTGAAAGTGGAGGCTGCTTTGTAGGGAGGGTAGGCTGCTAGGTAGAGTAGGCTGCTAGGTAGGGAGGGTAGGCTGCTAGGTAGAGTAGGCTGCTAGGTAGGGAGGGTGGAAAAGCTAGTGCTCAAATTCAGCTTAAACTTATTTAGCATTTGGTCCTTGGACTTTCCAAAAGTTCACAAGGTGACCCCAAACTTCCAAATCGATCTCGCACACCCCTACGGGAAAAATGCGGCGTAATCTCCCAATTACTCCAAAAATTCCCGGAATTATTTTCCCAGAAAAATCTACGCATAAATCCCGGTTTTAATTTCCAAAAACTCCATTTTTGGAACACGGGTGTTACAATTCTCCCCCACTAACATAGATTCGTCCTCGAATCTACGGCACAGTTCATTCCCAATGAACTCAACCACACATTTCATAACACAGTGGTCACACTTGACCCACTGGCTACACAACTAGTCACGAGATCAAACACTATTGATCTCTAAGGTCTACGTTCCGTCACTAGCTTAAGACTCTGGTCATAGATCATTGCTCACAACTCAACTCATACCTCTATACTCTAAGACACTAAGTCCTACGAGTTCAAGGTATCAATACCACTCCGCTCTCAGGCCACTAAGTCCTTATGAGCTCTCGGTATCAAACTCGTACCACTCCACTCTAGAAGATATAACTTTACGGGTTCTCGATATCACATAACACTCCACCATGGGCTATATTCCTTACTAGTTCTAGGTATCACACTCATACCACTCAACTCTGGGTAATATAACCTTACGAGTTCTTGGTAATCACATACCACTCTACTCTGGGCTATATACCTTGCGAGTTCCGGATATCACGCTATACCTCTCAACTCTGGAAAGTATAACCTTACGGGTTCTCGTTATTTCATACCACGCCACCCTGAGCTATATACCCTTCGAGTTCTAGATAATAGAGGAACTATCCATCCTCCTAAGAGTTGTACAGAACCAATCGTCCCTTGAGAAACATGACCCAACGTACATCTATAAGCACTCCCGACTGAAACTACCTCTCGTGATCCGCATACGACTTACAAGGTATTTCCGGCATCACACACATTCCAACCCGGAATATCATCTTTTCCATAACCACTACTCAGGTTATCCCACAACATACCCCGTCACTCAGGGTACACACATAAACTTTTCCGATTACCACTCAAGTTCTTAAACTCACATAAAAACTCTTGGCAACACAGACAATCAACAATAAGAACTACTCATCTTATTAATGAAAGGAAACATAATGTATTTAATCGTTTACAACACCAAACGAATACAAAATGTCTAACAAAATAACTCGAAACTGGAAACCATCGATGAAAACTCAAGTCTCTGATTGTTTCTCAAACCACTTCTTCAACCTTGATTTCATCCTCGCCTCTGGTTCCCACGTCTCCTCCTCCACCCCATCACAATCCCACAAGACCTTGATCATTGGAACTTTCTTCCTACGATCCTGCTTGATTCTCTTATCGAGGATCCTTACCGGTCTTGCCTCTAAGGTCATATTAAGCTGAAGATCTGACGGAATCCCAGCCACAACCTCATCATTCTTATGCAAGCACTTCTTCAGCATTGACACATGGAAAACCTTGTGAAACGCTTGCATAACCTCAGGTAACTCCAACCGATACGCACCCGGTCTAACCTGCTCAACAATCCTGAACGGTCCCATATACATCGGACTCAACTTAGTCTCCGTAATGGACCTATTAGGACCCCGCAACATAGCCATCTTGAGATACACCCTATCTCCCACCTCAAACTCGAGGTCTTTCCTCCTCTTGTCGGCATAACTCTTTTGCCGATCTTGCGCTTCTTTCATGTTCAGCTTCAAAACCCGGATCTTCTCCGTAGTTTCCTAAACAAAATCTGCACCAAACATGCTCCTCTCCCCCACTTGGGTCCAGCATAATGGTGTACGACATGGCCTCCCATACATCGCCTCATATGGAGCCATTCCAATACTCGCCTGGTAGCTATTATTATAGGTAAACTCTATGTCCTCAAGCAAACAAGAGAAGACAAACCGAAAGAGAGGTTTGAAAGTGGGGACTCAAATCCTAAAATTCAAAAGACTTAGCCATACTCGTCGCTACTCGAATCTTTTACTTTAGCGCATATGCCTTAGTATCAACAAGCTTTCATATCTACCAACTCTTTAACATTCATTTATTTTCTAACAAGATGTGGTCTCACAAAGATGGTCTAAATCACTCTCAATCGGCTAGGAATGAGAAAGGTTCGATGGTGAAAAAGAGAGGGTTTAAAGCTTATTCATGGTTTCATCTCTCAAACAAAGTGCAAATCACATATCATAAGTAATGGAGAGTTCGCGAACAAATGTTGGTACAAGAGCTTCTTCCACTACTCTACCCAAACTCACACTTAAACTCTAATGCTTTATACATTGTCTAAAATTTAAACTTTCACCTCTCAACCCCTTTTAGAATCCCAAACCATTCAAACGCACCCATGGTGATTGTCTTAGACCGAGTCTTTTCTTTTCTTCTTTTGTTTACTAGAAGCTTTTACTTTTTCATAGACTCTTTCGGTCAATAACTCATCTTTCCTTGATTCTAAATGCCCTTTTTTTTTTTACACACCCTAAATCTAAAATTACAACCTTAAATCTAGTGGAAGAAACTTCTTGTCGTTCAACCTCTTCAAAACTTCTGCAAATGAAAGCACAAAGAATAGGCCTCACTCATAGATTAACATTGGTTAGAACGAAAGGTTCGGGCCATAGGTATGGAACCATCCCAAATATGAGGATAGCTACTTGAGTTAATATAAGGGTGGCAAAATCGGGTAAAGTAACTCAAGTATATTTCATTAGACCATGAGAGTGAATTTCGACCCCTAAGCAAGACAATTAAATTTTCAATTTTGTCCAAATAAGATAGAGTTGGTATCAGTTCAGAGCAAGTCTCCACTAAGACAAAAACATTCAAGCCAAGAGATCAAAGTATGGTTAGCCCTTAAAGACTTTTCAGAAATTTCATCATTCCCCCCCATGCATATGCAAATACAATCCTAAAATGCTTCTAGACTCAATCCTAGATGCCAAATGCTAATGCAAAACTACATGATTTTTTTTAAACATAACTATTAACAATGCAAGACTCAAGAAAGCAAAACAAAACAACTAAAACAAAATTAGTAACGGTTTCCTCCCACGGACTTACTTTTCACCGTCTCGGTGAGAAAGTAAAACCGAGAAAAGAAACAAAATACACAAAAAAAAAAACAAAACGAAATGGTATAGACAAAGAGTAGTTAGAGGTACCTTGAAGCGGATTGGAATGAGGAGGAGGAGGCATTGTGCGTTTCAGCTCACCGGTCTTGACCGTTTGATCCGTACCATTATTCACCTTATTATTCCTACAAAAACGGGGAATCAACATTTATTAAACATGGTGATACAATCACCACGAAATCAAAATCAACAAAAACAATAAGATAAGGGATATAATTGCTTGTTTTATGTCACTAGCATTGACGAGGGATAGGATTGGGGGAGTCCCCAATGGCGCGTTTAACGTCACTAGCTTGACGGTTGCTTCCTTCATCAACTCCTTCCTTGCACATCTTCTCTACTCATAGTTGCGCACCTACAAGATCAAGATCACAAGCAATAAAGAGGAGAAAGATTAGCAACAAAAAAAAATGAAAAACGCTCTAGTCTCAATTCGAATCCTAACTCTAATGGCAATCGTTTAGTCCCCGGCAACGGCGCCAATTTGATAAACAGGTTTTTACACCGTCTTAAAGCTATCAAATAAACCTATCGTGCATAGCACTTTAGGATCGAATCCACAAGGACTAAAGATTACACACCAAAGATGCGAGATACGAACTAATCTAGAGCAAATAAAGAATTGTATTCTAAACTAAGAAATGCAAAGAAAACAAGTAAAATGCAAAACGAAAAATAAGAGAAAAGCATTGGATCATAAGCTCTACTATCCTAAGAGTGAATCAAACAGAGATGCATTAGATCGAATATTCATTATCCTAGAACATGGAACACAAGCATTAGATTAATCCACTCTCGTGGTAATAACCCTTTCATCAATCATCAACCGTCATAGACTCTCGTCCGCGATCCAATGACCAATGAACATTAATCGCAAGCCCAATTGTTCACTAATCACCCTAAACATCAACTCTCGTTGGCTAGGATATGAAAAGCTCACGAAAGGTTTAGGATCAAGCATTCAAAAATTCCTTTTGAGATATGAATGCCTAGGATCTAGAAATTGAACAAACAAACCTAGCCTAGCACTAACACCGCTTACTCGAATCACACCCCTAAAGGCATGGGATGTGACCAAAAATCCTAAGGTGTAATTCTAGCTCGGTTGTCACTCCGACTAGAACTACCTACTCTAAGATGCAACACTAGAGATCGGTTAATCATTGAAAATCTAGCATTAAGAACAAACCTAAGTGAATGAACTAACAAATAACAACCCAAACAATCATCAACTAACCATCAATTCATCCTAATCTAGCAAATCCCATGATCCAACTAAAAACCTAACACAAGAACACTAAGAACATGCTAAGAACATCAAGAACACAAACCCAGAAAATAAAAGTCAACTCATAAAAATAACACAAATCAAAAATCTAAACCGATCAAATGAAAGAAGATAAAGAAACAAGACATAATATATATATAGGTTGAAGAAATCTTCATAAGAGTTGGATTAAAAATGAAGAGCAATTCAAGAACACCAAGAGGTGTTCTTGAACTCTCTCAACTCTAAAAAATGAAAAAAACTCTTGTTTAGTTGCGTTTTTACATCTATTTATAGGTAAAGAGCAAAAATGAAGCGGATGGTGTCGGTAGCGGTCCAATCATGGCGGTAGGGTGCCGCCAGAGGGTGCATGGAGGGTGTGGCGGACCTCCTCTGGCGGTCCAAAGGCCGCTAGCTTCAACATCTGAGAGCTGAACCTTCATTCTTCGTCTTGGCGGTCCTGCGGTAGCGGTCTGGGGTGCGGGGGCCATAACTCCTTACCCTCTTATCCAAATCAATCTAGACCACCTCCATTAGAAAGCTAACTCAATTATCTACAACTTTTATGAAGGAAGCTGGAGCTAAATCGCACTGTAAAACCTTCATTTGAGTCGATATTTCAGACCATTTGGATTGGTTCCGCCAAGGATGCTCGTGCACGTTCTGGCGGTCCGTCTCTAGCGGTCTAACGACCGCTACGTTCAGCACCAGATGGAGTGTTTGAGGTGATGATCCTGGCGGTCCTTATATGGCGAGGGGGTACCGCCACAAGTTGATGTGTGAGTCTTGGCGGTTCAATCTTGGCGAGGGGATGCCGCTAGGATTCTCACGGAACGTGTTGAAACTTCAAATCATCATAACTTTCCAACCGTAACTCCAAATTTTCGATGCTCTTCAATCCATGTTTAAACTCCAAGTCTCATAAATACCTAGAAGGACTCGAAAACTATGCAAAATGCAATATATATATAGTCTAGGACTTATAAAATGCATGTTAAAAGAAAATGAGACTCAAATGCAAGAAAAACTCCCAAAATTATAAAAAGTGGGATTAAAAACCTATAAAACTAAACCTTAAAACATGTAAAATATGGTGTTATCACTCTACCAGGTTCAGATAGTCAAACCAATGACCACCCCAGTCAAGCACACACATCCTCAGCAAATCCTCGAGAGTCTGGATTGTTCTCTCGGATTGTCCATCTGTCTGAGGGTGATAGGCCGTACTCATGTGTACCTTCGTGCCCATCTCAGCCTGAAAGGCCTTCCAAAACACCGAAGTGAACTTGGAATCACGGTCCGACACTATACTCACAGGTACCCCATGAAGCCTCACAATCTCATTGACATACTTCTTAGCCAACACCGCAGCTCCATCGGTCTTCTTGATGGCCAGGAAATGTGCTGACTTGGTCAAACGATCAACAATGACCCAAATAGCATCCTTGGTCCGCGAAACGGGCAATCCAACCACGAAATCCATCGTAATCATATCCCACTTCCACTCTGGAATGGGTAAACTCCGCAATAACCCACTCGGAACCTGATGCTCAACCTTCACTAACTGGCACACATCGCAAGCCGCGACCCAGTTAGCCACATCTTTCTTCATCCCGACCTAATGATAATACCTTTTTAAGTCCCGGTACATCTTGGTCGCCCCTGGATGAATCGAAAACATACTCGCATGAGCCTCACTCAGGATCTCTCGCCTTAGATCCTCGTCTTTGGGTACATATACCCTCCCATGCACCAAAATAGTCCCATTCGCAGAGACCTGATATTCTGATCCCTCATCCTGGGAAGCCTTAATCAGACCTTCATCTTTTTCCTGAGCAATCCAAACCCTACTCAAAAGATCTGTCTGATTCGCTGCTTCCAAGCCTAACAGTTCCTGAGATATAGCACACAACCTTAACGTGCTAACCTCACTCACCAAGGACTCCATGTCCCACTCACTAGCCGAAGCTACCCGCTTGCGACTCAACGCATCTGCAACCAAATTTGCCTTTCCGGGATGGTAGGCTATCGCCAGATCATAATCTGCCACTAACTCCATCCAACGCCTCTGCCTTAAATTCAACTCTGGCTGCGTAAAGATGTATTTCAGGCTTTTATGATCTGTAAATACCTGCACCTTCCCGCCATAGAGATAAGATCTCCAAATCTTCAAGGCAAAAACCACTGCAGCCATCTCGAGGTCATGGGTAGGATAGTTGTTCTCGTGCTTCCTCAACTGACGGGAAGCATAAGCAATAACCTTCCCTTGTTGCATCAACACGCAACCAAGACCCAATCTCGAAGCGTCTGTGTACACCACAAAAGGCTCACTCGGCTCTGGTAAAGCCAGAACTGGTGTACTTGTCAGCATCGACTTCAAGTTCGTAAAACTCTCCTCACACTCGGGAGACCACACAAAAGGGACATATTTTCCTGTCAACTTTGTCATGGACCGAGCCATACTCGCGAACCCATTGACAAATCTCCGATAATAGCCCGCTAGACCAAGAAAACTCCTGATCTTTGTGGCATTCATCGGCCTAGGCCATTCTCTGATAGCCTTTATCTTTTCTGGATCAACTGAAACCCCCTTCTCGGAGACAATATGACCCAAGAATCCAATCTCCCGTTGCCAGAAGATGCACTTGCTCAACTTAGCGAACAACTTCTGTTCCCGCAACTTCTTCAGAGCATTCCTCAAATGGACCTCATGCTCCTCAGGACTCTTCGAATACACCAAAATATCATCTATAAAGATGATCACGGATTCATCCAGATACTCCTGGAACACTCCGTTCATCAATCTCATGAAAGCTGCTGGTGCATTCGTCAACCCAAATGGCATCACCACAAACTCGTAGTGCCCATATCTTGTCCTGAAAGCCGTCTTTCGGATATCCGCCTCATCAATAGGAATTTGATGATATCCTGACGCCAAGTCAATCTTGGAGAACCAAGTAGCCCCTCTCAGCTGATCCAACAGCTCATCGATCCACGGGAGAGGATACCGATTCTTCACTGTGACTCGGTTAAGCCCCCGGTAATCGATACATAACCGGAAACTCCCATCTTTTTCTTCACAAACAGCTCGGACGGATAAAACCCTCACAAACAGCGCTCCCCACGGTGAACTGCTCGGACGGATAAAACCCTTATCCAACAACTCTTCCAGCTGCTTCTTCAGCTTCGCCATCTCTGCTGGAGCCATCCTGTACGGAGCCTTGGATATCGGCATCGTGCCTGGTTCCAGCTCAATCGTGAAAGGATCAGACCGAGACGGTGGTAACCCCTGCAACGACTGGAAGACATCCTCGAACTCCTGAACAACAGGAATATCCCGGACCGAAGCCTCTCCAACAGTCTCTGGGGTAATAATAGTCGCCAGATAAGCTTCACAACCTCGCTCGATCATTTTCTCAGCTTGCATTGCCGAGATCACGAGACTCCCGGTTGTAGGTCTCACTCCCTGGTAGACCAACTTGCCTCCTTCTCTTTCGAACACGACACGTCCCCAGTGGCAATCCAGATGCGCTCTGAACTTTCCCAGCCAATCCATACCCAAGATGACATCATATAGCTCCACGGAGCAGATGATCAAATCCGCTGGCATTGACTCCTCGGCCACCTGAACGTCCACGTTCTTAACCCGTCCAAGACTACTCAAAAACTTTCCCCCAGCGACCTTTACCAACCCCAATTGTTCACCCGGATTACCCCGGATACCACACCTCTCTGCCAATTCTGGGGTAACGAAACAATGCGATGCTCCAGAATCAAACAGAACGTGGGATTCAACCCCTCCCACGATTAAGGTCCTTACATAACTTTCATATGCTAAGAACCCTAACACAAACTTTCAAGGCAAAAACTTTTAACAAACAAGAATTTAACTCGAGTAAGTTTAAAAATTTACCAGTGATCGGTTTGGAGCTCGGCTCTCCCGACTCCACCATGGTGTAAACCCTCGGTGTCACTGCAGCTCGCCTATCTGACGGTGCCGCCGTTACCACTTCCTGCTGCAACCTGGGACATTTAGGCTTGATATGCCCTGGCTCATGACAGTGGTAACACATCCGAGTATCACCGATCGATCTGCCTTTCTGAGAGCAATTCGCAACCCTATGGTCCTTGCTTCCGCATCCGAAGCATCCCTGACCACCTAGGTTACCCTTAGAAGGACCCTCCCACTTCCGCTTCTGTCCCTGCGCTGGCTTGTCGCCCTTGCTAGGACCGGACTGTTGTGGAAGCTTCCTTGCCTGAGGAATTGGGATGGCTACCACACCCACGTCTCTCAGACTCTCCTCAAGCAACGCGGCCTTCTCAACCAGATCCCCAACCGTGCCAAACGATCTCATTAGGCACTGGTTCCTCAACTCGGCCCGAAGACCCATCAGAAACTGCCTCACCTGGGCCTGTTCATCGTCCAGGATATGACCGCCATACACCCTGAGACGGTTAAACTCCGCCTCATACTCCCGAACCGACCGGTTCCCTTGAGTCATCCCAAGAAACCGTCTCTCCATCCGGTCCAATGCCTCTTGGGGAAAATATTTGGAGTTAAACTCCACAATAAAATCCTCCCAAGACATCTCTGCCTGGACCCTCCGGGCCGCAACACCTCTCCACCAGAGATGTGCGTCACCCTCCATATAGTGGATGGCGAGATCCACTTGGTATCCCTCTGGACACCGAATCGAACGGAAATTCCGTTCCATCCTCATCCTCCACTCATCTGCCTCCTCAGGCTTGGCACCACCCTGAAAGAATCTCGTGCCAATCCTCTGCAGCTGCTCCATCATTTTGAGATATGATGGGCGCTCTTCCGCAACCACCACCCTTGGTTGCACCTCGACTACCGGTGGTACTACTGGAGCCTGCACTGGTACCCTCTCCGGTAACCGCTCCAACAGCAAAGTCAGGAAGTTCGCAAAAGGATCCCCTTGGGCCGGAGCTACACCCGCTGCCACACCCGCAGCACCCGCTGGACCTCCAGCAACACCGGCACCAACACCGGCCACACCCTCCGTCCCAACTCGATCCGTAAGCGAGTTCCCGACCTGCTCAACCGTAACACTCGGTGTCACGCTCTCCTCAACCACCGGAGCCCTCGCGTTCCTCCGACCGCGACCCCTACCCCTACCGGTACCAGGACCACGGCCTCTACCTCTTCTAGCCATCTATACTTACACCAAAAACAGTTAAATAATACAAACAACTTAACAGGAGAAAATTAGAACAACTTACCGTGGAATCTCATCAAAGGCTCGGAGAGGATGATCTATAACTCCATACTCAAACAATTGACTAACTCACATAATCAATCAATTTCTGTTGCCCATGCAACACACGCGAAAAATCAAATTAACCCAATTTAATTTTTCCTAAACCCGTCCTAGAGCCGTAATTGCTCTGATACCAAATTGAAACGACCGCTCTCGTTTTTTTTTTTTTTTAAACAAATAAACAATTAATTATTATTCCCATAAATAATAATTAATTTCCCCCACTTCAATTAACAATGCAACTACTCATGCATATAAATTATTTAACTCCTTAAATAAAAATATAACATACAATTATTTTACTTAACTACCCGTAAGGACATTTGATCGATTGATCTTTCCAGAATACGACGACTTGAGTTGAGAGTCGAAGTTGGTCAGTATAGCCACCTTGGCTTTCATAGACAATTTCTGTTGTCTACTAGCGGATTCTTGATAACAAGAATCCGGACTCGAGATCATTCGATCATTTATTCTTCGGGTTACTTAAACACACGAAATAATTATTTAATTCCATAATAAAATATGTTCGCATAAATCCTTAAACAGTAAAAATACGAATACAGAAATACCAAAGTTAACTGTAAGAAATTATTCAACTTAAATAAAAACACTTAACACACAACGAGTCCATAGATCAACCCCTCTTCCTCGCCTCGATTCCACGGTCACAACTTTTCTTTCTCTGCATCAAACAAAAGAGATGCATAAGTATTTCGACAAATACTTAGTGAGGCAATCCTCCCGTCTACAAGCTATACACACAAGCGGGTTAAAATATTTAACATAGCTAAACACAAAAATACCGAAACAATCAACCATCTCAAGAAACGCTCGATCTAGATCCACCCGAGATCATACACGGCCTATTTCATGAAAACCACATCAAATAATTAAACCGCTTAGTCGAGCTTACGGTCATGCACTCACCTTTAGCCACGCACGAAAGTTCCTAAAACTTCCCGGAATGAATAGACTTCACTTCCTCAAACGCGTGCCTAACAATAGCCAAATAACGAAACGTAGGACACAAGAACCCAAAATAAAAACAACTTGGCCGACCAGAACGACCAGATCGATCGATCCCACCTTGCCGTGAACCACAGAGAACGATCGATCCTGTCTGGATCGATCGATCCCAACTAGATCGATCGATCTCGACTGGATCGATCGATCCAGGCCGGCCGTGAGCTTACCAGATCGATCTTCCACCACCAGATCGATCGATCCTGGTTCAGATCAACGACTAACCGTTGAAAGCTCAATCCCACCGTTGAAACTCAACCCCCAAATGTCCTGAAGCTAACTTCAAAGTTTCACGATGATCCGACGATAGACGAACTCGCGATTGCCCTTTGAATCCACGTTGGTCCGGTTCGCGTCTGAAACAGAGCGCCTCACGGAAACGTGAATAACTTTTAGAGTATTAACTCAAACTGAAAACCGCAAATTGGTACATCTATATATAAGACTCAACTACAACTCCACAAAAATTCGTTACCTTTGCAAACGATTTGCTAGGTCAAACTCCTGTTTCCTTCTCACCCACGAAACAGCTTTCCAACTTACTCTTCTTTTGCACACCACCACAGCAACCTCCGTCTCTTTTTCCTAGAGACTCACACACCCACTCAGCCACCAAGACTCACCTCCTCTAGCTCTCCACACTTCACACACACAGCCTCTAACCTTACTCCTCTTTTACTCTTTAACCAAAACAGCTCTCTCTCACTCTCTCCCTCTCTTTTCTCCTTCTCCTTCTCTTTTTCTCCTTCTTTCTCTCTTTCTCTTTCTGCAGATGGAAGTGTCGGCAATGCAGGCTGCTGGAGAAAATAAAGGAGAGGGTGGGTGAAAGTGGAGGCTGCTTTGTAGGGAGGGTAGGCTGCTAGGTAGAGTAGGCTGCTAGGTAGGGAGGGTAGGCTGCTAGGTAGAGTAGGCTGCTAGGTAGGGAGGGTGGAAAAGCTAGTGCTGAAATTCAGCTTAAACTTATTTAGCATTTGGTCTTTGAACTTTCCAAAAGTTCACAAGGTGACCCCAAACTTCCAAATCGATCTCGCACACCCCTACGGGAAAAATGCGGCGTAATCTCCCAATTACTCCAAAAATTCCCGGAATTATTTTCCCAGAAAAATCTACGCATAAATCCCGGTTTTAATTTCCAAAAACTCTATTTTTGGAACACGGGTGTTACAGCTCCAATGTACCATTCTATTTTCTCTTGTGAATCCTTTAGTTTTCTCTTTGATTTTATTTGTGTTTCACTCTCTCTTTGGCTTATGTTCCCACCAAGATGGTGTGGATTAAGTCCAGGGGAGAGGTTCTTGTGGTTTGATCTTGTGTTTTTTTTGTCTCTTATTTTTCTTGTCTTGTGTGTTTTGAGTCTTGCACTATACATAGTCATATTGCATTGAAAAAACCACAAAAATTTGAAATTTTTCATTCAAAGCAAGTAGTTTCATTTGCATGATATGATTGAGTCTATAAACATCTAGGATTGCATTGCATATGCATAGGGAACAAAGATGAAATCTCTTTGATAAGTTTCAACTTAAGAGTTTGATTTAATGGCCATGTCTAGGAGTTTTTTTTAATGCATTTTAGCGATATCGAAGTTAAGGACTAACCATGCTTTGAAATCTTGGCTTGAATGTCTTTGTCTTAGTGGAAAATTGCTTTGAATTGATTCCAACTCTATCTTATTTGACTTTAATTTGGACTTAACTATCTCACTTAGGGATTTGAAATGCATAGTCATGGTTTCAAACATTAATCCAAGTTTCCTTATCCAATTTTTACCACCATTTGTTAACTTGGATGACCATTTTCATCTTTAAAATGGATCACACATTTACCTAAACCTTTTCTTTCAAACCCACATATGATCTTCTTGAGTGAGGCCTATTTCTTGTGCTTGCATTTGCAAAATCTCTAGAGAAGGGGAACGACAAGTCTTCTCTTCCATAGTTTAGATGGTCATTGGCTAGCTTAGGGTGGGGTTTTTGATCTTCATAAGGTTGGGTTGTGTGGGATGAAAAATCGAAAAGAAAATGGGAAAACCAAATGGTCTTGGTTGAGGAAAAGCTACTAGAGAACAAATAAAGATAGAAAAGAATGCTCTAAGTTAAGATTTTTTTTTTAAATAGTGTCACTCTTCTTAGTGCTTAAAGAGAGTAAAAAAAAAAAAAAAAAAAAAAGGGCAAAATGAAAGGAAGAGTTTGCATTACAAAAAACAAGAGAGACAAAGAAAGAAAAAATGATAAGAGCAAGTGTTTGAAAGAAAAGTTTTCATGATAGCTAAGCTAAAAGACTTGGTTGTGTGATCCCACTTGATTGAGATTTTTGGTTTGGGTTCCTAAAAGAGATAAGTTATGGTATGATGCCAAGTTATAGGCTTGATATGGATCAAATCATAGGAATGGTTAGAATAGTGGAAGAGAAACTTGTATCAACATTTGGTCTCATTCTCCATTGCTTTTGTGAAATGTCTAGCATTATATTTTCTGAGTAAACCACAAACACTTTGAACCATCTCTTTTGACTCTTAAGCCTTTTTTCCCCGTAGCCAAATGATTGTGATTACATTTTCCTTTGTGAGACCGCGCCTAGATCAAAATGAATGAATGTTAAAGAGTTGGTTGATAGGAATGCTTGTTGATGCTAAGGCTTAGGCGCTAGAGTAAAAGATTCGAGTAGCGACGAGTTGGGCTAAGTCTTTTGAAGTAGAGGTTGTTTGTCCATTTTTTAACTACTTTCATGGACATTGATTGAAGTTTTTTGTTGAAATTTAAGATTTTTGTTCCCGCCTTCAAATCTAATTCTCTTTGTTTGCATTTTGTTTGCTTGCGGACAAGCAAAAGGCAAGTCTGGGGGAATTGATATATATGGTTTTTGCATGATTTTAACATCCATTTTATCACCATTTGTTCCGTTTAGCATCATTTAGAAGTGTAAATATGTGTTTTAGTCTCATTTCGCATTATCTCGCATCTTAGAGTTCTACGTTGTTTATATTGCATACTGCATAGTCTTTGAGTCATTTTAGGTTCTTGTGGGAGTTGGAGGATCTTGGAGCCATAGAAATTTAGAGAGGAACAAGAAAAGATGAAAAACAAAGTGAAGAGCAACTTGTAGCGATCACCAAAACTGCTCGGAATCCAAATCGTCTCAAATATTGACTCAGATGAGGACCTTCCTTCACGATTTAGTTCCAGTTCCCTTGACAAAAGTTGTAGAAAATTGAGTTATCTTTCCAATGGAGGTGGTCTTGGAGAATTTGGTTCGGCGGTTGAGAAGATACGATCAATTTCGTGACGACCGCTATGCTGGGATTGACAGGACTCGACTAAAGCTTCAACATCCTCTGTTGTTGATCCTGGCGACCAACAGGCCGCCAAACAGGACCACCAGCCAGCTCAAGGTGTTGATCATGGCGACCATGACCGCAAAAATTGGCCGTCACGCGTGTATCCGCTCAACTTTTGTTCCCTCCCTATAAATAGTTGTAAAAATAGATCTAAACCTAAGTTTTCTTCCTCTTAGAGTTGGTTTTGATATCCAAACTCTCTTTAGATGTTTTGGATTGATGTCTTTCATATTATGCAACTCTAATGAAGATTTTTTCATCTCTATCTTTGTAAATCCATCTTTTATCTTTTCATTTCTCTTTTTCTTCATATAGGTTGTTAGTCTTTTTAATTGAAACTTGTTTGCTAGATTAGGATTAATTGATGGCTAGCTCTTGATGATTTAGGTTGATAGTTGTTAAATCCTTCATATTAGGTTGATCATAATGCTAGATTAGCCAAGGAATTGGTAATTTAGAGCTTAGGCATTTCACGCCCGGAAGGTGTTCGATGAAATGCTTGAATGAACCTTCGATGAGCTTTTCATTCCTTACCTATGAGAGTAGTTGACTAGGGTGAATTGTGGTTGGATTAGACTTATTTCATAATGCTCAATGATCATTTTAATTGCTAACGAGAGTTATTGTTGATTGAATGATTGTTGAAGAGATTAATACCATGAAAGTGGATTGATCTATTTGTTGATCTTTTAGCCTAGGATATTGCAATTCATTGTTTTCCTCTTGCATCATTGTATAATTTTTAGTTCATCTTTATGATAGTAGAACCCATGGTCCAATGTCTTTCTCTTTATTTTCATCTCTTTGCATTTCATTTCTTTTCTTTTCATTTGTTTCTAAAATCAAATATTTGTTTGCTCTAGATTAGTTAGAGTCCCACATATCTAGTGTGTGATCCTTAGTCTCCGTGGATCGATATCCTTTGTACTACAACGTACATTGGGTTTATTTGATAGACCCGGTTCTAAAAAAAACTCTTTATCACTAGAACACATCATGACTGAAGTAGTTACGAAGATACCCGACGACCCGAACCCAAGGATGAGAAAGAACGAGAAAAGATTACCACCGGCGATTTCACTCGAGCATTTAGTCCAGGCTCGAGTTTCATCAGGAAACCTCATATAAGGAAAATTTTGGTCGAGCAAGAACACCCCAGGGTCGAGCTAATTTTGGATTTGGTTCACAAGCTTCGATTCTACACCAAACCGGCCAAACCGACCACTTCAATTTAATCAAACCACCTAATCAACTTGAAAACGACTTCCTGATGTTTCTCATCACCTACATGTCGTTTACAAGGTTCCAAAACAACAACACTTGTGTTCACCCACAAAAAGGCAAGGAAGAAGAAACTTTCCTTTTTCTGTGGAGCACTTGCCTTTTCTCCTAGAATCTCATCTTCTCCTTTCAATCTAGGCCCTCCACTCATCTCAGCTGATCCTAGACATCCAATGCAACCTAAAGATCCTAAGAAGAACACACTACCTTCATCGTTTGTTCCATAATATCATCTACATTAAAGCCTAACGGCTAATTTCTTCAGTGCACGATATGTTTCATGGTCTAAATTATTTCTTTCCTTTTGTATTCTCTTTTAGACCGTTCGTGGTCCTATTATTGAGCCTATATAAGCTCCATTGCTTTGTAATTTCAGTTTACGCTTTATCAATCTAAGAAAATTCAGTCTTTGCTTTGAAATGCTTTTGTGCCTTTTGAGTCATTTTTTTTGCGATTTCCTTTGTGTTTTGTGGATTCAATCACTTAGGGCTCGTGTTGAGACTTGTTCATTGTGAGGAGATAGCTAGCCCTTAGAACCTGTCTTGTTCTTGTGGTAGTGGATTCAATCACAAACTGGTTACAAATCACCTTCATTATTCTGCAACTATCCTTTGAATCTTCTGCTTCTGTGTGCTTCTTCTTGGTGGATTCTGAGACGTGTATAAGGCGATCTATATCCTCAAGACTATCTGGTTAAAGCATGTAAACCTCTTCGTCAAGAGGGCCTTCAAGGAAGGCATTATTAACGTCTAGATGCTGAAGTGGCCAGTCTTTTGCAACCGCAGTGCCAAGGACCAAACGAATTGTGGCATGCTTCACTACCGGACTGAAAGTATCATGGAAGTCAATGTCAGGCTGCTAATGAAAGCCTTTTGCGACTAAACGAGCTTTATACCTGTCAACACAACCATTAGGTAAGCGTTTAATGCGAAAAACCCACTTAGATCCCACAATATTTGTAGCCAAGGAACGATCAATAAGATTGAACGTATAATTTTTCGCAAAGGCATCATATTCGTCACTCATGGCTCTTCTCCATTTTTCATTCTCTAAGGCTTGAGTATGAGTCTCAGGTTCAACTTCAGTGAGAATGGCTGTAAGACCATACTTGGGATTCGGCTTGTAGATGTTGTCTTTAGACCTGGTTTACATTTGATGAGTGTTGACTGAAGCAGCTTTAGGTGATGCAGCAGGTTATGTAGGAGGGGCTGCAGGTACTGGAGGATGAGCAGAAGGTTCCTGAAGAGGGTCAGCAGGTTCTGGTGGCGTGACAGGAACTGGTGAAGTCTATGGTGGTTCAGTTGTGTCTGGTGCTTGTTCAGTCAAAGGATCATTACACAAAGTTTCGATGAGTGATTGATGATAGATAGGAGAGATCGAAGCCGAGACTGTATTAGAAGGTGAAAATTTTAGTGTTTGAGCTGGAAAGGAAAAAGTAGAGAAGGGAAAATCAATTCAAAGAATTCAACGTGTCAGGATATGTAAACTCGCAAAGATGCACCGTCCAGGCATATGTACGCACTCTGAGTTAGAGAGTAACCCAAAAACACACAAGGCAAGGACCTGGGACTGAATTTTTTATTTCTAAGGGGCCGAAGCCAAGGATAACCCAAAAACTACATAGATGTATGTAGTTCGGCTCCATCATGAAAAGTTGCTGGTACGGAGATGAATTCGCAAGATTTGGCATAGTTATTCGATTGATAAAGTTTACCATTGAAGCAAATGAGTAAGTCCAATATGTATTTGGAATACCTGCATGTGTAAGAAGCGCAAGACCAGTTTCAACGATATGACGGTGCTTGCGTTCAGCGATCTCGTTGTGCTCGGGAGTGTGGGGAGGAGTCGTGTGATGTGAGATGCCATTGGCGGATAAAAATGACTTGAGGGCGATGAATTCTCCTCCATTATCCGAGTACAATGTTGTTAATTTCTTTTTCAATCGGTTTTCCACAAGAGCTTTAAAGAGTGGAAAAATTTGAGCAGCTGGAGATTTGGTTTTCAAAGGATAGAGCCACGTGTATCTGGTAAAATGGTCAATAAAATTGACATAATACTTATAACCATCAATAGATAAAACAGGAGATGTCCATACATCCGAAAAAATGATATCAAGTGGACCAACATACTTAAGAGTAGAAATAGAGAACATAAGTTTATGACTTTTATTGATAGAGCAAGAATTGCAAATTAAAGAAGA
This sequence comes from Barbarea vulgaris, assembly GCA_963667165.1. Taxonomy (NCBI): domain Eukaryota; kingdom Viridiplantae; phylum Streptophyta; class Magnoliopsida; order Brassicales; family Brassicaceae; genus Barbarea; species Barbarea vulgaris. The sequence goes on along the minus strand of OY763887.1, from coordinate 41,625,942 downwards.
TGAAAATGAGGACGATAAAGGTTAAGAAAAACAACAAATCATAGTGCAAAGAGTTTGAGAATTTGGATGGCCTAAGCGAGAATGCCAATCCATAGGAGAAGACTTGGAACATGGAAAAACAGAGATAGTAGATGAAGAAGGGTGTGAAATCATCAGTCATTCATACACTCCCTCATGGGCCTTGCCGTTGAGTAGAGTTGTCCCCGTGTTGAGATCTTTCACCTGAAAGTCATAGGGACAAAGGTGAACCATAACGTTATTAGTCTTACACAATTTGTTAACAGATATAAGATTTTTTTTCATGTCGGGAACAAATAAAATATCAGTAAGATGAAGACTTCTAGAGTTTGAGGGAAGAAGATTTGAACCGGTATATGCAATTGGAAGAACTGTGCTGTTTCCAGTCATAACACTCTTACCGCCATGATATGGTGTGTGTAGTGACAAATTGATTAGGTCACTTGCGATATGGTGTGAAGCGCCACTGTCAAGCAACCATGGAGACAAGCCGGAAGAGCTCGTAGTGGTGTGATGCGCCTGATTATGCCATTTTGGTGGTGGTAGAGGAAGATGTGGTACAAGCGACTGTGCGGAGCCACAATACTGAGGGTACGACGGTGCGTGATAGATGGTGCTGATGATGGTTGATACTGAGGGCATCACTTTGCACCATGACCTTGGACACCACAAATTTGACACTTCCCCAAGTAAGGACGCGCCTGGCGAAAACCACAACGAGAAACAGAGTAACCATCATGCGAAGAAGAGTATGATCTTGATTGGTTCTGCTGTTGGTTGAGATGTGCAGCATCAGTAGTGACCAGGAATGATGTCGAGTTAACGGTGGCAGCATTCAGTGTGTTTTCTTGATTGATGAGCTTCTCATGGAGTTCATAAATTGTGATTGGTACGTCCTGGCCGTTGACCATGTCGATAATTGCTCTGTATTATTCGCCACGACCATATGTGATGATGTCGAGAATGTCCTCATGCTCTAGCGGAGCACCAATCAACGCAAGCTGGTCCATTATGTCGATGATGGTACGCATGTATTCATTGACCGACTTGTTACCTTTGATGATTTGTAGTTTCAGTTGTTTGATGTGACCCCGAGACGGCTTGCCATATGTTCGAGATATGATTTGCCAGATGTCACGAGAGGTGGTTGCTCGAGCTACTATAGGTTGTATAGCAAGAGATAGCGATCCAAGGAGCGTGTTGTACAATGATTTGTCTTGGCGTTTTAAAATTTTGTAACTTGGATTAGGTTGGTTTGGTCCGTCCTTGGTCGTGCCGGTCTCAGAAGGAGAAGAGTCTTCATCGAAGATAAAGACATGAAGCTCATGCGATTCAAGAAGTACATGAACTTAGAGACGCCATGTGATGAAGTTCTTTGGGGTGAGTTTTGTGTTGTTGGACATATTGAGAGAGATTAAGTTATGTTTTTGTTCTGAGATGTTGAAGACGAGAGCAGATTCTGCAGTATCTGTTGCCATTGGAACAGAGAGCAACAATAGAGAGAAGAAGAAAATAAAGAGAGAGAGAGAAGATAAAAGAAAAGAAAACGATGAAGAAGGAAGAAGAGAAGAAAAGAGGAGGCGTTGGCTAGGGTTTATGGATCAGGGGTCTGATACCATGTAGGTTTATTATAAAGTGAAGATTTTATTCATTGAGATGTTACAATATTTATACATGTATATCAATAAATGAATAAGGAATTTGTACATATTTAGAGAAAATGAAGATACAGAGATATGATGAATATCCTTCTTATATCTATACTTATAGTGTGTAGTTTCTAAATTAGCTCATTCTAGAAGAAAAACTAGTGAATTTATGTTAGGTGATGAGTCTTTCTGATGGGTAAGAAGGAAGTTGTAGTGTTGATTCACCTCTGACAAACGATAAAGAGCAGCGAAATGTATTAGTTTTAGTTTTTTTTTTTTTTTTTTTTTTTTTTTTTTAACGGCAACAGTTTCATATAAGACTATGTGCGTGTTCTTTTCCACGTCGCACGACTCCAACGACCGAAGAATCAATGACTCAAATGCCACATATTGAGAAAATGTTTTCTCTCGTGCCACCTTTTTTTTATTTTATTTTACATTCTATTTAAAATCAAAACTGATACAAAAGTCCAAAAACTCATGCTAAATACCTAAAATTACAAATCTAACCTGCCTTCTTTTTCCTTCTCCTTGTCTTTCGATTTCTCTGTCTTTCTCTTTCTCTTTGGCCAAGTTTCTAAACTCAATCTCTCTCCATCCCCTTATGCTTTTTCTTGTATTTTTTGATAAACAAAATCCACAACACTATCTTATTTGTTTTCTTCATCTTCTTCTTCTTATTCTTCTACAGTCTCACGTCCCAACAGTTTCACCACGTTATCGTTGATTTCATCTCCGAAATGATCTGGATCTAGATTTAGATTTGATGAAGCTCCACCAGAAGAGACGAAATATCTAGATCTGGATCTGATAAAGCTTCACCAAAATTATTAGCAAACTCCGAATAAGGTGAGCAAGTCCAACTGGGTAAACTGGTATAACTGAGTGAACTGGGACAACTGAGTGAACCAGTACAACTGAGATCAACTTAAATCAATACAACTGAGTTAAATGGTACAACTGAGATAAGTAATTAGGTACAACTAGATAATACTAGTTTTCCGACTACTGAGTGAACTGGTACAACTGAGATAAGTAATTAGATACAACTAGATAATATCAGTTGTACCAGTGGTCCGACAACTGAGTCAACTGGTACAACTGAGATAAGTAAGTGGGTACAACTAGATAATACTAGTTGTCCTATTATCTCTTAGTTATGCCATGTGAATCAGTTGTCCTATTTCACTAAGGGTAAAAAATAGAATATCAAATATTATATGACACTCAGATTAAGTTGTGCCACGCCAGATTAATGTTTTATAATTTGTGGCATTTCAGTCGCAGACTCAAGCGAACAAAACAAACACCACATCACTTTATTTAGTCGTTGATGTTTGTTGCTGGGTTTTTTAACACTATGTAAACTGTCACTCTAAATAACAGCAACTTCCATCCTCTCTTTGTCAGAATCCCCCGGTGTATCTCGTTTTGTTTTCAGTAAGAATACACCAGAAAGTTAAAGAAATACAGTGCTTTTATTTGTTGTTGAGTGGAGTCGCTGCGACTTGGAAAAGAACATGGCCTATTAGATTTGTGGATCGTTCAATGTGATGAGTTCCAGTCTAAGCGTGTTAAATTTTGAACCTACTACCGCTTGGAGATTTTTTTTTTTTGGTGCGTTATCCATATATTAAGTGATGAAAAAGAAGACTTCATATAATTGTCATGTGCTTTTCTTTTGGATTGTATGATTAGTTTGTCCACCGTGTTTTTTGTGGGGCGTTTGCAGAGCCGGCCTTGAAGCAAGCATGCAAAATTTGTAAGTATTATTTCGCCCACTTTTTATTCTTTAGGTCAGCTCGTTGTGGGCATGTATTTGCTAGGAAATGGTGCTAGGTTCAAGTCATGGACCCAGAAAAAAAATGTTAGTTAGCCATATATTCTCAGGCCGGATTTTTGGTGTACTTTTGTGGGTTTGTTGTACCTTTGGAGGTTGTTTTGAAAGTTGCTTTTGAAAATAATGATAAATAAAATGGAAACAAATTGAAGTTATAATAGGGAAATTATTATCTCAGATGTTGGTTGTCGAATAAATGCCATTCAAATCTTTATTTTTCATAAAATTCAGTCGTTTTAAATCATCTCTGAAGATTTTCAGTCGCTATTTTTCAAAACGGCAAGAATATGTTCTCTAAGATTTTTTGCTAAATTGTTCATATTTCTTTTTTTCTTTTTTTTGGATAACTTGGGGTAGATCCCACTTCTATGAAAGGGCCCAGACTAATCCATGGGGGAGGTGCAGCGCATGGATACCTCTCTCCGGATATTCAAATTGGCCGTAAGCAAGGGCCTATATTCATGTGGGTGTATAGAAATAATGTGTTGAAGTTTGTCGCAGCAGATGAATTGAACTTGAGACGTGTTGGCTCCATAAACCCGTCTCCTTACCACTTGACCACAAAATTCCAGAAAAAATGTTCATATTTCTCTAGAGCTTTTATTATAACTACAAACCATAATTTTTTGGGGGAATAGGATCACTGTCCCATCTCACTTAATTCCCCTCTTAAATTTTATGAAGTTTGTTCATTTGTTGTTGGCTTTCAAATTCGTTAAGAGATATTTCAGAAGCTGTCCAATGCTTTCGAATCCGTTGGGAGCTTCCACAAGCTGTTGGGAACTTTCATATTCGTTGAGACTTGAGAGCTTCCAAAAACAAAGTAAGTAGCTGCAATCAAACTCATCTTCTATATTTTATTCTCACACGTTGCAAGGCTTTTATATCTTTGTTTTATCTTCCATTTAGTATGTTAGGCAACAATTTACCACGTTTGAAAAGATAGAAACGAGCGGATACAAAAGAAAAGGAGTCATCTACCCCATATCATTGGGAAGACCATTTGAAATCGTATCGATGCACACGGAGACCGCTAATAACAGTTCATTCTTTGATGTTTTGATGTGCATCGACACAATTTTCTTTTCAATCTTGTTTTCTTTCTTTGTTTGTAAATAAAATGTTCATTTATGGTTGATTAATAAATTTAATTTCTTTTAAAAATAAAAATTATTTCGCCCAACATTTTTCAGTGAAACCTCTATAAATTAATACTCGATAAATTAATACCTCGCTAAAATAATAATTTTTTCCAGTTCCAAATTGATATTTTGAACCAAATAGCATCTCTATAAATTAATAAATATGATAAATTAATTAAATTTCATAAAATACGATCCTAATTTTATTAATTAGAGGTTTTACTGATCGTTTTAACCTTTAAATTTAAAATAACCAATCATTCTATCATTTTATCTTCATTCCTTAAATATATTGAATTACTTTAGTCAATTGTTCCCAAAATGGATTTTCTTTACTAATCTAAGCATTGGTATAAAAAGAAAAAAACACAAAAGAACAAAAGCATTGGTTCGTATTACATAACAAAAGAATTTAGCTGTTTTCTTTTAAAAGTTTTAAACATCACATTTGGCAAATTTCTAAATCCGCATTTGAAAACGCGTCTCTGTGTTTTCATTGCCGTTTCTTTTATCTGAACATGAACAAAGCGATCACCAGAATTTAATCCTTTAATCCAAAATAATCTCAAATTTTTCTCCCTTGGAGAAAACGATGGAATTAAGGAGAAAACTATGCATTGTGGTGGCAGTTTTCGTAATTGTGATCGAATTTGCATCGGGCAACTTCGTGTTTAAGGTACAACACAAGTTCGCAGGAAAAGAGAAGAAGCTTCATCAGTTTAAATCTCACGACACGCGCCGCCACTCTCGTATGCTTGCCTCCGTTGATCTCCCTCTCGGCGGAGACAGCCGTGTTGACTCTGTCGGGTTTATTTCTTATCCCCTCTCCCAAATTTGAACTACTTGTGTTAAAATATCTCACATCGGAAGTGAAATATTATAATGAACATATACCTCTCCGCTAATTGCTAATTGGTTTTGAGTCGGAAGTTATAACTAATGATATTTGTTTTATTAGTACGACCCAACTTACGTATGAAATGGAATCATTTGGAATAATGCGCACGTTAGGTGCTAATGAAGTTACATTTTGTTGATTATAATATGATTTTATAACCACATTTTGTTGAGAATTTATATGTTTCATATTTAACTCGGAACCGATCTGTTTGTAATTGTAGAATTTTGGCTCGTTGGTACAATATAGTTTACGTATGATTTGTGGAGAATGCGCAATTTAGGTACTAATGAAGTTACATATTTCTTGATTTTTATTCAGTTTATACTTCACAAAAATCAAGATTGGATCACCACCAAAGGATTATCATGTTCAAGTTGATACAGGAAGTGATATACTTTGGGTTAATTGCGCGCCATGTCCAAAATGTCCATCAAAAACTAATTTGGGTGTAATGCTTCCTTCTTCTTAATCACTTAGTGTTATATTTGTTAATGGTAAACACAAAAATGTCTCAGCTGGATCATATTTTTTTTGCCAATGCAGTTTCGTTTAGCATTGTATGACATAAATGCTTCCTCGACCGCGAAAAAGGTTGGCTGTGACGACGATTTTTGCTCTTTTATTGCGCAATCGGATAGCTGTCAACCCGCTGTTGGATGTAGTTATCACATAAGGTATGCGGATGAAAGCACAAGTGATGGAAACTTTATAAGGGATAAGTTAACAGTCGATCAAGTTACTGGAGATCTTCAAACCGGACCACTTGGCCAAGATATTGTATTCGGGTGAGCTTAATATATTGCTTCTATGTTACATTATCATATGAAAAAATGGATTTATGTCTGTCATGTTGACAGTTTTTATCATTTTGCTTAAGAATGTGTGAGCTTTTGTTAATTTTTTTTATTTCTTCTCTTATGAGACAGGTGTGGAAGTGATCAATCTGGACAACTTGATAAATCTGAGTCAGCAGTTGATGGAGTTATGGGATTTGGACAATCAAATACCTCTATTCTTTCACAACTCGCTGCCTCGGGCGATGCGAAAAGAGTTTTTTCGCATTGCTTAGATAATGTTAAAGGAGGTGGGATTTTTGCTGTTGGTGTAGTGGATTCTCCAAAAGTTAAGACAACTCCTATGGTACCTAATCAGTATGTTATACATCTTCTCAATTCATTTACTCTTTTCAATCAAGAAGTCGATAATGTCGAGTTTACAATGGAATTGTTTGATTTCTTAGAAATCTTTAGTGCATCTAAAGGCTTAAGACATGTTCTATATATGTTAAAGTTGCTCTTGAATCATGAATCTTGTCATAACATGTGTTACTTAACAATTTTAGGATGCATTACAATGTTATGTTGATAGACATGGATGTTGATGGAACTTCTCTTGTCCTTCCACCAAGTATTATTAGAAACGGAGGAACCATTATTGATAGTGGTACAACTTTGGCTTACTTACCAAAGCCTCTTTATGACTCTCTAATAGAAACGGTAACTTTTCTCTGCTCATATTAGTGTTTATTTCATATTTTGCGGAATCACAATCTTCTTCACTTGAGTTTTAATTTGTGTAGATTACTGCTCGTCAACCTGTAGATATGCATATAGTAGAGAGCACCTTTCAATGTTTCAGCTTCAGTAAAAAGTAAGATAGCTTCACCTTATAATGTGTATTGTCTTAAAGTAACATTCATCAATCATCATTGCCTATATAACTTCTATGTGTTTGCATAAGCATACTTTAGTCATGAACTCATAGTATCCGTTTTACGGTTTTTCGGAATAACAAAATCTATAATCTGTTCTGAAGTTAACTTGAACCTTTGTTTGCATGTGTTGTATGTAAAAATCTTCATCCTTGAACACACAGTATTGACAAGGCATTCCCGCCAGTGAATTTTCATTTTGAGGAATCTGTCAAACTAACCGTTTATCCGCATGATTATCTTTTCTCACTTGAGGTAAGTAACTCAATAGGCTTATGAGATATTCCAACAAAACTTTTCGCGATGTTCTAGTATGATGTTTCGAGTTCTGATAGTTTTGTTTTTGCATAACTGATGGGAATTGTCTCTTTCCCCGCATTTGCTAACAGGACGGCGTTTATTGCTTTGGTTGGCAAGCTGGTGAAATGACAACTGATGAAAGATCAGAAGTGATTCTCTTAGGAGGTAAAGTTCAAAATTCTAGTAAACTCTTATCTTTCGATAGCAATTAAATCATACCATACCACAATTATGTGTGTTTGATATTGGTCTCTTTGTAGATATGGTGCTCTCGAACAAGTTAGTAGTATACGATTTGGAGAACGAGGTGATCGGATGGGTAGACCATAACTGTAAGTATCTTGAGAACCCCCAAAAATAAATAGCAAACCAAACTCACTCATTCTTTCTTTTGGCATACAAACAAATTGGGTTCATGTTTTCAAGGTTCATCAAGCATCAAAGTAAAAGACGGATCAGGAGGAGTTTACTCAGTTGGAGCAGACAATCTCTCATCAGCTCCTCCTCTGTTGAGGATCACAAAGCTTCTTACAATTTTGTTGACATTAATCGCAGTGGCGTTTAATTCACTAGCATAGCTTACAAAGAGACCACTAATCTAATCATATTTGCATTGTTTTGGTGATGGATGCTTAAAGAAGATAAAAGTAATCTAAAAAGTCTTCCAAGTTCCAACACACACACACACACATCTCTTTGACTTGTTCAGTATTTTATACAGTTGATATACAACAATATATAGACATTTACAAATATGTTATAGAGATGAAGACAGTTAGAGAGTGTTCTTCAAGAACTGTACAACAAAGTAGACAACGGCTAAAAACAGTGCAATCTGATATACATCTCTCTCCAAGCTATCATCTCTTTGGAAATACTGCATCAACACAATTGACATACTCTTTAGTTTATACCCAATACCGCAATTCAAATAGATACGACTAGCGTGATCGATTGATAGCGCCAAATGCTATGATTATCTATATGGTTTAAGCAAGAATTAGTTGAAACTAACCTTAGTTGGATCAGTTGGATCCCGATATATCTCTGTATTGTCGTCCTCTTTTCGAGCTGTGAGACGGGTGGTCAAGTCTTTTGTGACATCGACCAAATCTTTTGTGGATTCAGAAGCAGCAAAGAGGCGGCGGGATGTCCAGAAATAGGCTTGAGCGATAGGTGAAGATGGAGATAAGTCCCAAGACTCTTCATGCTCAATCACTTGGCCACTAATCTGATTAAGAGTAAATTCAGATTTCACTTTCATAATCAAATCTCCACTTATAGCAGCAAGAAAAGATTTGGGTTTTCCTTTGAGTGTCCATTTAATACGCAAGGCGCTGGTCGATAACATTATCATCTCCTGTATAGTCTACAAGTAAAGGGAAGAAAAATCACATTTCTTGTAACCCAAAGGTTTAGAAAATCCATATAAAAGTGTTAAAGGTTGAGAACAGTTCTCACCACAGTAGGACTCTCTAATCCACTAGTTATCCAAATTGGTCTTTTATACTTCTCACGACCTGTAAAACTTCTAACCGGATCCTGCAATCACTATCAATCACGATGTATTTACTTACTGCCAAGAAAAATATCAAAACATCACAAAAGAAGTAATGGAACGAAGCGTTGTACGCGACCATGCTTATTAACCATAATGCCTTCAATTGTTGTTTGACTTAAAAACAATATTTTGTGTTTCCCTTTTCAATAAGAACTATCTCATCTAGTTCATGAACTAGACATCATCATTTTAACCGTAAAAAATAGAGCAGCTACTCAAAACAGATAAGAACTTTGATTCGGTTGCATGAACAGCCTAAAAAGACAAGAAGTTACCTACAAAATTTGTTCTAGACTGCTTGAAGCTGGAAGACTTTACTCACAATTTACGAGATGTATACGACAATGTGACTGAAGATGTACCTTATATCTAACGGAAACTGCATAGCATGCGAAGGCACGATTTCCTTCCCTAATTTCAAGAATGTCGCGAACAATTTGTCTGGCCGAGGATTCCACCTGAGGGCTACTTGTGCACTCAAAATCATTGCATAGTTCACCAAAATCAATCTTATCAACAAGCTTGTCTGCTTCTGATTTTTCAATGGATAATTCAGTCCTGGTGGAATCATTGATAACTGAGAAAAAGGACATGATAGTTGCATAGTAAGATATGGTTTAGGATAAGAGTAGACTAGGAGATATACAATCAATAAGACTGAATAAATAAACAGCAAATTTATCTCTGTATCTCCTGGTACCACATTTTTGAATGATGAAGAATTGAATATTTTTGTACCAACCATTTCTTACAACCATTGTAAAGCATAATCTCTTATTTGCCTTAGTGTTGTTCATGCATTCATATGTGCTCACACCTCATAAGCACAGCAAAGTAACCAAACAGGAAGAAGGTAAAATAACAAATGTGAGATCACTGATCTCAGTTAAATAGACCAGAGATTCAAATAGAAGATGACACAAGCTAGTAGTGCAAAAGACCCTTGAAAGATGTTCATATATCACTTTTCAAAACTACACTAATGGAGAACTTTGTGGAAATCACTTTCATACCCAAAGACACAAGAGAAAAGAAGAGGTAACAAGGGAAATAAGAAAAGTAGGGTACCTCGGAGAATACGGTGGTGAATCTTAGAGGAAAGCCAAGAGCGGCGGAAGAAGCGCCGCCGGAGAAGGGTGGTGGAAGGAGGTGAAGCAGGGAGGAGGAAGGAGGAAGTAGTCATCGGAGTAAATTTCCATTATGATATCTTATTCTGTGGCCAACGGCTTAATCACTTCCTTGCCCATATTTTTTTGTGGTTCCCTTTAAATAGCATCCTTCTTATGGATAAGGTTTATTTTTTTCAATTAAAATGTATTTAAGATGATGAAAGAACTATATTTACCTCACAAGAAGTTAACAAACAATCCAATAAATAAGTAAATATCCATTCAAAAAAATTCACACAAACAAATGTTGAAAGAAATTAAAAACCATCAAAGCATCTGAACTTTGTGTTCACTGAAAAACAATGCATTAAGAAAAGCAAATATTGTGTTTTTTTTTTTTATTAAGAAGATAGTGAAACAAAACAAAAAAAATGCAGAGCTTCTAACTCACTCCTCTTCCTCGGCTTCTTCGAGCCAATTCACAAATGGCTCCAATCCCTTCACAAACGTTTGCCTGCAATGCAAAAACCAACACACCATTATTACTAAGAACCCTATTTATAAAAACTAGACAAGCTTCAGTTTTAGCAAAATCAGAAATAGTACCTGCCCTTAGGGTTAGTTCCTTTACGATACCAAAGGAGAATAGTATCTTCAGCAAGCACATCAAGTTCATAAAGAGTTCTCACTACCTCAGGAAAAACTTTCATTAGCTTTGCATCCTCATAGCATTGCATCTGTACTTTGTACATCAGTTCCATCTCCATTTTCCCGTTGCTGCAAAACGTGTTAAGAAGCGGAGCCCATGTTTTCACCTACCACAGAAATAGTGACTAGAGCTTAGAGACAAAAAGACTAATCTTGCTTTGATAGTTTTAATAACTCTAGAGACAAAAGAACTCACTTGGCGTAATACAGAGTTGGAATTTTGCTGCTGGTTTTTACCAGACCATTGAACAGCATCCATTATTCCGTCCCAGATCACACGCACAACATCAATCTCTGGCAGCTTTGCATCTTTCACCTGTTGCTTCACTGTTTCAATTACTTCGTCTACGTTTATTTCCTCTGTCACTTGGCTCGTAAGGATTGTTTTGATTTCTTTCAGCTTCACCTCAAATATTTTCTTCTCATTGTACTCTACCAGTGCTGTTAATCCTGCCTTACTTAAAATCACAAGACAAAAATATCGTACAAATATCAATTTCACAGATTCATTAAGAAAGCAGAGAAGACTAAAGGCAACTGATAAAAGAAATGCAGAATCAGAAGCAAGAGTAAATATTCATGGTACGACCTGGGAGTTGTTGCACTCAACAAACTATCAACAAAAAGTAACCTATTTAGAAGCGTTTTCAAGAATCGAATCCTACCAATGGCATTCTTATCAATGTTAAATGACTAAAGTTTAGCGAAATGCAAGTGGAACCAGAAGAAAAAGGAAACTGTGCAAGTGACAAAAGTAGTAAACTTCAAGCATTATAAACTTACGTGAAATGCTCAGCAAAACTTTCAGTAGTCCGCTTTGTGGGTGGAAGGAACTCCAAGAGTTTGTCTTCCATCTTGCCACGCCTCAGAATAGAAATCAAGTCATCAAGGCTGTTCTCAACCAAATATTCATTGAAGAAGTCTGTAACAAAATTGAGCACTATCCCTTTGGCAACAAGATTATCCTTAAGCAATGGCTGAAAAACGGTCTCTGCAGGTAATCCTGAGAGCTTCTGAGAAAATGCGAGCGCCGTGAATATTGCAAGCTTCTTCCTCTCATTTTCCTCAAAAAGCTCCAGAGACTGCAAGAATCTCCGTGTAACATTTTCAAGGTTCTTTATAAGGAAAGCTTTCCTCCGCAAAATTTTCTGTATGTATACAACTGATGGTAAAATAGCTTCACGAGTTGGTTCACAGTCGATTATAGAGTAAGGATGGCGTTCCCCTTCATCAGATTTCACTGAACCAGTTTGTGTACGTCCTCCAATGAAAACAACCTTATACCATAAGCGAGATCCATCAATTAATAATCTCGGAAAGACAAGCAAAAATACAAACGATACAAGAAAACAAAAACTAGTTTCCCTTAGAATGGAAGCTAATGAAACATCCACAAGATCGTGAAGAACATAAACATTCAGACACAAATCTCCTACCATCTTTAGTGAATATATAAACCCATATTTTACAGATTGTGGGGAAGTGATTAACAATAACTAGACGCCACCAGATGAATATAACATTTCAAGTGGACATGAGAACATTATATCTTAGGAACACATATGTGATACAGAGGCAATGCCGCGATAGAAGATATTAAGAATTACCTCAAAGAAAATGTCACCGTATCTCGAGAAATTAAGATCAGATGCCTCTAAACTTTTAGCAACAAGTTCCTATAAAACAACCAAAAAACAAAGTTATAAAGTTAAAATACAAGACTTTATACAAGCAATTAGAGCAGAAAGAAAAATACTTAATACAAGGGAAAGAAAAGTACCAAATCACCATCATTATCTTGATAAATCACAACAACAGCATCAGAAAAAGCTGCAGGATCTAAAGGAGCAGCAATATTCCTTTTGCGGGTCTTAATCCGCGTACCTCTACACAATAAAAATGAACAATCTTACAATCTCAAAGTCAAATACGCAACTTAATAACAATCATTCTAAACTCAATGTTCAGTGAAAGGTTACAGTTAGGTGAAGGAGATGAAAAACAACTTAAAGAGTCTTCTCATATGTCATTTCAAAGTACTTCATTAGACGAAAACTTGAAAATATCAGAACTAAATTGGTTAAAAACAACAACTAAAACCATAAATATATTTAAAAAAATGAAACTTTTCAACTTCCATGGACGGATTACAAAGGATTGCTCAAATTACAAAACAATATGTGGAAAAGCTTTAAAATTTAGTTAACCCAATTAGCAAATTATATGCATATTGAGAATCAACACTTACCCGAGAGTGGGTTTCTCCTTCGAGCTACAAGACAAAAAAAAAAGGATAAAAAATAAATTAGCAGGTGAAAAAAAAAAAGGAATCTTGAAAAAAATTATAAATTTGTAACCCTAGCAGTCAAAAAAAATCTTGTTCTAGCGATTTAATATTTTACATCCGAGCCCTCCAATTCAATCAAGAACGTATAGGAAACAAATTCAGAAGAAGGCAAAAAAAAAAAAAAAATTGAAGGAAAGAAAAGAGATCTGTTCTTATGGAGAAGACCTAATTCAAAATTTCCAGATTCGTCATCATAAGACTTGAAACAAAGGATGGTGAAAGAAGCTTTACCTCATAAACCAATATCAAAATAGAGATGAAACCTCTGTGGGATCAGAGAGAACTCAATTTACGAATTTCAAAAACTTAGCGATTCTGCAGAAAAAAATTTTGACCTTTATTCTCTCGTCTCGACGCTAAAAGAAGAGGAAAAGTTATGTAATGACGTATATAACCCTAATGTCTCAAATCGATCGGTTAATATCCGGTCCGGTTTGGTTCATTGACATTTGATTAGAATCCATTCCACGTCATCATTTTAATCATCCAATAAAAATAAAACATATCATCAAATAATTTTTTTTGTTTTTATTAAGAATTAATTACATTGTAAAAACAAATTTTTCATTAGCATTATTTAAAATAGTAGTTAATGAGTATTAAGAGATTTAAAAATAAAATAAAATAAAAGAAGTGAAAATAAAAACAAAAAAGAGTCTTAAAATGGCTATAAAGAAAAAACTTTGGAACTACATTTTTTATATTTTTACTCACATAATATAATGAGGGGGGATGAACACAAAAATAAGATAAATAAATTAAAATTTATATAAACGATATTACAATATAAAGAGATGAAAGACTAAATAATAAAAAAATTATAGATAGTCATAACCACTACAGTTGAATGATTCAATATATAATGTAGAGTAGAACAATAATAACAAAAATGTAATATACTTATAATATATGTAAGCAACTTTTTTTTTTTGAATTAAAGACAATTTACAATATTCACTTGATACATGTTTATTTATATTTATTAAATAAATTTAAAAAATATTTATAAAAAAATAAATAAATAAAATGGGTAAGAATTAAAAAAACTGAAAAATAATGTTAGTAAAAGATTTAACAAATTGAGTGTGAAAAAACTATAGAGCAATGATAGTTAACTTTCTCGAAATAATATAAATATCTACACCAATATTTTTTGGAATACTGTATGTTAGAATTTTTGAAATCATCTAAACTTTTTAAAAAATTTGAAAGTGTTATAATCTTCGTATTTTAAGTAAAAGATTCAAAAATTTTACACTTAAAATAACAAATATCGATTCGGTAAATACAAACTCAAATGTTACACAATAAAACATACATTTAGGGGTGATACATAATCTTTGTAGTTTATCATGAGTGGAAATGTGGTTTTGTCTATGTTGTGATAAAAAAAAATATGTTTGAAAATATTTTTGAATCGAATGGTTTTAACCTTACGGTATGCTAAATTTTATAGAAAATAATAATTGACTTTATAATTAATAATTTATTTATATTTATAAATAATTTAATTTTTTGTAGGGCCAATTTTGTCTCATAAACTGAATTTGAAGACATTTTTCCGTCTACCCGAAAGCAAAAGACACAAATGCAACTACAGTAAAATCTCTATAAATTAATAATGTTGGGACCAGAAAATTTTATTAATTTATCGATAAATTAATAATTATAAATTTATAGAAAAATATTATATAAAAAATAGAAAAATGAAGACAGTATTTCGATGTGTTTTAATGTATTTACACATTAGAAAACAATCACTGCATATATACAAAATTTAAATAATTTTTGATGCAATTTGAGAAGATAATATCATATATTTTTGATATTTAAAAAAAAAATAGAGATAAACTCCAATAACATTACAAATTTACGAATAAATAAACAACATTAAAATCATATTTCATTAAAATATCTTATATATATAATAAATTTATATGATTATTAATTTATGTTATTAATGGAACCATATATTTACATAGAGATTTCAAAAAAAAATATTATCTTATTATCTTATCGAAATGTGTCAATTATTACATCGGTCCAACTCGGGACCGAAATAGTTTATTAATTTAGAGAGGTTATTAATTTATAGAGTATTAATTTATAGAGGTTCTACTGTACAACGAGTCAATGATATTGACACTATGAAAAGGGTCTGGTGGTTTTACCCACAAAGTAGGCACGAGCCCGGTTACGGTTAGTTAACCATTGACTATGGTAATAATTTTTGTTTAATTTTAATTTTAACCATTTAATATATGGTTAAAACGGTTACGGTTAAAACAGTTATGGTTATATAGGTTAAGTACAATTTATATTTAATGATATGATAAAAATTAATATTGTTGACGTTTTAAAAAAAAATGAATTTAACCTCCATTGAAAAAGGTAAATATGATATACCAACTAAAACTTATTAGTATAATTGAATTTTTATATATTTTGTTCATTTTTTAAAACGGTTACGGTTAGAATTTTACGTTTGACCAATGATTGTTATGCGGTTACAGTTAATTAACAGTTACGGTTAATAATTTATTTTTAACCATAACTAATATATTTTTACGATTAACGGTTACGGGTTTTAACCATTTTATACTGTTAGAGTTTGATTACGGTTAAAAATAGTACGGTTGCGATCCGAAATACGGTTATGGTTAGATTTTGGCCATGTCTACCACAAAAAACTATAAAACTAATGCAATGAAATTAAGAATAGTTAAAGCTATGTGAACAGGCTTTGCAAAGAATTAAGCTTTGCCCATCATTTTTGCTATTTTTTAGATGGGTTGAGTGGTGGTGGCTTGTCGATTTGTCAACTCACCAAACCTCAACTATACAGACACGAAGAACATATAATAACATAAGGGTCGGTTTCTTACAGCCTCATTTATGTTTACGAGAATTCAAAGAAAGCATATAAAGACTTTGAAGAAAGATGGATATGACTAACTGAAACCGGGTTATATAGAAATAAACCAAGACTAGTTATCGGACAATTTAATGATAACTAGAGTAATTATGAGAAAGCAAAGGAGGACTAACAAGATCATAAATTCAGAAGCTTGTTAAGCAAAGAGGACTAACAAGATCATACAACTTGCGATAGCTAAGTGGCTAAGGTTTTTGATTGGTTAGATTATGATCACAGACTAATCACGTAGGAATCAAGCTAATAATTAATAGATGGAGATACAAAATCTGAGATCAAGAATGAAGTTTAATAAGACATAGAATACCAATAAACATTAATGAAACTCTCAAGAAATGTAGACATAGCCTTACAAGATGGAGAAGTACTCAAAACAGTAATTCTCAAAGAAATATAAAAGACCTAAACAGATCTACTTCACAAAGAGTATGATTGTAACTTAAACTCAAATTAATTTATGATTGGTAACAGTTTTGAGATATCAATGAATTAGAATCTTAAAAATCAATGGAAATAAATGTTAACAATAATGTTAAAAAAAAAACACCAAAAAACCAAAAAGAAAGTGTAAAAACAAAACCAAAACCAAATCCAAAATTTAACTACTAAATAAATCTAATCTCTAGAAGGTTCTTCGAGACGAATGTAATCATACATAACACCTTGAAACGGTCCTAGTGCTTTAGCTTGTCGAAGATAAATCGTGTTGGTCCCTGTTCTAAGCAACCTTCCAGAAACATTAATGCTATAAAGCCGGTAGATTCCATGGATTCCATGTCTTGCTATAGCATTATCTCTTCCAATATTACCCGTTGAGAAGATTGGCCTCGAGTATTCATTATTGATCCTTACTTGTAGATTAGCCCAAGAAGCTGATGACAAAGCTAGCTGCAGCGTGTAGCTACCTCCCCAGTTTACGTATGGAAGATGAAACACGATCTGCCATGTCGTTGGTACGTAGGTTTTATCATCGATTTTCCTTGTGACATGAGCATAGAACCAATCTTGGTTATAGTTACTAGTTCCAACTGTGTAGACAAGGTCATGGTTTGGATATAACTCTGTGTATCGTTGCCACAATCCGTATTGTCTAAACTTGTCCGAGTGGTTTAGATATATAGGGTTCATTGTATTCTTGTATGGCTCCGGTACAAAGTATTCTCTAGCGGTTCGATCCGGTACACCAATCTCCCATAACGTTGGACCGTTCCTAGGAGGCTCGTACACAACTCTACCAAGTCTAATCTCTGAACCTGAAGCTACGTTAACCCGGTTTTGGTATGTAAAGTCTCCAATAAAACCAGGAACCCATCCATACAGATTGTAACTTCCCGGTCTAACGTTATCTATCTTGAAATAACCGGTTTCGTTCGTCTTGGTCCAAAACTGATAACCCTTAGTATTTGTCTGCCACGAACCAGCTTCTCCGGGCGGTGCTAAACCGACATAAGCAAATCTTGCCGGCGTTAAGAATCTATCGTTGACTAGGAGACGACCTGTAACGATTCCTCTTTCTCTACGAGAAGGAAAGTCAGAAGAAACTACAAAATCGTACGGCCATGATTCAACTTCATCTTTAGACTGTCGTTTAGCATCTTCCCATAAGTTAGAAGAATCAGAGTTTAAGTAAATAAAAACAGGTCCCAAAACCTTTTTCCACGCTTCACCACTTTTGTAATGTGTCTCCATGTCCGTACCAACATAATGACCACTTGTAAAGCTTGCGATAGCCGTGGGACCGACATGAGACGTGAGCTCTTGTTTGATAGGTCCACCAGAACGGTACTCGCCACTAGGTGAGATAATCCAAAAGCCAACATGGGATTTAGTTGAGATCCAACCATGCACCTTATCGTCTTTGACCTCACATGAGTATTGGTACTTATCATCAACTTGGTTTTTGAACATAGGGTTACGAGGATGAGTTAGTTGCACAGCTTCTTTATAAGCAAGTGACTTAGCATGGTTACGGTCATCGTCCGTTGGCATCTCTCGTTGTCGATCATCCGCTACGGCCATGTAATGAAATCTATCAGGGTTAAGTTTAAACGCTATTCGAACTTGACCCATCTCAACTTCTGGCCATTGAGGAAGTCTCTCAAAGATTCCATAAGCATAGATTCCTGAAGTATTTGTACGTATAATATATCTCTTGTCTACGTTTAATGGAATATGAGAATGACCACCTTCCCATGTTCTAGAGAATGAAATCTCAACTTGCTCTTGTGTTTGAGTTATGATCTTAAATTTGGTTCCTTCGACTCTATCTAAGCTGCCTCGGCCTCTGTTTTGTCCTTGCCATGTTATGTCCCAATACCCTCGAACTCGGATGTGTGGATTAAGAACGTTATCGATTCCTTTGTAGTTGATCCCAGTTATAAGTCCTTGAGGACTTGAGAAACTGACTCTGATAAGCCCATTGTCCACTATTACCTCTCTTGTTTCATGTCTGTTTCTTATTTGTTGCACTGTTGGAGCTCTTGTTCCATATAAGTTGCTTGTCGGTTCAGAAAAAGTGATTGGAAGAAGAAGCAACAGAAGGAAACAAATAATTGATGAAGCTATCTTCTTCTGCGAAATCATCTTTTCTTTAAAAAATTCTGAAGATCGAAATTTTAATGTAAGCTAAGATCTTTGCTTCTATGCATATTTATATGCGTGTGTGGTTTGATTTGTTAAACGAAGTCCAAGACTATATGGGAATAGGTTCAACAAAACCTAAATAGGTGTTACTTTTGGCCATGACATTAGTTCTAATAGGACTCGGATTCATAGAAGAATACGGAAAAGGATTTCTTGATTTTCAATTATCAATTTTTATTTTGTTTATTAGAAATTAACAGTTTATTTACATTTTTGCATTGCATATTTTTGTCTAATAGTCGATTTCTTCGGATATAAAACATTTTAAATACAAATTTTAGAATTCAACATGTAAAATCACTATTTTCGTAATTACTATATTTTTATTTCTATATAAGTGGAAACAATGGCGGACTTAGGAATATTGTTTACCACAGTCAAAACATATAATATAAATATTAAAAAGATTGTCAAAAGTTTTAAGAAGAACAAAAAAAAATCGTCTTTACATTGAACATTTTAAAAAAACACCCTCCGATCTTTCATATTCTAAAATATTTTCGTCAGAGTCTCATTTGTGTTCGTCTCAAAAACATTTTTCTCAACAAAACACACTAAACGATTTCTCGACAAAACACTAAAACCAATATCATTATAATTTAAATGATTAATAACTATATATTTACACAATTACAAACAAAGAACAAATTTTAATACTTTAATCACATATTATTACAAATTAATTAAATTTAATAAGAATACCATAAACCACTATAAACATAATATTAATATTAAAATTTCATATTTTTCTAAAAAAAACAACATGTCGCCATAAAAAATAAAAGAAAACATCATCCCACACTTCTAATTTGGTTTATAAAGCCTGCCAACTACTAAACTTGATAGCGTATTCCTAGCCAAAATGCATTCAAGCGAGTAAGGGAATCAATAAGTAGACTAAATACCCGCGTGATGCGCGGAATTTCAGTTTCACAAAATTGTACAAATCTAATAAAACATGTACATATATAAGATTATATACTATTATTTTATAATAAAAGAGTAGATTATTACTATTTATATAATAACAAAAAATACATATCTAGAAATTATAAATACTCTAACTAAAAAATTTCTGTTATTTTTATTAAATTAAACTATACTATAATCTTATATTTTAATATACACATCAATTCAGTTTCTTTCTTCTTCATATTCTTTTAACTTAAAAAAAAAAAATTATAGTTAAATAATCTAAATATTTTTAAGAACTTATATTTTTAGAAATCTTTTAGTTATGTTAATAAATTAATCACTATTAGCTCAATAACACGTAATATTTAACACTCATATCAATTATTTATAAAATTTAGCATGTGTGTTTCTTTGAAAAATGACCAATCTTCTTATTATCAAATATCAACAAAGCCTCTTGTAGCTTGCATTTACTATTATTAACTTTAATTTTATTTTAGTTGTATATTTTATAATAATTCATTTATTTCTCTTATTTTTATTCAGTCCATATTATTTATGTTTTTCAAATACTTATACATATCACTTTAGATGAAATATATAAAATTAAATAACTTTTATTTTATTTTTAGTTGTATATTTTAGAATAATTTATTTATTGCTCATATTTTTATTCAGTCCATATTATTTATGTTTTTAAAATACTTATACATATCACTATAAATAAAATATATAAAACAAAAAATAAGTGTTTAAATAAATTTTATCCTAAAATTAATTGTTTATTGATTACTTGTAGGGTCTACATTAATGCTATGTGAACACTCTAGATGGAGTGAGAACTCTCTAATCTTATTATATAAACCTGGGTGGGTTGCACTCACGAGAGTCGACACATGCCCAAATTATAATTAACGAGATTGTGACATGTGTCAGGTATAACCTCGGATCTTGGCATGTGTCAAGTTGTTAATATAATAACAAAATTAAATAAAAAAAAGTTAAATACATTTTACTATTAGCAAAAGGTATATACATTTGTTTTTATAATTAACGTTTTCCTAATTATAAGATATAAAGATAAATATATTTTCCCATTCATTAACATAATTTAATAAAAAAATTAGGCTAAAAAAATAAATAATAAATAATAAACGGTTAATTTTCACTTTAAAATAAATTTCACTCTCTTTTCTTTCATCACAACTTTATCCAAAAAAAAAAATCTATCAGACAAAGTTTTTCTAATAAGATATTTCCTTTAATTTATGATGGCTAGCTCAAACATGATTTGACATTGGATAATTTATATCGCAAACGTTGTTATCGTCCTATTCATGCTATGGTGCGTCTTCTTCGAAAGTCGGAATTCAGAAACTCAAAAAGATAATGAGCGCATAGAAATAAATTTATTATTACTTGATGAAAATGTTAGATTTTTTTTTCATAGATCATTCTCTTAAAAATGTATTACAATTAATACTTGTTATTTAAAATTAGATCAGTTAGATCGCAAACGTTTTTATCGTCATATTCATGCTATGGTGCGACTTCTTTGAAAGTCAGAATTCAGAAATTTCAAAAAAAATAATGAGCGTATAGAAAGAAATTTATTATTACTTGATAAAAATATTAGACTTTTTTCATATATCTTTCTCTTAAAAATGTATTAAAATTAATACTTATCTTGTTATATGCCTAACTACTATTTAATTCATCATTCTCTTTTAAAATTAGATAAGGAATAATAAGATTTTATAGAGAAGAATTTTTTTTCCATTTTTTGCTATTAATTTTTATTTTACGGGTTATACAATATTTTCTATAAATCCGCATATATGCGGGTCCTTATCTAATTATATATATAATTTACTTAACATATTAAATGTTATTATCTGCAATAATCAATACACATGAAAGCCATTGCAATTTATTTTAATTATTAAAGATCTAACAATTAAGTACCCCAAATTTTTGGAAAATATGCTTTCTTGTAATGCTTTCCACATTTTACAAAAAAATGAAATGAAATGGTGCTCATTTTTAGTTGGTTTGAAAATCAATTTTTGGGGAGTAATGAAGCAAACGTACTTTGCAACCAAAGGGCATCACACGACTAGATGGAAGAAACTTCAACCATATATCTTTTAATGATTTTCAAACTCATTAGTTTAGTTAGAAAAATACTAATGAGTTTTTCTAACCTACACTCAATGTGCGGAAATCCACTCATCTGAAGATTTCCATCATTTTAATTATGTTTTCATAATCCATCTTTGAAGGCACAACATGGACCAATCGCCGTTGAAAATGTTGAAGAACATAATTCATCGCTCATAACAAACCAGGGCCAATCGCTCTTAACATACCATGGACATTACAAGAACAAGTGCAAATTTTGACCACTAATTTGATTGGAATTTTGTTAGAATTGACTAATTCCAATGACTTTTCAAAAAAATAGTTGGAAATGGAAAATGGTCGAAATTTTTTGACCATTTTTCTGACTATATATATCAATCAAATCAAATCAACAATAAAAATCAACATATAACAAAATGTAACAATGACAAACTAGAAATTGATAGGAAATTTTTTTGTATGTAAAAATATTTTGTCTATAGTGTTTTTTTTGTTAAAAGTAATATTAGCTTATAGTTTTTTTTCTATTTTAATCTTTCTTTAAAAAATAATTCACATCAAAATATTTAATTAATTTATTTTAAATAATACTATTTTAATCATTATATTTTCTATTTAAAGATGCCATTAATCTTTACATTTCCAACACAATTTTTTAGTACTTTAATTCAAAACTTTATTACCCACTATAGATATAGATACACATATTATACTTTTGTTACCACATTAAAGTATAATTTATGACTGAGTTTATATAACAGATAATAAAAATCATTAATCAAAACATAACTGAAAATAGCTTTAAAATTACAACTATATAACAAAAGTGACTTATCAATTTTTATTTTTCTTCGATTTCTGCAATTTCTTCCGTTTGATGAAAACAAAAAAATTTTGTTTCTTTCTTCAAGTAATAGTTTTTTTAAAAAGTAAATGATAGTAAGGTTTTTGCTGTCTTAAACTATCTATTGCCCAAATGTAGTATAAATGGCTTATCGAATCCAAATGAGAGTTTTGCAATCAATCAGGATACATCATGTCAATCTAATTCAAGCCAGATGTAAGATTGAAAGTAGCAGGTTGAAATAAACTAAAACAGAAACTAAGAAACAAGCAAAAGAAACTAAAGACAAAGATTAGAACTAAACAAAGTAAGAAACAGAGAAGAGCAAAATAAGAACAGAAAACAGAGTATGCAAAATTGATAAACTATTAAAGAAGAAGAAGGTCCTAAGGATGAGTTTTGGATCTGGGATTCATCATGGTGAAAGCTAGTGATTTTATTAACAACTTTTTAGAAGAGATCTCTCAACTATGAGCATCAATAGAGTGATAGTTCCACTACTAAGTTACAACTATCACCATATTCTATAAACTTCCTAATCTTGGAATCCACACCTATGCCCCATTGATTGTCACTGACACTCAGATAGCATTCCAATGAAACATAAAGAGAATAAGCATTAAGAATCAACTCATAAATATCAAACTACAACTTGCTTCCTATGATCTGTTTAGATCAATCATTGGAATGAAGCTCCAGATCTCTGATGTTAACAGATCTGGTGTTTCACAAGTGGGTGTACAAGGAAACAACTAGATCAGATCCCAAGTGTGTGTACATGGAATCAGCATTAGAAACAGCTAACCCATAAGAGATCATAAGCTTTTAGAACCCTAAATCAACTAGAATCACCATGAATCATAACCCAGATCTAACTCATCCTCAAGAACCCTAATCACTACTCAGACTTCATAACCAAAATCATAAACCCAGAAAATGAAATAGTTTTCATAATCATAATCTAGAGATTGAGATGAAGAAGGAACAAAAGAAATAAACTCAAAAGGATCAAAAGATCCAAAGTAATTGCAAATACAAAATCAGAAAGATTCTAGAGAGGTTTTCAGAGAACAAAGAGAATAAAAACGTGTATGTGCGGCTGCTGACCTAATGAGAGTATAAATACTCTAGGTAAAAAACCCTAGTACAAAAAGAAAAAATAAACTAAAGTCCTTAGGTCGGTGGCCTTGAGCTCGGATCCCTTGGTCGAGTGGTGTGATCGAGTGGTGTTGCTTCAAGCCTTGGATCCTCAGACTCGGTTGCCTAAACTCGGTTGTGAGGTCGAGTGGATGTGGTCGAGTCTTCTGTCCGAGTGCTGTCTCCTCTTTGCCTCCAGCTCGGTCTTAAAGTCGAGTGCATGTAACCGAGTGCTTGTGTTCTTCTCATCACCGAGCTCAGTTTTGTTGGTCGAGTGCAGGTGGAAGAGTTGGCTTGGTGGGCTCCTTTGCACTCGGTTTGGTCTCATCGAGTGCTCTTTGTCGAGTGCATGTTAGGCTTGATCTTTAGCTCGGTCTTGAAGTCGAGTCTTCACACCGAGCTTGTATTTCCATGTCCCTTGATCTCCAGAAAACATGCAGAATACCTAAAAGACAACTCCAATATGCAACATGTATGCAAAACTAAAGTAAAGCCTATCATGGACCCTATATGAATGAAGTAGATGGATATGGAGTGAAACTGAAGATGAAACTATGCTAAAATGGATAGAAATGCAAGTTTAAAAGTAGTAAAATGCCGAGACATCAGTAAATTATAACCATAGTTAACTTATTAGGAATATTCTAACATTTACTTACTTATGAGTTTCCCGCCAAGTATAACTATAGTCATTAAGTAATAGTTTTTTCTTCTATTTTACTCTTTCTTTAAAAAATAATAATTCACATCATAATATTTATATAATTTATTTTAAATAATACTATTTTATTAAATCATTATATTTTCTATTAAAGATACCAATAATCTTTACATTTCCAACACAATTTTTAGTACTTAATTCAAAACTTTATTACCCTTTATAGATACACATATTATAAGTTACAACTTTTGTTACCACATTAACGTACAATTTATGACTGAATTTATATAATAGATGATAAAAATCATTAATCAAAACATAACTGAATTTAGCTTAAAAATTGCAACTATATAAAAAACGTGGCTTATCAATTTTTATTTCTCATCGAATTCTGCAATTTCTTCCGTTTGATAAAAAAGAAAAAAACCCATTTGTCTCTTGTTCGATAACATCTTCCAATAAATTATTTCAATGATTCAATAAATTATTTGTTTCCATTTGTTTCACCACTCTTTTTCTCAAGTTAGACACCATCCCTCGATTCTTCATGGATTGGGTGACCTAATCAATTATAACCATCAATTCCTTTCTCCTTCACCCAATTTTTTTACGGTAAACATTACTATTTTATATACACGATGATTTCGATCTTTGTGAATTTCATTTTGTTCTTTGGATTTCAAATTCATAGAAATGGAGTACGCATGACACCGAAATTCATCATGCTGTGAATAACAACAAAGACTGAGTCGTATATAAGAATTATGTTTGGTACAAATAATATTGGAGAAACCTAAAAAATTAAGCAGTATAAGATGGAAAAGTTGCTGAAAAAAAGAGCAAGATGTTTAGGAAATATGAGATACTCTGAACATGAAAATGAAGGTTTGATTTTTTTAAATCTTTATTTTTTGTTTGTCGAAATTAGTTTAGTTCGAGGTTATTTGTCGAACTTTTTTAAAAGACTAGATTCGAACCCGCGGTGTCAATTGTTTAAATATATATTTGTAATTTTTTGTTTATTTACCATTTATAAAATATAAAAAATTAACTCGCGGGTCACATATTAACTTGCTATTTTTCGGCCCAAAAAAGTTTATGGATTTAAAGCCCATTTATTTATGCAAACACATTATGTTGGTCTGCAAATATTGTCTACATCCGATCATGTTTTATTGGTCCTCCATCGCCACCTACTGGTTCAGCCGCCACCTCCGATGTCTTTAACTGGTGCTCTCTCTTGCAACGCCGTGGGATTCGACTTTGCTTGTGATTCTGCACAGTCGATAACTCTATATCCTTCGAGCTCCATCTCACCCAACTGTGATAATATTCAGCATGAATGTCCTTTCATAAATTTTCTCTCATGAGAATAGAAAATTTTGATACTTCTCCTCTGTTTATTAGGAAGATCTACCACCATTATCCTCTTTTTGGGAGAGATCATTCATATCAGCCTCCTTCAAGGAGCGAATTTTACTTCCATTGTGCTTTCTCTCTATGAGAGATGGTACCTTTCCGGTTGGTCAGTAGAGAATATTTTTATGCTCCTAACCGCTATGTTATCTTGTGTAGAGACCTCATCGAAACCAAAACCAGAAAATGCAGTAGGATTTTTTTTTTTTTTTTTTTTTTTTTTTTTTTTTTTCTGTTTCTGTTTTGTTCAAATAAAGTTAGATTCAAATGTACACAAACTCAACCTCTAGTCTTAATTTTTTTGTCGTGTTTATTTTGTGATAGTGGCCGCATGAATTTGAAACAACTAAAACCGGGTTTTGGTTGATTCCACATTTTTACTAGGTTCATTCACTGTAAGCAGATATTTGAAAAAAAAAATTTGTCCTCTAATAAATAGACAAATTGGACTTTTGAATGATTCAATGAGAAATAGGAATTTTGTTGTTTTTGTGAAAATAAAGACGAATTATTAAGAAATGAATATGTTTTTTTTCCTGAAACGTCTAAAATTTATTCATCTATTTGTTACTCCTTCTGTTTCATATTAGTTGTCGTTCTAGGTTGTTTTACGTAGATTAATAAAATAATTGATTTTTCTCTTTTACCCTTAATTAATATTTATTTGGTTTAATTTTATTGGTCAAACATTAAAATAAGAGGGATAGAACTAGAAAATTCTACCAAACATCTGCATTGAAAACCTAAAACGACAATTAATTTGAAACAAAATTTAACTCCTAAAACGATAATTAATTTGAAACGAAGGGAGTAATATATATTTACAAAGATCGATTAAATCGAAGAAACAAAAATATAAGTGCTTCATTTCGGTAGGTTTTATTCGTTAATTGAACAAGAAAGATTATGAATATGAATTATTTTCTTTCACTTTTCCGGAAAGAAAAGAAGACCAAAAAAATAAAATAAAATTCAATAATTATGTTTACCTCTATCCAAACGGTAATTGTATATTGATGGATTGTTCCGCATTTTCCAATATTCGAAACTATGCGCAGTCATAGTTTGTTGAGAAACATCAAAATCTAATGTTAATAGCTTTATTCATATATACATTTTGTATATAAAATTTTGTAACAAAAATAGAAACACTAAACGAGAAGAATAGAAAACTTATCACACTAAAGACTTGCAAAAAGAAACTGATCGAGCTCTGGTCTAATCAATGGCTTTTATTGAGGCGTTAATCTGTCGTGGTTTCTCGACATCTCCGCTTCCAGAAGATTTGTGGGTAGTTTTCATAATGGTGTGCTTCCCTCTTGTCGGATTTAAAGTCTTTGAAAGGTACTTTGGCTTCGTTATAGGAGATTTCGTTAACTTGCTAACAGGTTCGTTTTGTCCATTGTGGTTGGCTTAGATCATCTGATATTTTGGGAGTTTTTTTTTGTTAGAGTTCATGTTTCTAATCTTGATTTTTCATTTTGCTTTTACAATTTATAATTTTGTGTGTCTTATTTAGTCTCTTTCTAAGTTTTTTTTTAATGGAAAAATTACGGAAGTTTTGGACTTTTGCTCCGTATCTCCCTCAGTATCCGAAACCAGACTTTCATAATAGTTAGGACTTTGTTTTTTTTGAGGGCTATACTTTCGAGGATATCTAGTTATTCCGATGGCATATGTAAAGGGTGCTTCATTAATTTTGAGTGCTTTAGTTGGACTAAATGTGAAGAAATTTTTTAGTTTCTAATTTTGATGATTATTATGGCTTTTTTTTTCTTCATTTTTTCTTGGAAAGAAAGAAATTAATTAATTATTTAATTACATTTACCTTTCATCGGACAATGATCATATAATATTGTAGCCCATTTTTATATTGAGCTCACTATTGAATTATTCCTTTATTTTCTAAGCAAGTAAAAGCTCCTTGTTTTTTTTTTTGTCAATTAGTCTCGCCAATGTCGTCGTCCCGAGAGAAGAAGAGGAAGATGAAACGGTCGCTGTCGCCGGAGTCGACCCCAAGTCCGTCACTTCCATATGATTTGGTGTTGAATTGCTTAGCCCTAGTCCCAAGATTGTATTACCCAAATCTCTCTTTGGTCTCCAAAAGCTTCCACTCGATCCTTACTTCACCTGAGCTTTACAAAACCCGAACCCTCTTAGGCCGAACCGAGACTTTTCTCTATGTATGTTTACGGTTCCCTGATGAAACTAACCCTCGCTGGTTCATTCTCTACCGGAAACCTAATCAAACCCTAACCACTAAGAAGAAGGATTCAAGTTTCAATCTTTTGGCTCCAGTTCCAATGCTCAACTCTCCTACTGTGGAATGGTCAAATATATTAGCTGTTGGTTCTAATCTTTACGCCATTGGCTCAGCTTCTTGCTCTAACGTCTCCTTCGTTGATTGTCGTACTCACACTTGGCTTGAAGCTCCAAGGATGCGACTTGCTCACACCAATGGCAGATATGATGGGAAGATGTATTTACCAGGAAGCTTCGAAAAGCCAGAGTCTTTGAACTGTGTTGAAGTTTACGACACAAAGACTCAAACTTGGAAGACTCTTTCACCCGAAAAACAACGGATATTCAAATTCGAAAATCTGGAAGGAAAGATTTACATTAACCTTGATGTAGAATCTAGTAGGGAGCGTGTGGCTTTTAAGCCAAAGGATTTGACATGGGAAGTGGTAGCTTTGGATATAAATACGGATTGTGTTCCTGTTTGTATGATAGAGAACATAACCTATGTATATATGCCTTCTGGAAAGCTTTTATGGGTAGATCATAACACTTTGGGACAAGTTTGGAGAAACTTAGAGGGTTTAGAAGGGTTACCTAAGTTTGCTAGTTATAAATCTGTTAAATTGGCGAATTATGGTGGTAAACTTGTGGTTCTGTGGGACGCGGCAAGTGGGCTTAAGGAGAAGATTATTTGGTGTGCAGAGATTTCGCTTGAAAAGCGAAACAAAGAAAAGATTTGGGGGAAGGTTGAGGGGTTTGATGCGGTTCTTACAGTCCCTGAGTCTTACAAATTCGTGTGTGCTGTTTCTGCTACTGTTTGATTAACGACTCATGAGGCAGGTTGAACCGTAAATCATGTTTTATGTTTTTAGCACAATGCAGCTAACATGGTAGATGAGTAAGCTTATTTTGTGACTGTCTCTTTGGTAAAAACCCTTTGATGTCAAACTCTTTTTGCTACTGCTTCATGAATGACTCATAAAACTAGCTGGTGATGTTGTTTTCGTTCTGAATATATGAATGCTTGTCTCATGCTTTTAGCAGGCGTTGTTTCATTTCTAAACATATGCACTCACTTCTTGAAGACTGGATTAAGCTTACTTTGTCTATGAAAATACTTTTGTTTGTGTTGTTCCATAGAATGATGCAAAGAACTAAAACAAGATGCAGAGTTAGTGCTTGTTTTATCTATTGTATAGTCCTTTGGGTTTTATTGTTTAAGGTAAGGCTTATGTTCATGTCTTGTAGCCACTGAAACAATTTGAGGAGTCTCTGTTTCATTACCAATTAGGGATATGGAATAGGAAATAGTACTAGTGGACTTTGCCAAAACACTTTTGCTTTTCTTCTCAATCGAACACAGAATCATCATTATTCAATTGTATACTCTCCTTTTCGTTTTGTATGTTTAATTAAAATCAAGTTAGATTCAAATGCACACAAATCAACCTCAATTCTTATAATTTTTAATGTGTTGTGTACTATTTACTGCTAGTGACCGCATGCATTTGAAACAACCAAAACCAGTTTTGGTTGATTATAAGAAGAATTATGACAAAATATATATTTGAAAAGTGTTTTGTCCTCTATTAAACAAACAAATTATATTGGACTTACGGATTATTCGATGAAAAAGATGGATTTTTTTTGTTCTTTTGTGAGAAAAGATTATTCCGTTAAGAAGTTGGTTCTCTTAGTATGTCAATGAATAAATTGCAAAAATATATGGTGTCTTGCTTATTCTATTAACAAATGAATATGGTTTTTTTCTTTTAACGTCTAACTTTATTTATTATAATGATATTTTGTTAATATATTTACAAAATTCGACTGAATAGAAGAAACGAAAAATTAGAAAAGTAATTAATATGTAAGTTTCATTCATTAACAGAACAATAAAGATAATTAATATGATTTTACTTTTTCTTTTTGGAAAAAAAGAACACCAAACAAAAATGATTAATTATTTAATAGTTATATTTACTTTTTTTTGGGGGACAATCATTATATACACTAGGCTAATACCCACGCACATGCATCGGTTTTATTATGAATTATTTTGTCACAATTTTTCTTTAAACTTATTTACTTCAAATTATCTTGAGTTTTATATGTTATCCAACATGGTAATTTATAGAATACATGTTAGTTATTTTCAATAATATATTATTTTGTATATTTATATTTAATTTATAGGTCCCTAAATATTACTTAAATTATGGAGTTTGTAAAAATTATAATTTCATAATTCTAATATACATATACTTTCAAACAGTTCTTGTTCCATGAATAGGGTAATTTCTTGATTTTAGATTTTCAAAAAAAAAATTCAAAGCTCAAATTTTTTTTAGTGCCTTGGTTGGTCTAAATATAAAGAAAATGTTTAGGTTATTTTGTAGGTTTGAGTGCTTAATGAAAGTTTTTTGAATTTTTCTAAAGATTAGCTTATTTAATTTATATGCCAATGATAAGTAAAATGCATTTGAAATACCATTTGGTTGATTTTACATTTAAATAAATTCATAAAAAGGAAACTATAACAAAATATACTTTTGGAAACTGAAAAGTATTTGACCCTCTACTAAGCAAACAAAGTAGACTTATGAAAGATAGTGACTCTAAAGAAGTTGTAGAAAATTTGGTTTTCTTAGTACTTCAATAAATAATTGCAAAAATATATGATATCTTAATTCTTTTCACCATTTTTATTTTGAAATGAGTATGGCCGGGGTTCTGCTTGTTGTTTTCATGTGTTCTTATCTTGTCACTTTTTGTTTCCGTTATCTAATTCTGTTGTAGCTTAGCTTTCTGCGTATATTTTTGGTCTTTCCGTGTTATGTGTTTCCCTGTAACCGCTATCAAAAATTTAAAAAGGTAAAAAACTTAACATTTTACCAAAAAAAAAAAAAAAAATTTGTATCCAAAGGAAATATCAATCAAATATTTGATTTAGCAAGAAATCCATTTGATATTTTTGTGAGTGTTATGAACATGAAATTAGTAGCTAGTAATAGCAAACTCAGCAAGAAACCCATGTTTTTAGATCCGACTCGGATGACCGGATCCGAATCATAATATTTTTTCGAGTCACCGGGTCAGCGTGTCAATAGATTATAAATTTTTATACTGTATTATATGTATAAATTTATATATCTTCAATCCATGTTTTAAGAATATGATGTCAAATAATAATTTCAAAGTGACTAAAATTTCTAAATTCGAATTAAACAAAAAAAAGATGTAAATTGCCAGGGACGAATCAACTAATAATGCATCATATCAACAAACAATGATTATTATCACCATTCTGCTTATTTTCTTTCAAGCGACAGAGAAATCTTCATCAAAATCTAAATAATAAAAATAACATTTAGATTTTGATGAAGATTTTACTATATCGCTTGAAAGAAAATAAGTGGAATGGTGATAAAATTTTAGTAACTAAAACCTTATTAGCTTAAATTCCTGATATATAAATGCGCTTCCCTAACATCTACATGATGATCGGTGATATTGCCAAAGTATAGTGATTTTGTTGGAGTTATGGACGGAATTCATGCGTTAAATATTCAACTTTTATTTTTATTCACATGAAAGATATTTATATGAAGCTTATATTAATATGTAAATTCAACATTTAATTTTCAAATAATTCTGATATTATAGAAAAAAAAATCTGAAATTGGTTATCTAAAAAATATTTTTTTAGAAGTTAGTTCAGCGATTCCAGATATTCGATTTTAGTATTGTTTACATTTAAAATTTGAATAACTTAAACCGTATAAGCTTACATTCATAATATAGAAATGCGGTTTCCCTAACATCTACACTATGATCGGTGATATTGCCAAATTATAGTGGTTTTGTTGAAGTTGTGGACAGAATTCATGCGTAAAATATTCATGAAAGATAATTATACGACGCTTATATTAAAACTTATAGTCAACACTTAGTTTCCAAACAATTTTGTATTATAGAAAAAATAATAATCTGAAATTGGTTATCTAAGAAATATTATTTTAGGAGTTGTTTCAGCGATTCCAGCTATTCGATACAATTGTTTACATTTAAAATTTTACTAACTTAAGACAACAATTATTTTCTCTGTAACAAACAATTAAACCGATTCCAACAAGAAACTCATTCCTAAATCATTAGGCTTTTAAGTTTAAACTAATAACTAAGAATTCCCCTCAAATCTCAGATGAAACTTTTAAATCAAATCCTAATAACGTTTTCAATAACAGTTGATTTGATTGTATATATTAAAATCATTAATCCAATAACATTGGAATTTAAAAGATATTTTAAAATTCATGTTTCAGTAACACATGATTTGTCATTTTAACTCAAATCTCACCAAATACTCAGTCCAATACACCCTCCTAAGTCTTCTGAAACAATGGTTTAGCCACTGATTGTTGTTTAATCTTAACTCACATTTAACAATTGCCTTTTTCTTGTTATAGATTCGGTGTCTGTTCTTTGTTTATCGGTAACAAATAAAGTAGGAAACATTCTCATGACATAACTAATGCACCGTTTATTCCACAAGGTACATAGATAATTCACAAAAGGAAAAATAAAATAAAAATAAAGACTTGTTTAAACAAACACTTATAAGGCATGACTGCTTTTGTTTTCTTAAAAAACAAAATAGCACCATGCAGATTCTAACAAACAACAAGAGATTCTTCATTTTAAATAGATAACTGAGCATTATTTTTCTCATTTGACAAGATTTAGAAATGAGTAACAAATCAAAATCCCATAATCAGTCCTCTGTCATCATAGGGAAACAAATAACATGAGACAACAACTATTTTCTATGTATCAGTCCTATGTCATCCCAAATCTACAAAAATCATCAATCTCTAAAATCTATTATGGGTTTAGAAAAATCAAATCTAACTGTAACCGATCTCAAATTAAAATGAAACATAGCATCTAACTTACATAATGAAAGTAAAATTATTGAAATAATCAACTAAAAATCAAAACAGAAATGAGAGATGAGATCAAACTAAAAGAGCAGGGACTAAAGATGCTTACTGGTTGCGGTAATTAAAGTCGGAGAGAAAGAGACTGAGAGACAAGAGTCGGAGACGGAGTAGTAGAGATAAAATCGAAGAAAAACCTAATTTCCTCCGCCTCCGGCTGTCTATTCGTCTCCGTCGCTATCTCACCGCCTCTAGCATTGTCGAGTCCATTGTGGTACTAATTGAAATGACCGCACTCGTTTTTTTTTTTTTAATAAAACCGATAATTATTATTCCCATAAATAATAATTAACTCCCCAAAGCAAATAACAATGCAATTATCCTGGGCGTTCGGATATTCGGGTCGGGTTCGGGTCGGATTTTTCGGGTTCGGGTTTTTCGGGTTTACAAATTCCTTACGCATTCGGGTATTAGAAAACTTCGGGTCGGGTTCGGTTCGGAATTGGTCGGGTTCGGGTTCGGTTCGGGTTTACCCGAATATCCAAAAAAAAAAAAAATTTGAATGTAAATCTACTAAAGTACTTGAAAATATCCAAAATTCTAAAAAAATACAAGGGTAATACAAGTATTATTACCCAAATCTACCAAAAAAACAACTAAATATACTCAAAATAAATCTAAAATATCCAAAAATCATGAATATTTAAGCATTTGTCTTATTACAAGTATAATTATTACTAATAATATATTAGTATGTACATATATTTCGGGTATGTTCGGTACATGTTCGGGTTTCGGTTCGGATCGGATTCGGGTTCGGGTTTTCGGGTTTTAAAGTTTAGTACCCGTTCGGGTATTTTAATATTTCGGGTTCGGATTCGGGTTGATTTTTTCGGATCGGGTTCGGGTCGGGTACTCGGGTTCGGATATTTTGCCCAGGCCTTGCATTAAATTATTTAACTCCACAAGCAAAATAATTAATATTTCCATAAATATTAATTACCACCCCAAACAAATATTATTCAACTACACATGAGTAATATTTACTCACTCCAACAATAAAATACCCTTTTTAAACAACCGAAAGGATATTCGATCCAACGATATTTCCAGAATACGACGACTTGAGTTGAGAGTCGAAGTTGGTCTGTATAGCTACCTTGGCTTTCATAGACAATTTCTGTTGTCTACAACTGTTCTCGATAAACGAGAAACCGGACTCGAGATCGATAAATCATCACCCAACAATAAAACAATTTTAAATGCTAAACCGAAAACATTTAAACACACAACGAGTTTAGATCATCCCCTCTTCCTTGCCTTGATTCCACAGTTTCACGAACTCTTTTTCTGCATCAAATAAAAATGAGAGGCATAAGTATTTCAACAAATACTTAGCGAGGCAATCCTCCCGTCTACAAGCTATACACACAAACGATTAAAATTATTTAACGTATTAAACATGAAAATACCGCAAACAAATCAACCATCTCAAGAAACACTCGATCTAGATCCACCAGAGATCATACGGCCTACAATCATGCAAACACATCAAATAACTCAATCGCTTAGATAAGCTTACGGTCCTGCACTCACCTTTAGCCACGCACGGAAATTCCCAAAAACTTCCCGGAATGAAAACACTTCAATTCCACAAACGTGTGCCTAACAAATAAAACAAATCGAACCTTTAAACACAAGAAACGAACACGAAAAACACCAGATCGATCGATCTTGGCTTAGATCAATCGATCCCAACTTGCGTGAACATCTCAGATCGACCAAACAAGGCTAGATCGATCGATCCTGGCCAGATCGATCGATCCTGACCAGATCGATCGATCCTGACCAGATCGATCGATCTACACCAGATCGACCAACACGATCACCTTCAACACTTACGCGCCTCGAAACAAAACATGAATAAATCAACAACTAACCGTTGAAAGCTCAATCCCACCGATGAAACTCAACCCCCACATGTCCTGAAGCTAACTACAAAGTTTCAAGATGATCCGTCCACAGACGAACTCGCGATTGCCCTTTGAATCCACGTTGGTCCGGTTCGCGTCTGAAACAGAGCGCCTCACGGAAACGTGAATAACTTTCAGAATATTAACTCAAATCCAATTCCGCAAATTGGTACACCGAGATAAAAGACTTAACTACAACGCCACAAACATTCTCTACCTTTGCAAACGATTTGCTAGGTCAAACTCCTGTTTCCTTCTCACCCCCGAAACAGCTCTCCCACTTACTCTTCTTTTGCACACCACCACAGCAACCTCCGTCTCCTTTTCCCTCGAGACATTCACGCCCACTCAGCCACCAAGACTCACCTCCTCTATCAGAACACCCCAAACCACAACTCAGCTTCACACTTAGCTCTTTCCCCAAAGCCACTAACAAAGCCCCTCCCTCACTTCACCCTTCCTCCCACACCAAAACCACTCAACTCTCACGATTTTCCTCAGCCCAAACTCTCACTTTTCTTAACTTTTCTTTTTCTTTGCTGCAGATGGAGAGAAGTGTCGGCAAAGAGCAACAATGGAGAAGGTGGACTGCTTTGCACAAAAGGTGTGGAAAAAGAAAGGTGCATAGGCTAGCTTTGGAAAAATAGGTGTGGAAAAAGGAGGCAGCTAGGTGGGTACAAAAATCTGATTTAATCAGATTAAAAACAATTGAGGTTTGGTCCCTGAACTTTCCAAAAGTTCCCGAACGGACCCCAAACTTCTCAATCGATCCCGCACACCCCTACAGGAAAATGCAGCGTAATTTCCCAATTACTGCAGAAATTCCCGGAATTAATTTCCCAGAGAAATCTACGCATAAATCCCGGTTTCAATTTCCGAAAACTCATTTTCGGAACACGGGTGTAACAATTCTCCCCCACTAAACTAGATTCGTCCTCGAATCCTTAGACATAGTTCAATCCGCTATGAACTCAACACACCTTCGTCGCAACGATCCCTACCCTCTCATGGTCAACCCGACCATACAACTCCACTTATCCCACAACCCCGTGAACCCTCTAGTGTCAACTTGCTTCAGAGAACTTTTGACAAGAGTTAGATAAGATAGCTTTTAACTTAGCCATTCTTTTTAGCGATTTCTCATGACGAACGTAATAAAACAAACAAGTACCGTACGTTCGAGAATCGGATCTACCGCATAGAACTGCTCATGAGTCATCCGATCAAACCACTTATCTCATTTTCCCTTAACAAGTTTAACTAGAAACACGACTCTATTCCCAAGTCACAACCCAACCACTCTCGAGATCTATATTCAGCCGCTATGCTTATACTCACGTTATAGACATACACTGCTCCCAACTCATACTCGTACCACTCCCACCCTCTGTGCAAGGCACTCTGGGCTCTGGGTACCTCATGCCACTCTCACTTACATGCCACAAAGTCCTGCAAGCTATCGGCATCCAACCTATACCACTCCCACTCTCAGGACTTGTCAGCCCTTCGAGCTCCGGGTATCCGGGGAAATCCTCATCCCCGCCTCTGGAGAAATCCATCTCCCATGAGTCGTACAGGACCCACCAGTCCTTGGAGCAAGCAAGTCTAACGTCTATAAGCATGTCCGGCCGAATCTATCTCATAGAGTCCACACGCCACATCACATGGTGACACTCACCAACCATATTCCCATCCCGGAATATCAACCTATCCTATAACCACTACACATGTTATCTTAAGGTATATCTACTTACTCAGGGTATTCCATTTATCTTTGTTCGAAGAATATTTCTAGTTTATACTCTAATAAACTTTTCTTTATTCTCATGACATCACAAGTCATAAACTCATAAAAATACTCCTCTTATTCAATTTCACATAATATTCATCGTATACAACATGACACACAACTCAAAATGTGGAATTAGAACCCATCGATGGAAACTCAAGCCTCAGCTTGCTTCTCGAACCACTTTTTAAATCTCGTTTCCATCCTTGCCTCTGGTTCCCAAGTCTCCTCCTGCACACCATCACAATCCCATAACACCCTCATCATTGGAATCTTCTTCCGACGAGGCTCTTTGACCCTCCTCTCGAGAATCCTCAAGGGTCTCGCCTCAACGGTCATATTAGGCTGAAGATCTGTCGGAATCTTTTCCAATACCTCATCATCCTTATGTAGGCATTTCTTCAGCATCGACACATGGAAGACCTTGTGAAGTGCTCGCATAACCTCTGGTAACTCCAACCGATATGCAACCGGGCCAACTCTCTCAACTATCTTGAACGGACCCAAATACCTCGGACTCAACTTAGTCTCAGTAATGGATCTGTTCGGACCCCGCAACAATGCCATCTTGAGATATACCCTATCTCCCACTTCAAACTCGAGATCTTTTCTCCTTCTATCGGCATAACTCTTTTGCCGATCTTGGGCTTCCTTCATGTTCAGTTCAAAACTCGGATCTTCTCCGTAGTTTCCAGAACAAAATCTGCACCCAACATGCTCCTCTCCCCCACTTGGGTCCAGCATAATGGTGTACGACATGGTCTCCCATACAGCGCCTCATATGGAACCATCCCGATACTCGCTTGGTAGCTATTATTATAAGTAATCTCCACGAAGCTCAGGTAGTCCACCCAAAGACCACCCCAGTCAAGCACACACACACCTTAGCAATCCTTGAGAGTCTGGATGGTCCTCTCGGATTGCCCATCTGTCTGAGGGTGATAGGCCGTACACATGTGTACCTTAGTACCCATCTCAGCCTGAAAGGCCTTCCAAACACCGAAGTGAAACTTGGAATCATGGTCTGAGACTATACTCACATGTACCCCATGAAGCCTCACTATCTCATTGACAAACTTCCTAGCCAACACCGCAGCTCCCTCGGTTTTCTTAATGGCCAAGAAATGTGCTGACTTGGTCAAATGATCAAAAATGACCCAAAAAGCATCCTTGGTCCGCGAGACAGGTAAGCCGACCACAAAATCCATCGTAATCATATCCCACTTCCACTCTGGAATGGGTAAGCTCCGCAACAACCCGCTCGGAACCTGATGCTCAGCCTTCACTAACTGGCACACATCGCAAGCCGCGACCCAGTTAGCCACAACTTTCGTCATCCCGACCCAATGATAATACCTTTTAAGTCCCGGTATATCTTGGTCGCCCCTGGAAGAATCAAAACATACACGCACAGGCCGCACTCAGGATCTCTCGACCGATCGGTTCCCTTGAGTCAACCCAAGAAACCGACTCTCCAACCGGTCCAAAGCCTCTTGGGGAAAGTACTTGGAGTTAAACTCCACCATAATTTCCTCCCAAGATAACTCTGCTTGGACCCTCCTGGCCGCAACACCTCTCCACCAGAGATGTGCGTCACCCTCCAGATAGTGGACTGCGAGATCCACTCTATATCCCGCTGGACACCTGATCGAACGGAAATTCCGTTCCATCCGCATCCTCCACTCATCTGCCTCTTCCGGCTCGGCACCACCCTGAAAGAAACTCGTGCCTACGCTTTGCAATTGCTCCATCATTTTGAGATATGATGGGCGCTCTTCCGCATCCACAACCCTC
This sequence comes from Barbarea vulgaris, assembly GCA_963667165.1. Taxonomy (NCBI): domain Eukaryota; kingdom Viridiplantae; phylum Streptophyta; class Magnoliopsida; order Brassicales; family Brassicaceae; genus Barbarea; species Barbarea vulgaris. The sequence continues at coordinate 41,587,226 of OY763887.1, read as the reverse complement.
GGTTGCACCTCCACTACCGGTGGTACCATTGGAGCTTGCACTGGTACCCTTTCCGGTAACCGCTCCAACAGCAAAGCCAAGAAATTCGCAATGGGATCCTCTGGGACCGGAGCTACACCTGCTGCCACAACCGCAGCACCCGCTGGAACTCCAGCAACACCGGCGCCAACACCGGCCACACCCTCCGTCCCATCCTGATCCTCATTAGAGTTCCCGACCCGCTCAAAGGTAACACTCTGTGTCACACTCTCCTCCACCACCGGAGTCCTCGCGTTCCTCCGACCGCGACCTCTACCTCTTTTAGCCATCTCTACCCAATTGATGACTCTTTGATCAAACCTTAACAACCTCAGAAGCCGGTTCAACAACTCGAACTTCTACGGTTAAGATTTAACCGAACAAGATTAATCCATATTTAATTCCCAAAATTAAATAATGGTTAACCTCCTAACTCAACCAATTCCATGGTCTTGAGTTAAACAAACATCCGTAATTCCCCAATAAAAGAAACTCAATCCGGTTTGCTAGTTAAACCAAACCCAAACCGGACACCAAACAGAAAAAAAAAAAAAAAAAAAAAAAAAAAAAAAACCAAAACAACTTACCGTGGAATCTCTTTAAAGGCTCGAAGAGGATGATCTCTAACTCCATACTCAAACAATTGACTAACTCACATAATCAATTCAACTACGGTTTACCCATGCATTACCGTACCACAAAAATTAAATTAATATCAATTTAATTTTTCTAACCCGTCCTAGAGCCGTAATTGCTCTGATACCAAATTGAAACGACCGCACTCGTTTTTTTTTTAATAAAACCGATAATTATTATTCCCATAAATAATAATTAACTCCCCAAAGCAAATAACAATGCAATTATCTTTGCATTAAATTATTTAATTCCACAAGCAAAATAATTAATATTTCCATAAATATTAATTACCACCCCAAACAAATATTATTCAACTACACATGAGTAATATTTACTCACTCCAACAATAAAATACCCTTTTTAAACAACCGAAAGGATATTCGATCCAACGATCTTTCCAGAATACGACGACTTGAGTTGAGAGTCGAAGTTGGTCTGTATAGCCACCTTGGCTTTCATAGAAAATTTCTGTTGTCTACAACTATTCTCGATAAACGAGAAACCAGACTCGAGATCGATAAATCATCACCCAACAATAAAACAATTTTAAATGCTAAACCGAAAACATTTAAACACACAACGAGTTTAGATCATCCCCTCTTCCTTGCCTTGATTCCACAGTTACACGAACTCTTTTTCTGCATCAAATAAAAATGAGAGGCATAAGTATTTCAACAAATACTTAGTGAGGCAATCCTCCCGTCTACAAGCTATACACACAAACGATTAAAATTATTTAACGTATTAAACATGAAAATACCGCAAACAAATCAACCATCTCAAGAAACACTCGATCTAGATCCACCAGAGATCATACGGCCTACAATCATGCAAACACATCAAATAACTCAATCGCTTAGATAAGTTTACGGTCCGGCAGTCACCTTTAGCCACGCACGAAAATTCCCAAAAACTTCTCGGAATAAAAACATTTCAATTCCACAAACGCGTGCCTAACAAATAAACCAAAACGAACCTTTAAGCACAAGAAACGAACACGAAAAACACCAGATCGATCGATCTTGGCTTAGATCGATCGATCCCAACTTGCGTGAACATCTCAGATCGACCAAACAAGGCTAGATCGATCGATCCTGGCCAGATCGATCGATCCTGACCAGATCGATCGATCTACACCAGATCGATCGATCTACACCAGATCGATCGATCTACACCAGATCGACCAACACGATCACCTTCAACACTTACGCGCCTCGAAACAAAACATGAATAAATCAACAACTAACCGTTGAAAGCTCAATCCAACCGTTGAAACTCAACCCCCACATGTCCTGAAGCTAACTACCAAGTTTCAAGATGATCCGTCCACAGACGAACTCGCGATTGCCCTTTGAATCCACGTTGGTCCGGTTCGCCTCTGAAACAGAGCGCCTCACGGAAACGTGAATAACTTTCAGAATATTAACTCAAATCCAATTCCACAAATTGGTACACCTAGATAAAATACTTAACTACAACGCCACAAACATTCGCTACCTTTGCAAACGACTTGCTAGGTCAAACTCCTGTTTCCTTCTCACCCCCGAAACAGCTCTCCCACTTACTCTTCTTTTGCACACCACCACAGCAACCTCCGTCTCCTTTTCCCTCGAGACACTCACGCCCACTCAGCCACCAAGACTCACCTCCTCTATCAGAACACCCCAAACCACAACTCAGCTTCACACTTAGCTCTTTCCCCAAAGCCACTAACAAAGCCCCTCCCTCAGTTCACCCTTCCTCCCACATCAAAACCATTCAACTCTCACGATTTTCCTCAGCCCAAACTCTCACTTTTCTTAACTTTTCTTTTTCTTTGCTGCAGATGGAGAGAAGTGTCGGCAAAGAGCAACAATGGAGAAGGTGGACTGCTTTGCACAAAAGGTGTGGAAAAAGAAAGGTGCATAGGCTAGCTTTGGAAAAATAGGTGTGGAAAAAGGAGGCAGCTAGGTGGGTACAAAAATCTGATTTAATCAGATTAAAAAAAATTGAGGTTTGGTCTCTGAACTTTCCAAAAGTTCCCGAACGGACCCCAAACTTCTCAATCGATCCCGCACACCCCTACGGGAAAATGCGGCGTAATTTCCCAATTACTCAAGAAATTCCCGGAATTAATTTCCCAGAGAAATCTACGCATAAATCCCGGTTTCAATTTCCGAAAACTCATTTTTGGAACACGGGTGTTACACTAATTTTGAAAACGGAACGCACATGCATGAAAAAAAACATCACCATTTCCATTCCTTACAATTCAAGCAGCACCAATCATCGAAGAAGATTTTATCTATGAAGCTTCAACATTGCATTTTAAGAAGCCATTTTCAGGTCGAGTCCAATGTTCATGAAAACGGAACTGACCTGGTTTGTACCATCTGCTTATCCTTCTCTTTAACCTTCTTCCACAATTCAGCTTCCTCAACAACATGTGTCACTAAAGAAAAATCCTTCTGCTCATTTTCAAAGAGAAACACATTCCTATTTTCCAAATTCCCCTAAGAAGCCAAGGTTAGCCAACAAAAAATTGGATGGCGTCTTAGAACTATCAATGAGATCAAAAAATACTTTATGTTGACAAAAGAAAAAAAAAAGATTCAGAGGGAGCATAACTTACAATTCAAGTCTGCAAGATCTAACCACTTTCTGATTTTTAAAAAATTATAAAAAAAAATTGAAAAGTAAAAAAAAAACAGGAGATGTCAGTCAAATATTTTTAATTTCAAGGACATTTGAGAAAAATTCTCCTTAATTTTTTTTAAACATCTAATTCATTTATTAAAATCAAATCGGATACCAAAGTTTTTACATCCAGAGTAGATCAAAGATAAGCAACTCTGAGTACACATCAACAAATACATAACTGATCATTAAAAAGAACGATGAAGAAGCGAATTTTCACGATGCTTTCGATACCAAAGCCTTACTCGCAAACATATAGTTTAAAATATGTTTCTTTCCTTTTTCTGAGTCAATCCCAATTTGATGAAATATTCGTTCTTGGTTATCCTCTCTTTGGCTACATATACTGGATGGAACTCCATATTCTTCTAAGAGTACCTATGGAACTTGGTATCTTCTCTATCGGTGATTCGTTGTTTCTCCATAAATTAGGTTTTTCGGGATCCCATATTCCTCGAACCATACAGCAACATGTTTTCGTATTTTATATTCAATCATTTTACCAAAATGGTTTCGAGAATGTTGGACACCATGGAGAGTCAGCCCATGGTGTCCAACATAAGAGTTCTTTTAGAGTCCTCAAACCATAGTCATGAACGGTGTCCAACATTCTCGAAACCATTTTGGTGAAAGGATTGAATATAAAATATGAAAACATGTTGCTGTATGGTTCGGGGAATATGGGATCCCTGAAAACCTAATTTATGGAGAAACAACGAATCACCGATAGAGAAGATGCCAAGTTCCATAGGTAATCTTACAAGAATATGGAGTTCCATCCAGTATATGATAGCCAAAGATATGATAACCAAGAACAACGATTTCATCAAATTGGGATTAACTCAGAAAAAGGAAAGAAACATATTATACTATATGTTGGTGAGTAAGTCTTCGGTATCGAAAACATCGTGAAAATTCGCTTCTTCATTGTTCTTTTTAATGATCAGTTATGTATTTGTTGATGTGTACTTAGAGTTACTTATCTTTGATCTACTTTGGATGTATAAACTTTGGTATCCGATTTGATTTTAATAAATGAACTAGATGTTTTAAAAGAATTACATGGAGATTTTTCTCAAATGCCCTTGAAATTAAAAATATTTTACTGACATCTCCTTTTTTTTTACTTTTCAATTTGTTTTATAATTTTTAAAAATCAGAAAGTGGTTAGATCTTGCAGACTTGAATTGTAAGTTATGCTCTAACCCCTCTGAATCTTTTTTCTTTTTTTTTGGGCAAAATGCCTTTGAATCTATTGTGCATTTTTTATTCTTGTGTACTCCAGCGCAGAAAGTATGGGAGTTAGCAAACATTCCTCTCCTCCAACCTGATTTTTCCAGCTCTGTTTTTTGTCAACATAAAGTATATTTTTTGAAACAACCACACCCGAAATTTTTTTTTTTTTTGCATTAAAATAATCATAAATAACAATTCTCACTCAACAAGACAATTCCAAATTCAACATCAATAAAACTCGCTTATTAAACCCAACAACATAAAACAACGACACGAGTCCTAATCATCCTCCTCCTCATAGCCTTGATTCCACGATCACACTTTATCCTTACCTGCATCAAACACACACAGATGATGCGTAAGTATTATCATAAATACTTAGTGAGGCGATCCTCCCAACTACGAACTATACACACAAGCAAGTAGAACCACGCAATTCCAGAACCCAACCAAAACACGACTCACGATGCTACGAACCCAAAAATCACATCAACACAAGAAAGGAACTCGGAAAACGGCCTAGAACGACCAGATCGATCGATCCTGGCCAGGATCGATCGATCCGGAACAGCCGTGAACCACACCGAACGATCGATCCGACCCGGATCGATCGTTCCCGACCAGATCGATCGATCCCTGACCGGATCGATCGATCCCGACCAGATCGATCGATCCCTGGCCAGATCGATCGATCCACCCTTACCCGGATCGACCAACCATCGGTCGATGCACTCGATCGATCAACTGCAAGGGATCGATCGATCCCAACACTGGATCGATCGATCCAGACCCTCTGCAACCCACGAATTCGACTTCTACCAAGTCGAATTGCCACAAGAAACCTCCAAAACACCACAAACCTGAATACTAATGATACTACAACACTACCCAACTCAAGGATACAAGAAACAATCCATAAAACTCCATGGATCTAACCAAAACCATCAAACAAGCATCAAAAACGAGAACAATGCTCTACAAGCTTAGTCCAGCCCTTGGTCACGCACTCACCTCGAATTCGGATTGATTGAAGTCACACAAAGCTTCCCCAGGCCAGCAAGAACCTCCACGCTCAAGCCACAATCTCTGAAACTCCTTTGAAACTTCCCAAAAGCTCCAACTCAACAAACTCTTCCTTCTTCCTCTTAAACCCACAATTCCTTCTTCCTTTCTCACCTCTTCACTTCCTTAGCCTCTCTCTAACACCACCTGAACCTCCAGAAGCAATCCCAAGCGAAAAAATGGCGAAGGAGGAAGAAGAAACGTGCTTAAAAGGATGAAAAAGTCGACCTACCAACTCTGCCGACAGCCTGGATCGATCGATCTAGCATGGATCGATCGATCCACTCCACAACCGCGAAACAACACTCAGCCATCAAGATCGATCGATCCCTATCTGGATTGGCTCGAAAATTGATTCTTGACCTCTTTTTGGGAGACGGGTGTTACAGTTCTCCCCCACCAAACTGGATTCGTCCTCGAATCCTTAGACACAGCTCAAACCGCTATGAACTCAACACACCATCGTCGCAACGATCCCTAACCTCTCATGGTCAACCCGACCATACAACTCTACCTATCCAACAACCCCATGAACCCTCTAGTGTCAACTTGTTTCAGAGAACTTTTGACAAGAGTTAGATAAGATAGCTTTTAGCTTAGCCATTCCTTTTAGCGATTCCTCATGACGAACGTAATAAAACAAACAAGTACCATACGTTCGAGAATCGGATCTACCGCATAGAACTGCTCATGAGCCATCCGATCAAACCACTTATCTCATTTTCCCTTAACAAGTTTAACTAGAAACACGACTCTACTCCCAAGTCACCACCCATCCACTCTCGAGATCTCTATTCAGCCGATATGTTTATACTCACGTCACAGACATACACTGCTCCCACTCATACTCGTACCACTCCCACCCTCTGTGCAAGGCACTCTGGGCTCTGGGTACCTCATGTCACTCTCACTTACAGGCCACAAAGTCCTGCAAGCTAGCAGCATCCAACCTATACCACTCCCACTCTCAGGACTCGTCAGCCCTTTGAGCTCTGGGTATAGCAACCATACCACTCGCACTCTCAGGTCACAAAGACCTTCAAGCTATGGTTATCACACTCATACCACTCCCACTCTCAGGACTCACAAGCCCTTCGAGCTCTGGGTATCCGGGGAAATCCTCATCCCCGCCTCTGGAGAAATCCATCTCCCATGAGTCATACAGGACCCACCAGTCCTTGAGCAAGCAAGTCTGACGTCTACAAGCATATCCGGCCGAATCTATCTCACAGCGTCCACACGCCACATCACATGGTGACACTCACCAACCATATTCCCATCCCGGAATATCAACCTATCCTATAACCGCTACACTGGTTATCTTAAGGTATGACCACTCACTCAGAGTATTCCATTTATCTTTGATCGAAGGATATTCCCAGTTTATACTCTAATAAACTTTTCTTTATTCACATGACATCACAAGTCATAAACTCATAAGAATACTCTTCTTATTTAATTTCACATAACATTCATCGTATACAACATGACATACAACTCAAAACGTGAAATTAGAAACCATCGATGGAAACTCAAGCCTCAGCTTGCTTCTCGAACCACTTTTTAAATCTCGTTTCCATCCTTGCCTCTGGTTCCCAAGTCTCCTCCTGCACACCATCACAATCCCATAACACTCTCATCATTGGAATCTTCTTCCGACGAAGCTCTTTGACCCTCCTCTCGAGAATCCTCAAAGGTCTCGCCTCAACGGTCATATTAGGCTGAAGATCTGTCGGAATCTCTTCCAATACTTCCTCCTCCTTACGTAAGCATTTCCTCAGCATCGACACATGGAAAACCTTGTGAAATGCTTGCATAACCTCGGGTAACTCCAACCGATACGCAACCGGTCCAACTCTCTCAACAATCTTGAACGGACCCAAATACCTCGGACTCAACTTAGTCTCAGTAATGGATCTGTTCGGACCCCTCAACAATGCCATCTTGAGATATACCCTATCTCCCACCTCAAACTCGAGATCTTTCCTCCTCTTATCGGCATAACTCTTTTGCCGATCTTGGGCTTCCTTCATGTTTAGTTTCAAAACCCGAATCTTTTCTGTAGTTTCCTGAACAAAATCTGCACCCAACGTACTCCTCTCCCCCACCTGGGTCCAACACAAAGGCGTACGACATGGCCTCCCATAGAGTGCCTCGTATGGGGCCATCCCAATGCTTGCCTGGTAGCTATTATTGTAAGCAAACTCTGCCAAGCTCAAGTGGTCCACCCAATGACCACCCCAGTCAAGCACACACATCCTCAGCAAATCCTCAAGAGTCTGGATGGTCCTCTCGGACTGCCCATCCGTCTGAGGATGATATGCCGTACTTAAGTTCACCCTAGTGCCCATCTCTTCCTGGAATGCCTTCCAGAACCCCGAAGTGAACTTAGGGTCCCGATCTGACACTATACTCACCGGTACTCCATGAAGTCTCACTATCTCCTGCACATACTTCCTAGCCAGAGCCGTAGCTCCATCGGTTTTCTTAATGGCTAGAAAATGTGCCGACTTGGTCAATCGATCAACAATGACCCAAATAGCATCCTTGGTTCGAGAAACCGGTAACCCAACAACGAAATCCATCGTAATCATATCCCACTTCCACTCGGGAATGGGTAAACTCCGCAATAGCCCACTCAGAACCTGATGCTCTGCCTTCACTAACTGGCACACATCGCACTCTGCGACCCAGTTAGCAACATCCTTTTTCATCCCAACCCAATGATAATACCGTTTTAGATCACGATACATCTTAGTCGCTCCTGGGTGAATCGAAAACTTGCTCGCATGAGCCTCACTCAGAATCTCTCGCTTCAACCCCTCATCCTTGGGTACACATACCCGCCCATGCACAAGAATAGTCCCATTAGCTGAGACTTGATACTCTGAACCCTCAGCTCTGGAGACCTGAATCAACCCTTCATCTTTTTCCTGAGCCAACCGAACCCTGCTCAAAAGATCTGCCTGATTAGTCGCCTCCAAGCCCAACGGTTCCTGAGATATAGCACACAACCTCAATGTGCTAATTTCGTACACCAAGGACTCCATGTCCCGCTCACTAGCCGAAGATACTCGCTTGCGACTCAAAGCATCTGCAACCAAGTTTGCTTTACCGGGATGGTAAGCTATCTCCAGATCATAATCAGCCACTAACTCCATCCAACGTCTCTGCCTCAAATTCAACTCGGGCTGAGTGAACAAATACTTCAGGCTCTTATGATCTGTGAATACCTGAACCTTCCCGCCGTAAAGATAAGACCTCCAAATTTTTAAGGCAAACACCACTGCAGCCATCTCAAGGTCATGGGTAGGGTAGTTGCCCTCATGCTTCCTCAACTGCCTCGAAGCATAGGAAATCACCTTTCCCTGCTGCATCAACACACAACCAAGGCCAACTCTCGAGGCATCTGTATACACCACATAAGGCTCACCCGGCTCGGGCAATGCCAACACTGGTGTACTCGTCAGCATCGTCTTCAGGTTTGCGAAACTCTCCTCACACTCTGGAGACCAATCGAAAACAACATCCTTTCCTGTCAGCTTAGTCATGGGTTTAGCCATACTCGCAAAACCCTTGACGAACCTCCGATAATAACCTGCCAAACCAAGGAAACTCCTGATCTCCGTGGCATTCCTTGGCCTCGGCCAATCTCTGATGGCCTGAATTTTCTCTAGGTCTACTGAAACTCCCTCCTCAGAAACAATGTGGCCCAAAAATCCAATCTCCCTCTGCCAAAAGCTACACTTACTCAACTTAGCAAACAACTTATGCTCTCGTAGCTTTTCCAGAACAACTCTCAGGTGTTCCCCATGCTCCTCGGGATTCTTCGAATACACCAAGATATCATCAATAAAAATGATCACGAATTCATCCAAATACTCTTGGAACACGCTGTTCATCAATCGCATGAACGCAGCTGGTGCATTCGTCAACCCAAAAGGCATCACCACAAACTCATAATGCCCATACCTTGTCCTGAAAGCCGTCTTTCGGATATCCTCCTCATCAATCCGAATCTGATGGTACCCAGAAGCCAAGTCTATCTTGGAGAACCAAGTAGCCCCTCTCAACTGATCCAACAACTCATCAATTCGCGGAAGAGGATACTTGTTCTTCACAGTGACTCGGTTAAGTCCCCGGTAATCGATACACAACCGGAAACTACCATCCTTCTTCTTCACAAACAACACCGGTGCTCCCCACGGTGAAGTACTCGGCCTGATAAAACCCTTACTCAACAACTCCTCCAGCTGCTTTTTCAGCTCCGCCATCTCTGCTGGAGCCATCCTATACGGTGCCTTCGATATTGGCGTTGTTCCGGGTTCCAACTCAATCGTGAAAGGATCTGACCGTGACGGCGGCAATCCCTGCAGCGACTGAAACACATCCTGGAAATCCTGAACAACCCGAATATCTCTAACCTCCAGATCTCCAACGGTCTCAGGGGTAACGATGGTCACTAGATAAGCCTCGTAACCCTTCTCGATCATTCTCTCCGCCTGAATGACCGATATTACGAGACTCCCGGAAGTTGGTCTCACCCCCTGGTACATCAACCTCTGCCTCTCCCTCTCGAATATTACACGCCCGCGTCGACAGTCTAGATGCGCGATGTACTTACTGAGCCAATCCATGCCCAAAATGACGTCATACAACTCCACTGAGCATATGATCAAATCAGCTGGCATAGATTCTCCGGCTACCTGAACATCCACACCTCTAACTCGACCAAAAATAGATAGGAACTTCCCTCCCGCAACCTTCACAAAACCCAACGGCTCATTGGGTTCGCCTCGCAACTTGGCCTTCTCGGCCAATTCCGGAGTGACAAAGCAATGCGATGCCCCGGAATCGAATAACACATGGGATTCAACCCCTCCCACAAACAAGGTCCCTGCACATACCCATGTGCCGAGAACCTTAACCACCCCTCACGGAGACAGAAATTTTATAACCGAAAGAATTTAACACAGATAAGTCAAAAAGGTACCTGTGATCGGCCTGGAGCTCGGCTCTCCCGTCTCCGCGATGGAATACACCCGAGGCGCAGGTGCTATCTGCCTGATCGGTGGAACTGTGGCTGGCATCATCTGCAGTCCAGCACTCCGCTCCTCTGCCTCCTCGACGGTGTAAACCCGAGGTGCCACCGCACTCTGCCTACTCGACGGTGCTACTGCTACCCCTCCCTGATGCAACTTAGGGCATTTGGGCTTGATATGCCCAACTTCCTTGCAATGGAAGCACACCCGAGTATCTGGAAGGGCCTCACCCTTCTGCGGACAGTTGGCCACCCTGTGATCCATACTTCCGCACCCAAAACACCCCTGGCCACTCTGGCTACTCCTCACAGGGCCTCCACGTCCTGCACTCCTTGAGGGACAACCCGCGATCTTGTGATCCTTGCTTCCACACCCGAAGCATCCTGGACCACTATGAGTACCCCTAGAAGTGCCTCCCCACTTCCTCTTCTGCCCTACCACCTGCCCACTCCCCTTACTTGACCCTGATTGCTGCTGCATCTTCTTGGCCTGGAAGCTCAATGTAGACGATGCTACCTCCTCCCTCAGACCATCTTCTATAGATGCGGCCAACTCAACCAACTCTCCCAATGTTCCAAACAACTTGCCAAGGCAACGGGTCCTCAACTCAGGCTGCAAGCCTAACATAAACCGTCGCACTCGGGCCTGCTCACCCTCCATAACTCGACCAGCATAAATGGAAAGCCGGTTGAACTCCGTCTCAAACTCCCGGACAGTCCGGTCCCCCTGAGTCAGACTCAAAAACCTCGCCTCCAACCGGTCTACTGCCTCCTGTGGAAAGTACTTGGAGTTAAACTCCTCCACAAAATCCCCCCAAGTCAACTCCACCTGACCTCTCCTAGCGACTACACTCGTCCACCACAGATGTGCATCGCCATCCAAGTAATGAACTGCCAGGTCAACTCGGTATCCCTCTGGACACCTACACGACTGGAAGTTCCGTTCCAACCGGGACCTCCACATATTGGCCTCCTCAGGACCGACACCACCTAGGAAGAACAACGTGCCCATCCTCTGCATCGGCTCCATCATCCTATGGTAGGATGGGAGCTCCTCCTCAACCACAACTCTCGGCCGTGCCTCAACCACTGGTGGCACAACTGGAGCTGGTACCGCTACTCTCTCTGGTAATCGCTCCAACACCAAGGTCAACAGATCCTCAATACGGTTATCCCGGGCCTGAGCATCACCTGCTGCCACACCCGCAGCACCCGCTGGAACTCCAGCCTCACCGGCACTCTCACCGGCCGCACCCTCAGACCCCAATGGACCCGTATGCAGATCTCCGCCTTGCTCCACCGTGGCACTCTGTGCCTCTCCCAAACCCACCACTGGAACACGGCCTCGGCCTCTACCACGGCCACGGCCACGTCCACGACCTCTAGCTCCTCTAGCCATCTGCACTTTCACAAGCAGATACTTAAAACCCAAAACAATTTAAACAAAAAAATCAATAAAACACAACTCACCGTGGAATCACTTGAAGGCTCGGAGAGGATGATTCTAAGACTCTACACTCAAACAATTTCTAAATCATCCTAGAACCGTATACGCTCTGATACCAAATTGAAACAACCACACCCGAAATTTTTTTTTTTTTTGCATTAAAATAATCATAAATAACAATTCTCACTCAACAAGACAATTCCAAATTCAACATCAATAAAACTCGCTTATTAAACCCAACAACATAAAACAACGACACGAGTCCTAATCATCCTCCTCCTCATAGCCTTGATTCCACGATCACACTTTATCCTTACCTGCATCAAACACACACAGATGATGCGTAAGTATTATCATAAATACTTAGTGAGGCGATCCTCCCAACTACGAACTATACACACAAGCAAGTAGAACCACGCAATTCCAGAACCCAACCAAAACACGACTCACGATGCTACGAACCCAAAAATCACATCAACACAAGAAAGGAACTCGGAAAACGGCCTAGAACGACCAGATCGATCGATCCTGGCCAGGATCGATCGATCCGGAACAGCCGTGAACCACACCGAACGATCGATCCGACCCGGATCGATCGTTCCCGACCAGATCGATCGATCCCTGACCGGATCGATCGATCCCGACCAGATCGATCGATCCCTGGCCAGATCGATCGATCCACCCTTACCCGGATCGACCAACCATCGGTCGATGCACTCGATCGATCAACTGCAAGGGATCGATCGATCCCAACACTGGATCGATCGATCCAGACCCTCTGCAACCCACGAATTCGACTTCTACCAAGTCGAATTGCCACAAGAAACCTCCAAAACACCACAAACCTGAATACTAATGATACTACAACACTACCCAACTCAAGGATACAAGAAACAATCCATAAAACTCCATGGATCTAACCAAAACCATCAAACAAGCATCAAAAACGAGAACAATGCTCTACAAGCTTAGTCCAGCCCTTGGTCACGCACTCACCTCGAATTCGGATTGATTGAAGTCACACAAAGCTTCCCCAGGCCAGCAAGAACCTCCACGCTCAAGCCACAATCTCTGAAACTCCTTTGAAACTTCCCAAAAGCTCCAACTCAACAAACTCTTCCTTCTTCCTCTTAAACCCACAATTCCTTCTTCCTTTCTCACCTCTTCACTTCCTTAGCCTCTCTCTAACACCACCTGAACCTCCAGAAGCAATCCCAAGCGAAAAAATGGCGAAGGAGGAAGAAGAAACGTGCTTAAAAGGATGAAAAAGTCGACCTACCAACTCTGCCGACAGCCTGGATCGATCGATCTAGCATGGATCGATCGATCCACTCCACAACCGCGAAACAACACTCAGCCATCAAGATCGATCGATCCCTATCTGGATTGGCTCGAAAATTGATTCTTGACCTCTTTTTGGGAGACGGGTGTTACATTTTTGATCTCATTGATAGTTCTAAGACGCCATCCAGTTTGTTGTTGGCTAACCTTGGCTTCTTAGGGGAATTTGGAAAATAGGAATGTGTTTCTCTTTGAATATGAGCAGAGGATTTGAATTCTTTAGTGACACATGTTGTTGAGGAAGCTGAATTGTGGAAGAAGGTTAAAGAGAAGGAGAAGCAGATGGTACAAACCAGGTCAGTTCTGTTTTCACGAACATTGGACTCGACCTGAAAATGGCTTCTTAAAATGCAATGTTGAAGCTTCATAGATAAAATCTTCTTCGATGATTGGTGCTGCTTGAATTGTTAGGAATGGAAATGGTGATGTTGTTTTTCATGCATGTGCACTCCATTTTCAAAATTAGTATCACAATGGACTCGAAAATTCTAGAGGCGGTGAGATATGCAGAGATAATGCAACTTAACCTCAAGCTTGCAAAAAAAATAAAAATACATTGGTGAAGACTAAAGACTGAAGACTACCAACTTAACATTCACATGCAACTTAGTTTCAAATTCATGCGATTCAGTTCTAACTCATGCAATTCAATCCTAATCAACTATATGAATGCAACACACAAATTAATAACAAGATCAACTCGGCATAAGCTGAATCGTTGGTCCGTCAACCGGGTTAACAAGATGCATCCTGGCTTAGCCAGACCAACATACCGACCTGCTCGATCTACTTTACAGAATGAGCTATCTCTCTATATGCAGGGCTTCTCACTTTTCAAAATATCTCTAAAAAGATTTGCACTCGGGCCAATGACTTTAACCAAGGTAGTGTTAATGAGATTGTGAACATTGATGAGGAGAAGATCAAAGATGAGCAAAAAAAAAAGGGGGTAATGATGGAGTTGGGAAATAGGAGAGTATCATTGTCACTAGTGTTTCACCTGTTCAGGAGGAAAAAGTAAACTTTCTCAAGGTGAAGGAGGAGAGGTACAAGGAGTAGTTTATTTAAGATGGGGTTTTTTTGTTTTGGTTTGGCTAATAACTTTAAAATTTTCGTATTGTTTGGTTTTCTAATAATTTCAGTAATGATTATCATTGAATGTTGGTTTCATTTTTGCATTTTCTATTTTAATAGTTATGGAATAAGTTGAAAAAAAATTATTTGGGTTCCTTTTAATCTGCCTACCAAAAAAAAAAAACAATGAAAAAAATTGAAAACTTACACCATACTCAAGAGGTAAGCTATTCCCATACCGGATTGAAAATACTGTAAAAACAGGAAAAAAAGATGTTCTCAGTACTTCCCTTGTGAAGCTAAGTAGCATAAGCCTTGATAATAAAACAACTACAGTCAGCAAAACACAAATCTTTTGACCATTGAAAGAAGAAAAAGTTGTGAGCATTTAGAGACTAAGGGTCTGTTCGTTTGGCAGTCGCTGGCGACAGCGACCAGCGACTGCGACTGTTCGTTTGGCAGTCGCCGCGACCAGCCACCAATCGCAGCGACTAGTCGCAGCGACCAACGACTAAAATTTTTGATCACTGACATTTCTTGGCGACTGAAATTTTTAATCGCTGAAAAACGTAAAATCGCTGGTCGCTGGTTGCGGAAAACGAACAGAGCAGCCACCAGTCGCAGCGACTTGTAAACGAACAACAATTCTAGTCGTTGGTCGCTGTCGCTGGTCGCTGTCGCTGGTCGCTGGTCGCTGGTCGCTGGTCGCAGTCGCAGTCGCCAGCGACTGGCAAACGAACAGACCCTAACCACAATCAAATCGAATATATAAAGCACCATTTCAATCATCATAAGGGATGAAAATGCAGGACAATCTCAAGATCAAAAACCATATAAAGTGGAGAAACAATCTAACAATGTCTGAAATTCATCCAGTGTTCTACATTGAAGAGTTAAGAAAGTAAACAACCGAGATCCAATAATATTGAAAATGCAGGTTTGTTAACTAAGTCTAAAACACAATCATAGGAAGAAGAAACAAAAAATATGATGGTTTCTTAACCGTATCTAAAAGATAATCTATTTTAGATTTTAATTAATATTTATATAGTAAAAATTTATTCACAACCAACTCGGCACTATACATTATTCCAGATTTTTCTGAAAATATTAAAAGCTATTAAAACTAATTTTCTTTTTCTATGTCAAAATTTATTCATTCTCTATATTCAACCATCTTATTTTCTTTGACAGCTTAACAATTAGAAAAGCTACACCATGAGAAAACAAAAAGATACCAACAGTGCTGATAGAAAAAATGATGCAGATGACAACACTTTTGTACAGAAAAGGTTTAGACATGTAAACCATTTAGAAAATCAAGATCCTAACAGTTCTTCTTCCTCTATGAAACACTTTATACCAGTTACTTCAGTTTTCACCAGATTTCTTAAAAATGTAACAAACTTACCTAATTTGCCAAGATTAGAAACATCTTCATCTCCATCACCTGCAAGTACATGGGAAGTAATTAGGGGTACGATGTTTGGTTATATTAGGTAGTATAGTTTAGTTTATGTTATATGACATTGTCACTTAAATATTGCTAATCTGTTCAGTTTAGTTATAGTCATTTATTTCGAATTCAAGCTTCTTAGTTGGATAATCTGTTCTATTTAGGTAAAGGCATTGATAGAAGAACTTCCATCCAAACCACAAATAGACAGACTCAAGACTATATTCCATCATCTTTGAATTTCCAATTCAAAACCCCTTTAAGTGGTAGGAAACCGTGTTCTTTATAGTGATATTTATATAACATTTTGTAATTGTGTATTTTTTTTTTTTTTTTGGTTTTCTACAGACTCTCAATTTCTGGTTTCTTTAGAGTTATTTAAACAAATTATATCCGTAAATTTTCTTCAAAGCTTTGTCTACTAATAATTTCATTTTTTAATTGAATTTTGAAGCGTCTCCTTTGATTAAATTTTTTTATTAACCATACATAAGATAAGCATGATTTATTTGTTTGACTGATTGATTTGCAGTCCTTTCAGTCGTGCTTGAACTGAATACCAATAACAGTAACGACAATTGCTTTGCATGCATGGGAATAAACACATTTAAAGTACTTTGCATTTCAATGATTATATCTATGCATGATAGTTTTTTTCAAATGTATTAATAATGTTGACTATAATCTGCTGTAGTATATTGCACGGTAAAACGTGGAGGCTCATTGTTGCATATATTAAGCGTATCAAGGTCCATGTTTAGTTCTTGATACGTTTGCGAAATTCATTTTCAATTTTTGAACAAATTGAATTGCCTTTCCCTTCAGTCTGTTTTTTCCGATTATAAAAGTCTCATTGGGTGTACGAAGGTGTGAATTTTGTGATGGGTGATCAGAAGAAGTCAACAGCTAACAAAAACATATCAGGAGATGAAATGCAGATGTCACCATCTGTTTCTCTGAACTCATTCTGCATTTTTGGACATTTAAGCTCTGACTTCTTCTGATCATCCATTTCAAAATTCACACCTTCGAACACCCAAAAAGACTTTCATAATAGGAAAAAACAGAGTGAAGGGAAAGGCAATCCAACTTGTTTAAACTGGAAGATGATTTTCGCAAACATAACTAAATATGGACCTGGATACACTTAATATATGCAACAACGAGCCTCTACTTTTTCCATGTGATATGCTACAACAGATTCTAGTCAGCATTATTAATACATTATAAAAACTACCATACATAGAGATAGGCATTGAAATGCAAAGCACTTTTAAATGTAATTATTCCCACGCATGCAAAGAAGTCGTCGTTACTTTTATTGGTTAAAGATACAAAATACCAGAGTAAATGATATTCAGTTCAAGCAAGACTAGAAGGACTGCACACAATCAGTCAAATAAATAAAGCATGCTTATGTATGCTTAATAAGAAATTTAATCAAAGCAGACACTCAAACTTCACTTAAGAAAACAAAATCTGAAATTTATTAGTAGACAAAGCTTTGAAGAAAATTCTTGGATAATTTATTCAAGTAACTCCCAAGAAACCAAAAATTGAGTGCAAAGATGTTCATCATCAGTTCATCAATTCGTCAATTCAAAACTTACCAGAGTCTATATAGAAACAAGCATCTATAAAATTTGTATAGAATCATAACAACTAGTTACCTATCAAAAAGTATGTTTATCATAGTCATAATTATACTTCTTATGCCATAAAAAATGCATCATTTATTCCACAACTAGTTTTCACAAGGTAGACAGATAAAACAAAAACGAAATAAAGACTTGTTTTATGAAAACTTATATGACCTAGGTGTGTTTTGTTTTCATAAAAGAAGAAATACCATAACTCAAATTTCAACAAACAACAAGAGATTCTTCTTTTATTTAGAGAACTGAGTATTAGAAATAAGTAACAAACCAAAATCCCATAATTAGTCCTATGTCATTATAGGGAAACAAATAACACGAGACAACAACTATTTTTTATGTATCAGTCCTATGTCATCCCAAATCTAAAAAAATCATCAATCTCTATAATCTCTTATGGGTTTAGAAAAATCTAATCTAACTGTAACCGATCTCAAATTAAAATGAAACATAGTCTACACCAGTCTCTCATTAAAGTTTCACTAAAATTAGTCATGGAGGATCCAAGCCAAAAAGATTCCTAACATTCAGATTACCACAAAAACTAGACTCCTAACACTCATATTACCACAACACAGTAGATCAATCTAAAAGCATAAGCACATTCGCATCCTCACCTTTGCACATTACATAGTCCCTGGCTAGGGTTTTCTTACTGCTGCCCCATAAACTGCATTATGTCATTGTTACATCTCCTTATCAAAACTCTTAACGGCATCTTCGCAGATAACTAGGTTAAATCCAGAAAAAAAAAATCATTACTACTCTACAAACAGAGTTCGCGCTTCCTTGAAACAAAACTTTTGGTGTTGGGGTTCTAGGAATTACTGAAACTACATAACTAAATTGATCTTGCTGCAACTCAAACTTACACGCTAAACCACACGCAAAACGAGGCTCTTGGTGGTCAGCAGTGAACTTGGCTGAGGACTTGGGCGATGGTGGGTAGGGCTCCTCTTCTCAGCCTTTGGTGGTCTGCTGTTATCTCTCAAGTTTCTTAGCTTTTGGTTTTATGGAATCTATTTAGAGGCTGACTTCTCATTTATAATGAGTAGTCCTAGGGTTTACTAACAGCTAATGGACTTAATGGACTCTAATTGAGTTTAATGGGCTCTTAAGACTAATTTTGGCTTAATGGACTTTTCTTAATTAAACTCGAAATAATTATAATCTATTTGGGACCTGATTTGGGTGTCACATTCAACACATTTGATATTTTTTTTCTTATATATAACTAATACATTGGTAAAATTAATTAACGCGCTAAAACAACAAATTAGCATAAATAAATAACATAATAGAATAACTTATTAACTATTAACAAATTTACGCTCCAAAATTTTGAAATGATTAAATAGTAAAATATATTGATTTAGAATAGTAAATTTTTAAATTTATTACCGGAAAACATTAGAGTAAGTTTTTTTTCTATAGAATTTTCATAACATTATATTAACTCCTTTTACTGTTAACGTTGAGGTGTCATTATTACATTTTCTCAAAAACTTATATTCAAATTTTCACAACAATGTTTTTTATGTGTTTTATACGGCAATACTTCACGCTCTTTGTTTGAAAAATATTCATACTTTTAATATTTCCTCTTGTATATAGCCAACTTATTAGCAAAATTAACTAACGCACATCAAATCATATTAATATAAATAAATAAGGCACCAAAATAAATTTTTAGTTATTAACATCACAGACAGCTTGTCTATGGCTCTACAAAGAAGAGATCAAGATGTTTTCAAATGTGATTTCATTGGTCGAATCAACTAAGAGACATCTTCATAAGCTTAGAGATGATGGATGGAGTTCTCTCACGATCAAAGTTTCTTCGTTTTATGAGAAATATGATATTGAAAAGATTAACATAGAGAAAGATTTTGTGGTTACGATGGTATAGAGAGGGAGTTTTGGTTGTACAGTTATACAAAATAGGTTTTGTTGGATTCACAATTTTTTTAAAAAACTAAACTTTTTAAAAACTTATTTATATTATATAGTCAAGAAAACAAGAATTAAAAAAAAAAAAAAAAAAAGAACGAGAAAACAAAAAATGTAAAAAAAGAAAAGAGAAAATAAAATAAAATAATGATAGAGGGATTTCTTTTATTAATGCCCTCGTGAAAGTAACCAACAATATTATAGAATTGTTATGGATAAACTTGTTTATAATTATCCATCACGTTTATGAATTACTTGCTCACTAAGTTTTTCACTTTCACCGTCATTGGAGCAGTATAAATAAGCCTCCCCTGTTGTAATAACTACACACATATAACATCAACTTCATTACGTCTCTCTCTCGTCCACTTCTTCACAAATATATATATACACACATATATATCCATAAAATAATAATAAATTTACAATACGTTATCAGCACGAGTAAGCTCTAGATCTCAGATACAAATAAGTTTATACTCGATCAAATTTTCGAGAAAATGTCAAAGTTTGAGATTGAGGATGAATGTCTAGCAGACAGCGCTACGACTCATACGATACTTAAAGATGAAAAATATTTCTCCTCTCTCAAAATGAAAGACTCCGCTGGAAGCGTGAGTACTATTTCTGGAAATGCAAAGATTATTATAGGCTCTGGAAGAGCAAGTTTCTCAATGCCAAGCGGAACGAAATTTGATATAGATGATGCATTATATTCCCCTAAGTCTCATAGAAACTTGATAAGTTTCAGAGATATCCGAAGTAATGGATATCATATAGAGATAATGAATAAATATGGCATTGAATATCTTTGCATTATAAAAGAGAGGAAACATATATTGGAAGAGCTGCCAATGTTATCCTCTGGCTTGTATTGCACAAAGATTCATATGGTCGCATCATATGCCACAGAATATTCTGATACATTTAAAGTTTGGCATGAACGACTTGGACATCCTGGTTCAGTCATGATGCGAAAAATTGTGCAAAATTCTAATGGCCACTCATTGAAAAACAAGAAGATTTTTCAATCTTGTTAATTTTCATGTGATGCATGTTCTCAAGGAAAAGTCATCATTCGGCCATCTCCAGCCAAAATTGGGAATGAATCTCCAGTATTCTTAGAGATTTTACATGGTGATATATGTGGTCCTATCCACCCATCATGCGGGCCGTTTGGATACTTTATGGTACTAATTGACGCATCTAGTAGATGGTCTCATGTATGTCTATTGACAACACGAAAAACGGCTTTCGCAAAATTCATTGCCCAAATAATCATGTTAAAGGCACAATTTTCTGATTATGCCATAAAGAAAGTCAGGCTTGATAATGCTGGTGAATTTACTTCACAAGCCTTTAATGACTATTGTATGTCAATGGGAATCGATGTAGAGCATCCGGTTCCTCACGTTCATACACAAAATGGCATGGCTGAATCTTTGATTAAACGGCTGCAAATCATTGCTAGACCGTTAATATTGAGAACAAAACTCCCAATTTCTATATGGGATCATGCAATCTTGCATGCTGCAGCATTGGTCCAGATACGACCAAGTGCTCAAAATGTATATTCCCCTTTACAGTTAACATCTGGTCAAGAACCAAATGTTTCCCATCTCCGTATCTTTGGATGTGCTGTTTATGTTCCTATAGTCCCACCGCAAAGAACAAAAATGGGGCCTCAACGGAGATTGGGTATATACGTCGGTTATGCATCACCGAGTATAATTAGATATCTTGAACCACGAACTGGTGATATGTTTACGACACGTTTTGCCGATTGCCATTTTAAAGAAGATGAATTTCCATCGTTAGGGGAAGAAATTAATCAAGTACCAAAAGATATTACATGGTTTACACCATCTTTGGTACATCTTGATCTTCCTACTAAAGAACGCGAGATGGAAGTACAAAAGATTGTACATTTACAAAATATGGCAAATCAATTACCAGATGCATTCACAGATACAAAAAGGGTGACAAAGTCTTATATCCCCGCTGCTAATGCCCCATCAAGAGTTGAAATTCCAAATAAAGAACTTGATGAGAGTAAAGCAAATGAACCTAAAGTTCAGTTGAAACGCGGGAGGCCAATGGGCTCTAAAGACAAAAATCCCCGAAAGAAAAAGAAAATGGGAGAAGAAAATGAAAAGGTTCTAGAGAAACCTGATAAAGAAAAAAGTCCTCAGGGAGAAAATAATACCGAAAAGTATGAGATTTCCATTAACTATGCCCAAGATGGAAAGCTATGGGCTAGAAATGAAATTGATGATGAAAATGGAATATTCTCCTTTTCTGTTTCTAAAGAGATCGATCATGAAAATGATGATCAAGATCCAAGGTCCGTATTAGAATGTCAGAAAAGACATGAT
Organism: Barbarea vulgaris; assembly: GCA_963667165.1. NCBI lineage: Eukaryota > Viridiplantae > Streptophyta > Magnoliopsida > Brassicales > Brassicaceae > Barbarea > Barbarea vulgaris. The sequence goes on along the minus strand of OY763887.1, from coordinate 41,565,259 downwards.
TGGGAGAAATGGAAAAGTGCCATGCAAACTGAATTGTTCTCCCTCAATAAAAGAAATGTCTTTGGACCTGTGGTCACTGCATCTGATGATGTAAAACTTGTAGGGTGCAAATGGGTTTTCGTGAGAAAGAGAAATGAGAGAAATGAAATTTCACGATATAAAGCCCGGCTTGTTGCACAAGGTTTTTCTCAAAGACCAGGAGTTGATTATGAAGAAACATATTCTCCGGTCATGGATGCAATTACATTCAGGTACTTAATGAGCCTAACTGCATCTAGAAATCTAGATATGTACCTTATGGATGTAGTGACAGCATATTTATATGGATCACTTGATAATGATATATATATGAGAATCCCATAAGGATTCAAAATCCATGAGGCACTAGACTCAAACTCTAGAGATATATGTGCGGTCAAGTTACAGCGATCACTTTACGGATTAAAACAATCCGGACGCATGTGGTACAATCGCTTAAGCGAATACCTATTGAAGAAAGGGTATGTAAATAATAAAATATGCCCTTGCGTCTTTATCAAAAAATCTCCATCGGGATTTGTGATCATTGCTGTATATGTTGATGACCTAAACATAATTGGAACTCAAAAGGAGATTGATGATGCAAGAACTCATATGAAAGAAGAGTTCGAGATGAAAGATCTTGGAAAGACAAAATTTTGTCTTGGGCTCCAAATAGAGCATTTTCAAGATGGAATATTTGTGCATCAGTCAAATTATATTCAAAGAATCCTAAAACGCTTTTACATGGATAAAGCGACTCCTTTGAGTACTCCAATGGTCAATAGATCTCTGAATGTTGAGAAAGATCCATTCAGGCCTTGTGAAGATAACGAAGAAATACTTGGTCCCGAAGTACCTTATATGAGTGCTATCGGTGGACTTATGTATCTTGCAAATTGTACAAGACCAGATATAGCATTTGCTACTAATCTGCTCGCAAGATACAATTCATCTCCAACACGGAGACATTGGAATGGTGTTAAACACATTTTCCGTTATCTTCAAGGCATAATTGACTTAGGATTATTTTATCCTAGAAAATCCGAGTTTGGTCTAGTTGGTTTTGCAGATGCAGGTTACTTGTCAGATCCGCACAAGGCTCGATCCCAAACCGGATATGTTTTTACAATTGGAGGAACTGCAATCTCATGGCGTTCGCAGAAACAGACGTTAGTCGCTACGTCCTCAAACCATGCAGAAACCATTGCTCTCCATGAAGCATGTAGAGAATCTGTCTGGCTCAGTTCTATGATCCACCACATAGAAGAAGCAAGTGGAGTAGCAACAAGTAAAGGGCCGACAACTATTTATGAAGATAATGCTGCATGTGTTGCCCAAATTAAAGAAAGTTTCATCAAAAGCGACAGAACGAAGCATATCCCCCAAAGTTTTTCTCTTACACTCAAGAACTCGAGAAAAATCAAGAAGTTGATATTCAATACGTTCGATCAAGCGACAACGCAGCAGATCTCTTTACAAAGGCGCTTCCTACTACAACATTCAGAAAACATGTTTACAGTATCGGAATGCGTCATCTACGAGATCTATAAAGGAAAATATTATATTTTCCAGGGGGAGATTACGTTACTGTACTTTTTTCCTTATTATGGTTTTTGTCCCACTGGGTTTTTCCATGATAAAGTTTTTAACGAGGCAGTACGTAATTTACATATAGTAATGGATAATCAAGGGGGAGTGTTATGGATAAACTTGTTTATAATTATCCATCACGTTTATGAATTACTTGCTCACTAAGTTTTTCACTTTCACCATCATTGGAGCAGTATAAATAAGCCTCCCCTTGTTGTAATAACTACACACATATAACATCAACATCATTACGTCTCTCTCGTCCACTTCTTCACAAATATATATATACACACATATATGTCCATAAAATAATAATAAATTTACAATAAGAATAAAATAGTATTATAGAATAAAAATAGTACACATTATTTTTTTTTTTTTTTTTTTTTTTTCCGACTGACGTGCATATTACAAAATTGGGACTGGTTAACATGAATTTGGACTCTTTAGGTATCGTCCACAAATTCATCTCATCCATTTGCTACCGATACCAATCCTCGTATTATATTATTTTACTATATCGTAGAAAGTTTATAATTTTGTATGTAAATTAAGTTTCCTTTGCACTCAAAGAACCCATCACAAAACTAAAAACTTTCTACAATAAACACTGGAAACTTTCCACCTCCTTCTCTTATGGATTCAATAAGCGTAATTGAAGTTTCCATAGCTATCTTTTGCTTTCTCATCCTCTATTACTTGCCAGGACTGGTCCAACGATATTGATGGCCCTAAGCGAAATTAGTTTTTTTGCCTAATATAATATTAAAATTTTCAACTTCAAATGAAAGAAATATAAGTTCTCCTCTAAAATAATGATAAAAGAATCATAAAACACTAAAACCAAAATAAAAAATATATAATGATAGAAGAAAAAATATATAAATCTAAATAACAAGTTAAACAAGACTTAAGATTAAATAATACTTAGTAAATAATGATAGTCCAAAAAAAAAATTTATAAATAAAATATGATGTTTTTTGCATAGTCCAAAAGAAATATGATCATTCTTTAAAATACAAAAGTCCATATCAAGTTAGAAAAAAAAAAAAAAAGGTCTAAACCTTTACGGCCCCAAAAATTGGAAGGCCCTAAGCCATGGCTTATGCCACGGGCCGGGCCTGATTACAGGACTGTCTAACATCACCCGAAGAGCACTAACAAATGGTGGAAAGGAGAGTTTTTCTCCTTCTAACACCAATTACATAAACCATGAACAAATGCTAAAGGATATGTATGAAACTATCAATGTAATTGCTTACTTAGTTATGTTTAGCTCAATCTTGGTACCTATTCTATTCTTATTATAGTACAACTGATTCGTAAGAATGTGATAAGCAGGTTTTGAACTTGAAATTAAGAATAGAGAAATCTCAAAAAGCCTCATATCCTTACAAATTTGAGTTTAAAATTAACTTACCTCAGCTTGAGCTTGATATCCATGCAGTGTGGTTCGTTGACTACCTTGCAGGTATGTCGACTATTTCAATCCACCTTTTTTTGTTTGATATAGAACTGTAGTGTTAACATGTATATGGGATTTAGAAAAAAAAACATGTATATGAGGCAAACTAACACTTGTACTGAGTATAATTCAACTGAAAAGCATGCAAAGTCGAACCTCCAACTCTTTCTACTATATAATGTTCACATGGAAATTAAACATTGTCGATGACACATTATTCAGCTCAAAAGTTATAATTAATCAAAATTATTACTCAAATTTTGTGAACAATCTTTGACTGAAACTGTAGAGATGACTATAAATGGTAACATTATCGTTATCTCATCACTATCTCGTTTTTAGATTTTATATTTTTATCGTGTTCAATAACAATGGAGTTGACAATCCATGATTAGATTTCAAGGATGGAAAGGCATTAAAAATACCAAGTATTAAATAAAACTATGATTTGTGAGCAATTGCCACTAATAAAGCTTAAGGCAGAACCCCAGTCAAGTAACAACAAACTAGATTGAAATGACATTGCTGCGATCGTGGATTTGTCTAATGTTTGCTTGTGTCGGCGTTAAAAATTTTTGTATGTCAACTTCTTCTTGGTAATGTATTTAATTAATCCTCGTGTGCTTTCAACTTTTGTATATATATATAAATCAAGTTTTCTTTGCAATCATTTATTACCTTTGTATATTAACCCCTTCTTAGTAATGTATTTATTCGGTAAGTCGACTTTTACGTACTTACATTATATCACTATGTTGAATTGAATTTATACTTTCATTTTAAAATAGGTGAAAACATACTCTCAACTTATTATTAATTTGAATTTCAAACCTTCAATTTATATTAAGACGAAAACATACCCACTTGTCTACGTGGCTTCCAAGTGTGATATTGAGTGGATACCACATCATAATTCTGATGATGTAGCATCCACGTCACAGTGAACAGTTAGACCAGGTGACCAGGTGGACCATTAAGAAAGAGATATGCGTCTCAATCTAAGCCTCGGGATCTGCGATCGATACAAACCGATAGAAGTTTACCACAATGAAATCTTCTCCTTCGTTATCAAGTACCGATAGAAGCTTTCTTTGGTTAATCTGAGAAAATCTTTGGGAACGAAGAGAGATATGTAGAAGAGGATGAGGTGTTGTTTGGTTTTCTTTCGAAGAGTTTTTTTTTTTTTCTTAAGAACGCTTGGAGAAGAAACGACATAGGTTTTAATTTGTTTAAAAAACCACTACAAGAAAACAGCCGGAAAACCGACGGAATTTCCGACGGTAAAACGACGGATTTTCGACGAAATTGCAATTTTTTACTTCGTCGGAAATCTGTCAGAAATTCTGACGGATTTCCGACGGATTTCAGTCCGTCGGTAATCCGTCGGATATCCGTCGACGGATTTCCGACGGATAGAACCACCGGCCATTTCCGACGGATTTCCGACGGAATAGTCGGCGGTCGTCGGAAATCCGTCGGAAAATATGAACGTTAAAAGAGCCGTTGGTATCACAGGTTACCGTTGTATGGAGCCGTTGCATTCTGACGGAATTCCGACGGATTTCCGACAGAAGCGAGTTTATAAATATGTTTCCACACTCTTCATTTCATTTTACACCACATTCCAATTCCATCTCTCTCTCTATTTTCTTATGATATTCATGCGATTATAAAAAAAAAAAAGTGGAAAGATATGTCTAGATATTTTCGATCATGGATGGACGAACCAATGATGGATTCGGAGGCGAACCAATGATGGATTCGGAGGCGAACCTCTTAAACGAGGAATATGCACGAGGCATAGTCGAGTTCATGAAATTGGCTGGAAATCAACCGCGTGTACTTAAATCAGGTAAGTTGAAATGTCCATGTTCAATTTGTAGAAATTCCCGTAATGTTGCGGTAGAGATAGTTTGGCATCACTTGTATACCAATGGATTTACGCCGGGTTATAAGATTTGGTATCTACATGGGGAAACAAATTATGATCATGGTAGTAGTAGTAGTGGACCAACATTCTCGGAATTTGTAGGAGATAGAACGGAAGTAGATGTAGGTGTAGGCACCGTTGAGATGGTAAATGATGTGTTTAGAGAGAATGTACAGTATGACAGTGAAGAGAGAGATAGGTTTGAAGAACCTAATTTAGAAGCAGGAAGATTTTTTGGTATGTTAGACGCAGCAAAGCAGCCACTTTATAAGGGGTGTAGAGAAGGTCATTCGCCTTTATCATCTGCCACTAGATTGATGGCGATTAAGACGGACCACAATTTGTCAGAGGAGTGTGTTGATGCGATAGCAGACTGGGCGAAAGATTTATTGCCTGAAGATAATCTTTTACCCGCATCATACTATGAGGTACAAAAACTTGTAGCTGGTCTTGGTTTGCCGTATAAGGTGATAGATGTGTGCATCGACAATTGTATGCTATATTGGAGAGAAGATGAAAACCGTAACAGCTGTCGATTTTGTCGCAAACCGCGGTATCAGGAAACGAGTGGTCGAGTTCCAATTCCGTATAAACGTATGTGGTATTTACCAATAACAGATAGGTTGAAGAGGTTATATACATCTCAGCGTACGGCAGAGCCAATGAGATGGCATGGAGAGCATCGTCAAGATGGAGATATTACACATCCTTCAGACGCAGAAGCGTGGAAACATTTTCAGTCTACCTATCCGGATTTTGCGTACGAGCGCCGGAATGTGTACCTCGGGTTATGCACAGATGGTTTTAACCCATTTGGGAAGCATGGAAGGAAGTATTCGTTGTGGCCTATAATTGTAACTCCTTACAATTTGCCTCCATCTCTGTGTATGCGTAGAGAGTTTTTGTTTCTCTCCATTCTTGTTCCTGGCCCAGATCATCCGAAGAGATCACTCGATGTATTCCTCCAGCCATTGATTTATGAGTTACAAATGCTATGGGAGCATGGTGCTGAAGCGTACGATGTTTCATGCCAACAAAATTTTAACATGCGTGCGGTTCTTATGTGGACCATAAGCGATTTTCCAGCATATGGTATGTTATCTGGATGGACAACTCATGGGAGATTATCATGCCCGTATTGCCAAGACAACACTGATGCATTCCAACTTAGTAACGGAAGAAAGAGTTGTTGGTTTGATTGCCATAGAAGGTTTCTACCGAGTGATCATCCGTATCGTCGGTCTAGAACATTGTTTACGAAGTCTAAGAAAGTGTTTGATGCGCCACCTCCTGAGATAGACGGATATACTTTATATGAACAATTGAGAGATTTTGGTGCTGATAGGACTCCTGACTGTGGGGGTAATGGACATGAAGTTGTGTACGGTGCCGGTGAAGTTCATAACTGGCACAAGAAGAGTATTTTTTGGGATCTGCCTTACTGGAAGACCCATTTATTGCGGCACAATCTAGATGTGATGCACGTTGAGAAAAACTTCTTTGAGAACATCATGAACACTGTCTTAAACGTCAAAGGGAAGACGAAAGACAATATCAAATCTAGATTAGACTTGGCCGATATTTGCGATAGGGCTTTTCTTGAAGTTCAGCCGGATGGTAAATACATATTTCATCCGTACGGATTGCAAGGAGATAAGAAAAGGGAATTTTTTGATTAGATTCGCGATGATGTCAAATTCACTGATGGATACGCATCAAATCTGCGTAATTGCATAGATTATGGAGAAGGGAAATTTACAGGAATGAAGAGTCATGATTGTCATGTTGTGATGCAGCGGCTTCTTCCTTTCGCTTTTGCCCATCTTCTTGATCCAGATGTCTACCAAGCAATTGCAGGAGTTGGTTCTTTCTTTCGAGATTTATGCACAAGAACACTTACTGTTGACGGAATCCGAAACTTAGAGGTCAATATCCCCGTGATCCTTTGTAATCTTGAAAAGATTTTTCCGCCATCTTTCTTTGATTTGATGGAACATCTTCCTATCCACCTCCCACGAGAAGTTGCACTAGGAGGCCCAGTTCAATACCGTTGGATGTATCCTTTTGAGCGGTATATGTTTCATCTGAAGAAAAATGTTAAAAATTTAAGTAAAGTAGAGGGATCTATTGTCGCACAGAGCCTCAACGAAGAAGCCTCACAGTTTGCTGAATGTTACTTCCCATCCGAAGTTCGTACAAAGAGTAGACGTCCTGGTCGCCATGATGATCGTAATGAGAGAGCGATTTATCCCGTCGTAGTTCCTGAGTTGTTTTCCCAAGTTGGTCGAGTGAGTGGAAAAAGCAAGACACGCACATTATCACAACAAGAGTTTAAACACTTGCATACGTATATCCTAACAAATTGTGAGGAAATTGCGGAATATGAAAGGTAAAAAACTTTATTTATGACAATGTATATATATATTTGAATATATTATATTTAATTTATTAACTTTCATACAAATGTGGTTTTCTTACAGGATTTACATGGCATTAACACGCGGGTGGTTTGTGGATAAGTCAGAAGAAGAGCTTCAACAGCATAAGGAGGAAGATTTTATGACTTGGTTGCAATATTACGTAAGATTTAACAAAACCCTATTATTTTCAAATAAGTGTCAATGTCATTTATGTTAATTTCGGTTAATGTTTTTCCTAGGTTTCTGAAGGAATAAAGAGCGGAGCCACATTTCCCACATGGTTAATGGAATTTGTTAGTGGTCCAATCTACTGTGCAAAGTCTTATCCTAGGTATTGCAGTCGGGGATATGGGTTTAGGATTCATGACAAAAGAAGGACAAGAGCATCTGCAGATTATGGTGTTTCTGTGAAGTCTGGTAATGATGTTTACTACGGCATTCTTCAGGAGATATTGGAAGTTAAGTACCCAGGAATGTTAGACTTGAGGTGCATTGTTTTTAAGTGTGATTGGTATGATCCAGTACTTGGTCGTGGTGTTGACGTGGACCAATTTGGTGTTACTTCTGTTAACACAAATCGGAGACTACAACATTATGATCCATTCATTCTAGCGTCACAAGCAGATCAGGTTTGGTTCAATAAAATGTTGTGTTTTTACTAATTTTTATGTTTATTTCGGCGCTTAGTTACGAAAATTTCTGTATTTTTTATAGGTTTGCTACATTCGTTACCCTCGCATAACACGGCGGTCAGATCCTTGGGTCACAGTTACTGCAATAAGCCCTAGAGGAAGAATTTATGGAGTTTCTCAACACGATGCCATGCAGCCAAGCATAAGTACTCCAATGGATCCAGTTGCGGCCTCTACTGGTGTCGATCTTGTGGTTGATTTTACACAAATCGGTATAGTTCATTCCGAGTCAGAAGAAGAACAAGGAGAATTTTATGAGGATACAGACTCAATTACATCTGAAGGATCAACATCATCAGAGGAAGAAGAACAAGGAGAAGAACAAGGAGAATATAAAAGTATCTTGCAAAAATCATAAATTTGTACAATGAACTACAAGGAGAATATAATGTAAATTTTTTATAATGTGAATGTTTTAACAATAAATATTGACTTTTTTGGATTCAAATAAATATGTTGATTATAGGATTTATTGTGGATTTGAACATATATATATATATATATATATATATATATATATATATCTTTTGATATTTAACCAATTACTAAACATGGCTCAATGGTTTAAAGTGTATAAACTATTCTAGAGGGCTGCAGTTCGACCCTCAGGAGTTCCAAAATAAATAAACTTTTTTTCGACGGATTTCCGACGGAACTCGTAAGGATCCTCGGAAATCCGTTGGAATTTCCGACGGATTTCCGACGGATTGAAGATATTTTCCCAATGCCGCGTGTTAATAAATTGTGAGAACAATGTCGCGTGTTAATAGTGTTAGTAAATTCCGACGGAAATCCGTCGGAATACGCGGATAAATAAACCAGATCGTCTTCTTCGCGATTCATTCGAAGAAATCAAAGAAAATTTCAACAAAAAAATCCCAAATCTCCCTAAACCTTCGATTCTTCAAAGATTTACAACAAATCTTCTTCCAATGGCTGGGAATCAAAGAAACATGTAAGTTTTTAATGTTGATTAAGAGTTTGATTTGTTAGATTTGTGGATTTAGGGTTTTGAAATTTAGATCTAAGGAATTTGGTTATAGATTTGGTTAATATGTTTTAGATTAGGAATTTGGATTATGATTTTGGATTATTTGGTTATAGATTTGGATTTTCTATATTAGGTTTTGAAATTTGGATTTTTAGATCTAGATTTAGGATTTTTTTATTTTTCTTTTTTTGTTTTGGAATTGAAATTGAAATAGAAATTGATTTTACAAACTGATTTTTTGATTTAAGATTTTTGGATTTTTTTATTTTTATACATTGAAATTGATTGCACAAATTAAAAATTATTTTTTTAAATTTATTATTTATATATTGAAAATAATTAATATATTTATAATTGTGAACATATTCATAATTATTTTAGACAATTAATAATAAATATATTTCTTATGATTTTTTTTTAAAAAAACTGAATTTTAAATTTTTTTAATGATTTTCGAATTTTTTTGTGTATTTTTTTAAAATTATTTTCAGAAATTGATTTAAATTATAAGTTATGAACAATGATTTATGAAATATATTTTATAAATTTATGTCTATTTTTTTAATTTTATAATGATTCCGTTTTGTAATTCTATTTTATGTAGGGATTATGGAGCATACGTCGAGTCTACGAGCGGACTGCGTCGTCACAGTAGGAGTAGAGCTGCGAGGAGTTCTCCTACGCCGTCCACACATATTCCGGATACACAGATTCCGGAAACTCATTCACCGGCACCATCCGCAACTGCTCCGACGCAGATGAGTGTCGAGGACTTCATGGCTCTTCCGGGACGAGAAGGACTTCCACGTCGTCATCGAGATTGTCGAGGAAGAGACATTTGGTAAGTGTTTTTAATTATTTATTTATTTAATTTATAAATGTATATTTTTTTAACTAATTAGGGTTTTATTAATTAAATTGTTTTGTAGGTTTGACGATTCGCACACTGGGGTCTCAAAGTCAATCAACCGAATGTGCCAAGGAATGCTTCAGCATCCATATCCAACATACAGCTCAATGCCGATCCACGAGAGGGACATGTGGTTTCGCCAATTTGCGGTAATGTATTTATTTTGTTTTTTCTATTAAAATTGAATTTAAATTTTTTAAATTGTTTAAATTCGTAATATTTTTAATTTGCAGCAAGAATTCAGGTGGGACAGTCACTTAACCGCTATGGTTAGACGCGAATTCGACAAAAAATGCGCACGGTCGTATTCATGGAAGATAAACGAGTGGAAAGAAAAGTGGAAGCAGAATGATGTGCCAAGGGACTTGGCTTCGAACCCGGATCTATTTAACGGGTTCATCGCTTACTGGAATCAAGAGGCTACCAAAGAATCCGCCGCAAAACATTCTGCCTCCCGGAACAGCACTCGCAAAGGAAAGGGCAAGGCGACGCACAATCTAGGTGCGAAGAGCAAGGCGACGAAGGAAAAAGAACTAGTAAGTTTTTTTATCCCTTCAATTTTCATTCATACTTAATTGAATCATTATTATTTTTTTAGTTTAAGATTCACAAATTTTACTCAATTACTTTATTTCGCATGCAGTTTCGGGAAGATGGTGTCGAACCATCTAATTTGAGATTGCTCCAAGCTGTTCACACCGGCAAGGATGGTGTAATCCACGATCAGGTCACTCTGGATATCGTCGAGAACGTCAAGAGGATGGATGAAGAGTTCCTACTTTCTCAACCAATCATTGAAGGAACCCCTCCCCTCACCGAAGTTCCTTTGGAGAAGGAAAACGAGCTCGTATTTGAGGTAAGTAAAATTTTTTTTTTATTCAAGTTTTAATTCATTTTCAATTTTTATTCAATTTTTTTATTGCTTCCGCAGGCTATTCCGAGGTCTAAAGGCCAGTATTATGGTCTTCCCGACGATACTTCATCCTCCGTTACTTCACGCTATTACGGAGGTTCTCACGGCGCACATTTAGAAGCTGAAGTGGATGAACTCAAGACTACGGTGCAACGCCTCACGGAGGAAAACCAATCGATGGCGGCTAAGATGGAAGCATTCATGGCTCGATACCCACCACCACCACCTTAGATCTTGTTTAGGTTTTTTAAATTATTTGTTAGAAACCTATTTATGTTTAATATTTTTGGTTGTTTTATTTTTTATTTCTAATAATTTAGTATTAAAGTTTTATGTTTTTTTCTATTTTAAAAAACAATTAGAATTTTATTATTTTTCAAGTATGTGAATTTTCAAATTATTACAAATATTAATTAACTACCGGTTCTTAAGTGACAATCGATATTTTGATTAATATATTCTAAACTTATCATTCAAACCAATATGAATATAACATAATACAAAAAAAATTCAATTGAAACGGTTTAAAAAAAAGGCATGAAACCGACGGTTTGAACAAATCGGTCGGAAATCCGTCGGAAATTTCCGACGGATTTCCGACGGTTTGGGGTTTCATGGCTTTTTTAACCAATTTTACACAATAAACCTCAAATAACTAATTATATTATAAGATTATTAGTTATAACACAATTTAAACTTAGTATTTAGGTAAAAATATTGTTTTCAAGATTTTGGGATGATTTAGACTTAAGTTCTACATAATGAAATATATACTTTAACTTACATGTTTACTAGTTCCTAAGTCTAAATCTTAATTTTGATAAATTTCTTATAAACGGAGATGAATATTGTAAACTTATCATTGAAATCATTAATAAACCACACTACAAACACATTTCAATTGAAACGAATCGAAAAAACTCACGACGGACGGATTTCCGACGGGTTTAGGGAAACACGTGTTGGTTTTTAAGGTTTGTCTGACAAAAGGAATAACATATATTTTTCTAAAGTCCGTCGGAAATCCGTCGGAAATTTCCGACGGACAGTGAAATTTTGGCAAAATCAAACGTTTTCGTGTCCCGCGTTAGTTGAATTTTACGAAATAATTTCAAAAATTCCGACGGATTTCCGACGGAAATTCCGTCGGAAAATTATGTTTATAAGCTTCATCTTCTCCGCGAGCTCAGACGAAAAAACTTAGTAAATTCGTTAGAGTTTGTAAATTTTAGGTTTTCTAAGTTAGATTTAGAGGGGTGTATTGAATTAAATATTTGGTGTGATTTGAGTTTTAATGAGTTTTTAGATGATTCGGTTAAATTTTGGTGAATTTGAAATTTTGTTATTAAATTCTCTGAAATCTCACCTAAAACAATGGGATTTTGGTCTTTGTATTTTTAAGTAAGAAATCCCCTCAAATCTCACCTGAAACTTTTAAATAAATTCTAGTACTGTTTTCAATAACAGTGGATTTGATTGTATATTTTAAAATTATTAATCCAATAACACATGATTTTATAAGATATTTTGAAATCCAAGTTTCAATAACACATGATTTATCCATTTAACTCAAATCTCTCCAAATGCCCGATTGAATACACCCCCCTTAGGTTTGGAATGTTAGATTTAGGTTTGGAATGTTAGATTTAGGTTTTTAATGTTAGTTTTAAGTTATAAATGTTAGTTTTAGGTTTGGAATGTTAGTTTTAAGTTTTGGAATGTTAGATTTAGTTTTTGTGATGTTAGATATGGGTTTTGAATATTAGTTTTAGGTTTGGAATCTTATATTTAGATTTTAGAATGTTTGATTTAGGTTTTCAAAGTTAGATTTTAAGTTTGGTTTATATATATATATATATTGAATGAATTTTAAGAAATTTGTGAATTTAGAATTTTAGAATGTTATAGATTTAGGTTTTGAAAGTTAGTTTTAGGATAAAAATGTTATATTAAGATTTTGCAATGTTAGATTTAAGGTTTACAATGTTAGATTTAGGTTTATAATGTTAGTTTTAGGATAAAATTGTTAGATTTATATTTTGGAATGTTAGATTTAAGTTTTGAATGTTAGATTTAGGTTTGGAATTTTAGTTTTAGGATAATAATGTTAGATTTAGGTTTTGTAATTAGATTTAGGTTTGAAATGTTTCTTTTAGGTTTCTAATGTTTAGTTTTAGGTTTGGAATGTTAGATTTAGATTTATAATAATGTTATATTAAGATTTTGGAATGTTAGATTTAAGTTTTGAATGTTAGATTTAGGTTTGGAATTTTAGTTTTAGGATAATAATGTTAGATTTAGGTTTTGTAATTAGATTTAGGTTTGAAATGTTTCTTTTAGATTTCTAATGTTTAGTTTTAGGTTTGAAATGTTAGATTTAGATTTATAATAATGTTATATTAAGATTTTCGAATCTTAGATTTAAGTTTTGAATGTTAGATTTAGGTTTAGAATTTTAGTTTTAGGATAATAATGTTAGATTTAGGTTTTATAATTAGATTTAGGTTTGAAATGTTTCTTTTAGGTTTCTAATGTTTAGTTTTAGGTTTGGAATATTAGATTTAGATTTATAATAATGTTATATTAAGATTTTCGAATGTTAGATTTAAGTTTTGAATGTTAGATTTAGGTTTGGAATTTTAGTTTTAGGATAATAATGTTAGATTTAGGTTTTGTAATTAGATTTAGGTTTGAAATGTTTCTTTTAGGTTTCTAATGTTTAGTTTTAGGTTTAAAATGTTAGATTTAAATTTATAATAATGTTATATTAAGATTTTCGAATCTTAGATTTAAGTTTTCAATGTTAGATTTAGGTTTGGAATTTTAGTTTTAGGATAATAGTGTTAGATTTAGGTTTTGTTATTACATTTAGGTTTGAAATGTTTCTTTTAGGTTTCTAATGTTTAGTTTTAGGTTTGAAATGTTAGATTTAGATTTTGAAATTTTAGATTTTGGTTTTTAATGTTAGTTTAAGGTTTAAAATCTTATATTTAGATTTTCAATTGTTAGATTTAAACTTTGATTTGTATATTTATATAGGATATTTGTAAATTTATATTTTTTTTGGTTTTTCAATATTTGAGAATTAATTTTTTAATTATATAAAATATGAATTTTGTAATTGTTTTAAATTATTATTATTAATATTTATTTCATTTCTATATTTTTAAATGTAGAATTATTTATTAAATTATTTTGGATTTTAAATAATTTTTTTTTTATTATAATTTAGCCAATCCGTCGGAAATCCGTCGGTAATACGCCGTCGGAAATCCGTCAGACATATAAGTCGTCGGAAATCCGTCGGAAATCTGTCCGACGGATTTCCGACGGCTTATATTCCGACGGATTTCCGACGGCTTGCCGGAACCGGAAAACCGACGGATTTCCGACGGCTTGCCGAAACCGGAAAACCGACGGATTCCCGACGGCTTGCCGGAACACGGAAACCGACGGATTTCCGACGGCTTGCCGGAACACGGAAACCGACGGATTTCCGACAGATTGCCGGAACCGGAAAACCGACGGATTTCCGACAGATTTCTGATTCATATTTTCCGTCGGAAATCCGTCGGAAATACCGACGGTTTTCCGACGAATTTTGCATTTTCGACGATATAGAAGCGACGGACGAATCCGTCGGAAATGGCCAATTCCGACGGATTCCCGACGGAGTTGGCCGTCAGTTTCGCGCCAGTTTTCTTGTAGTGAACTTAAAAAAAAAATTAGATACATGTCATTATCATAGGAGCCACGTGGCATGCTGTGGGAGATGACAAATCTACTTTCATAGTATAGATTACTCATTCATCAATCATTTTAGTTATTTTCTATTGCCATGACCATTCTGATCTGAAAACATTGTATGAACACCATTCTACTCTCATTCCCAAATTCAAAGACTTTTCTGTTTTCTTACATAGATTTTACATTTTGGCGGAAAAATAATGAAAAGTTAATTTGATGATTTTTAAAAAATTATAAAACAAAATCTGATAAATATTTTATTACAAAATAATTTTGAATATTTATTGATTTAGTTAAAGAAAAGAAAAAAACCCTATGAGTATCCTAAACCTAGTAAAGTAAAATTCTATAGGGTAATATTAAAAACTGGATCGATCCGATTTAAACCCGCAAATATTTTTAGAGAAAATGGTAGGATCTTTACGCTGGAAATACTGAGAGGGTTTAGAGGTATATCCATTGGGTTTTTACCAAGTCTTTAACCCGCAAATACAGTTGGCTTATGGTAACGGTTAGTGAACCAAAATACTTTAATCCGCTGGTCCGTTTATTGTCTTCATAAGTTGATAATCTCTCCATCTTTGATAAATCAATCTCACGAAACTTCCAAAACATTGAATCTCTCTTAACTCTTATTACTCATCCATCAACCATTTTTAGTTCTTTTCTATTGCCATGACCATTCTGATCCCGAAACATTAAACACCATTCTATTCTCAATTCCCAAATTCGAAGACTTCTGTTTTCTTACATTTCCAAATTCACCAATTACACAAGGAAAGTGCGAATAAATCGGATAAGCTGTGTGATATGTATACTCAAAATAAGTAATGCCCACAACCTGTTCGACGTAATTCCTCAAACCCCAAAATGGATCTCCAAACGAGTAATGATCATAAGTTGCTCGATGTAATTCCTCAATGCCCAAAATGGGTCTCCGTTGTTTTTGTACAAATCCCCTGTCACGTGACTCGTACGTGACAAAACCCACCTTCTTCTTCAATTACACGTTGATTTTCCCGCCTCCTCTACTCTGTTTTCACTCGCTAAGAAAAAGCGAGATCCTCTGAGAATCGTTACTGCCCCTCTGTTCTCTTCTCCAACATGTCGCTTCCTATAGAAGATGATAACTGGAAAAAGCTCTTGAAACGTGCCAAAGATTTGTTCTTTGATGGAGATTACATCAAGGCCTTGGAGATACTTGAAGATTTGTTTATCGTTCAAGACAAGGACAAGCGTTGGGTTAATTCTTTACAAGGTAGTATCTTGAAGACATTATCGGAGAAAACAGAGAACACTGATGTGAAAGTTGCATACTTGTTTGGCTCTGTCGAATGCTTTTCGATATCTTCTGGTTCATCAACGTTAGCGGCAATTTCACTCTACGATTTGGCAGAACAGGTTGGGTCAGTAGTGTATTACAAGAAAGCTTTGCGTAAAGCTAATGAAGCTTTACATGTTACAGCGAGTTTGCATGATCAAGAAAAAGCCAAGAAAGACAAGAAAGCACTGGAGACTGTGATCAGAATTGCAGAGCAGATAATTGCTGGATCCAAGACTCTTGTTGCTTCTCCTGTAAAAAACTATGAAGAAAAGTTTAGAGAGTCAGAGGAAATTGAAGAGACAAGGAAGAGTGACTCTGATTTGGTTAAAAGATTGAGACTGTATTGGGCGGATTTGAATGTTGAGATCAAAAGGAACTTTATGAAAGTAAGCATTGCTGAACTTACAAGTTTTGTGGAGGAAATATATGGCAAAGAGGGAAAAGATGCTTTGGAGCAAGTACTCACTTATGCCAGAGAAAACGGTAAATGGAGATTCTGGATGTGTCGAAAATGTTCTAAGAAGTTCTCTAGTCCTGAAGAGTGTAAGAATCATCTTGGACAAGAACATGCTGTGGAATGTAAACCTGATTCCACCATGCAAATGCCCCAGAGGATAAGTAAAGTCTGGGCTCGTAAGATAACTGGTGGAAGTTGGGAACCACTGGATGCAGCAGCTGCCCTTGAAATGGTTAAGAATCGGCTGGAAGATGCGAAAGCGTTTGCCTATGAGAACGGATGGTCCAACGACTGGCCTTTAGCTGCAGATGAAGAGCGCAGTAAGTTGCTGAAGGAAATCCAATTGCTCCTTGTATCATTTTGGGACCATAAGATTCTCTGTTGTAGCATTCGAGACCAGGTGATGCATTTTCCGGTTAAGCATTTTGAAAAACATGAAGTTTCCAAACATACTCTTACCTATTGTCACCTAGTGGAGACACCTCAGAGTATCTGTTTTCTGGATTGTAGTGAACTCAATCAAGTCTTGGATTTTCTAAAACTCATCAAGTGTGAAAGGGATGATGGTACAGATCTGGTTTGCAGAGCTGTGGACAGCTTCTGCGGTGGTACTAGAGTTAAAGAAAAGATCGACTTTGACTCTCAGTTTTCATTTCTTCTTCTGGATAAGAGATTGCTGCAATGTAAGATTGCTAGATTCGATGATGATGGGACAGCCAATGTTTTTGATCCCAGTGTTCACTATGCCAAGGCACAGGCTCATGGAGATTATATCTTATCCTGGTTGACTGAACACACTTCAGGAGAAGTGACTTTTCAGTTTCCCACAGCTATCAGGGCACACAACCTTGATATTTGGGTGGCTGTTCTGAAATCCATTCAGTTCACATGTAGAACTTTGGGAATCAAATATGCAAAGAAGGGGCAGCTTCAGGATTATGCTGCAGCTCTTACTGACGTCGAGAAGTTGTGTATTAGCGAACATGAGAAGCGAACGAATCTTCAGGAAGATCAGTGGACCAGATATGAATCTCTTCTATGTGATAGATGTGAAGAGCGTTTAAGGATAGGCACTAGAAATTCCCTCACTACAGACATATTCTTGAGTGCAGTACGAGATGTTTTCAATGGAGAATCGTTTCCGACATTTAATTTCCTCGACAGCATGAATGTTATACGTGAGCGTAAAAATCTTAGTGATGATTTAGTGTTGAAGTCAATAGACCTTCTGAAGTTAGTGGTTACCAACAAGGTTTGTTTCTAATCTCAATTTTAATTAACAACAAGATATCATAAAGTTTTTATAAGTTAGTGTCTATTGATTTCAGGTTGCTCAAATTGATTCAAAGATGTTGCTGATTGAAAACTCAAGGATTAATTTGCTGAATGACCTCGCCAGACTTTCTGTATTTGACTACCGCTCCTACATTCTTCGACCAATGAAAGAACTCATGCTGGTTGGTTTGAAACTTCTGTTTTATACGGAGTGCTTTAATCTTCCCTGATTTGGTCTTTCACTTGTTCCTTATATTATATTTTTTGTCTTATCGTATAGGATGGCATTATAAATATGGAAACCAAAGCCAAGCTAGCTGAAACAGAAGCAGAAGCAGGTCTTTTATCCGAGAAAAAGGAAGAGGCAGAGAAGAAATTACCATCAAAGAAGAAGAAAAATAAAAGCAACAAGGTCTATATAGTTCTAAATTCTCTATTTGCTTCACTGAATTTTTGACCAATCAATTGTAAGAAGGAATGTCTTCATGTTGCAACAGAAAAATTCAAGGAGCATGTCCAGTCCCCATGATAAGCATAAGACTGTTGAACAGTAAGTACCTCTAGAGTCTTTTTGCGTGTTGATAAATTGTTTTCGGGTTTTCTCTGAACAATGTATGTTCTTTCATGTCCAGTGAACCTTCTGTCAACCTTGAACTGGAAAGTACATCTCCATCACTAAAAAAGGTGGAAGAAGATACTGTTTCAAGCGAAAGGGGTCAAACTTCATCCAACAGTAACAATCAAGAGAAAGCTACTAAAGGTGAATCTAGTTGAACTAGCGGTTTTCAGATGACAATTTTGATCTATGTTGTTTTTTAGATACATAATTCTTATATGTTTCATTTACCATCTTCAAGATATACAAAACATGCCTGGAGAAGATTTACTGTCTGAACATTTGGAGTCAGAACATGGAGAAGCTGCAACCAGATATAATTCAGCTTTTGACATGACTCTGAAGGTAAAGCAAAAATAAGATTAAAAAAATACGCTCTTTTCAACTAATTCTGCTCATTCGTTATTTTTATTTCTTATCTCTTTGCTTACTTATTCCGTTGACAAACTGTGAGACTGCAGGCCCTCTTGAACATTAAGGTTCTTCAAGAGGATTTGATGCAAAATCGGCAAGTAGTTAATGGCAACCTGGAAGAACAAGTTCCTTGTGAACTACAAGATTTCTTTTCGGCTGTTGTTTCGGAGCAGATGAAAGAAGAGGGAATCTACAGTTACCTACTGTGCAACTTACTTGCTTCCCTAGAAGAAGTTCATTCCCTGGTTTGTGGGATAAATATAAGCATGTCATTAATATGTTACTAAATAGGCTTGATTGGTCTCTTATGTCATTCTGTTTGTACTCGTTTCAGTCAAGTGATGCTGCTGAGGTAGTTGTCGCCATCTTTGAGTTTTGGCATTGCTGGAAAAGTCCAGAAAGAGAAAGCTTGGTGACTCGTCTTTTCACATTGGAGGAATATGAAAGAATGAGTTGTAGTAAATGCAGAATGAAGCCAAATTATCCAGAGCAAAGTTCTTATGGAATTGTAATGGCTGCAGATTCAGTCAGAGACCTGAAGGTACATTTCAATTATTTCAATACTTGTCTCTTCTACAGAAACTGTCAAACTGGTATTATTACTCCTTAAAAGTTGTTCCGTGGTTATATATTGCATGCAGTGTACTTTTGGGAATATAAAGTTTGTGGACATCCTTAAAGTGATCCGCATGGAAGATGAAATGATATGTGATGTGAAAACTGGAGGCTGTGGAAAGAAAAACCTTGTTCATCACACTATAACTAGATGCTCGCCTATTTTCGCGATTGGTAAGTTTTGACCATGATTTTGATATTTTCTACTTATTACTGTGCAATGATAACATGACGTTGGTGTTTTTTGGGTTTGCAACATAAGTTTTTGAATGGGAGAAGAATGAAACTGAAAAAGAAATTTCTGAAACAACAAAGGCTTTGGACTGGGAGATAGATATCAGCAGGCTATATGAAGGGTTAGAACCAAATACTACTTACCGGCTTGTGTCAATGGTAAAATCTGAAACAGAGTCACAAATGGTTTGTGCTATTGTCCTTCTGTATCTCTTCTTTGTTACAGTCTCGGAATATGGAAATGCAGATTAATTGCAGTGAAGAAGGAGAATACATATGCATGGCTTATAAAAAGAATCGGTGGGTCAGTCTCAGACGTGAAGCTTTAGCAGAAGAGGTAAAACGAAACAGTTGCCTTTTGTCTTTCTTGACCTGAATTGTGAACTTTGATCGGTAAGATAGGTTTTGGTGATGGCAATAGGGTGTTGGTAACTGGAAGAGTTTGGTCAAATTCTGTGGAGCAAGGAAGATTCGTCCAGAGATTCTGTTTTATGAAGCTACTCGATCAATGGCATAACATGTGACAAACGCTTTGGAGTGGGAGATATCACCAAACACTAAGTATCGACTTGTGTCAATGGTAAAATCTGAAACAGAGTCACATATGTTTGTGCTATTGATCTTTCTGTATCTTTTCTCTGTTACTGTCTCAGAATATGTGATGTAGGTTGATGTGTGGTGATGTTGTAGGGTGTTGGAAACTGGAAGAGTGTGGTCAGATTCTGTGGAGAAAGGAAGGTTCAGCCAGAGATCCTCTTTTATGAAGCTGCTTGATCGAAAGCTGTGTTCGTTATGTGAATAGATTTAGTTGAGATTACAAAGCATTGTTGCTATTAAATAGGACCAGATTTGTTATTATCATTTCAACCATGAAGTGAATGTGTTACAGTATGAGAAAATCATCCATTTTATGTATATATATTGTCTGAAGAAACACAGACAAATCTGTTCACAATGGTATCTAACAATGGTAATTTGGGTTGAAGCAACACAAACAGTAAATCTGGTCACACTGGTATAGTTCATCTCCATAGCATTTTTGCAGATACTCCTCTCCATACACCTTTGAAAAACGCTTGTACTTTTCTTCATCTTCTTTTTCTTCAGATCCCTTAGATTCCTGCAATTCAAATAGGTGTGGAATTGAGAACCACTCACATAAGGAAAACAAAACAAAAACACATAACAAAGTCAAAAAAAGAAGCTAACGTTTTCGAAAAACAGAATCTCAGGTCGCATATTCAGTTTCCGAAACATGCTGAGAACATCATCCCATTCTCCAATATCCTGGAAAAAACCAACTCAGTCACTTGCCAAGTTTAACAAAGATTTGTATAACAAATATGTCTAAAAGCTGGAAAAAAACCAACATACACCAACTCAAGTCACTTGCCAAGTTTAACAAATCATTTCTAATAACTTTTCTACCTCTTTCTGAGAACCAAAACGTCTGACCCATCTAAAGTTTACTTTCTTTACTTCTTCGTTCTCTATTTCTTCTTCCCAAACGCTCTCGGTTTCTTTCTTTTTCTTGCAAACTATGTCATATTCATAAGCTACACAATTGTATTGATCCTTTCCACAAGAGCAAACCTGAAATATTAAACATTAGAGTTGTTTCTACTAACATAGGACACTGAAACAAGAATCATATACTTAGTGCCCTTACCATTGAGACAAGACGATATTTGGTAAATTCTTTGCCACCTTCGTATTGGTATATCAAACCAATATCTATCTCAGTCACCAGAACAGAAGTTGTATCAGATATCTCTTCTTCAGTCTCATCATTGTCCCACTCAAGTCCTAAAGCAAAAAAAATGCTCACAACTAGAAAACTTCTGCAATGTCTCTAATAAAACTACATCATAGCTTCTCATAATTAAGGCTTACCAATTGTGAAAACATTTGGAAGTTTACTAATCATATGTTGAACATAGCTTTGTTTATCACATCCTTCCTTATCACAAGCTATCGTTAAGTTCATTCTTATGAACTTAACGATATACTCAAATTTAAACTCCTCAAATTCAGCCTGTGATATGATAAACCAAACAAAAAATAACGTTTCTAGCTTCAGTTTCATCCATAAGGTACAAAAAAAAATGAACTTGCCTTGATTTCTCTGATTGAATTAGCATTGATGATAAGACCATAAGATCGTTCAACAGGATAATCTGTATCGATCTCACATCTGTTGCAAATCATTTTCGCAACTTCGTTCACTTCAAAACAATAATTCCATTGAGGAATTTTCTCCAAGATGTATAGAAACGAGTCAAAAACACCTTCTTCTTCCTGAAGCGTGAACAACAAGAAAGCAAATATGAAGCTTGAGAAAGAAGTAAATTAGGGTTTTAAAGATTCAGAGCAGAGACCTGAAGCTTGGTGATAAGAGATAGACGAAGTATGTCAATTGGAAGAAGAGAGTAATCATTTGTGAGGCTATGAGGTTTTATTGGACATTTAAATTGCTGTTTGAAAAACCTAATTTTCCATATAGACTGCACAAAAAAAGAATTTAACATTCTTGAGAAATCTTTAAAATCAAATCAACACAAATCGACATGATAAAGTAAGATTCAGGTTTAAGTTTCGATTAAACCTCAAGTATCGTTTTAAGATTTGTGTTGTCTCTGAAAAAAAGATAAAGGAATAAGCGAAAAAGCAAAAAAACAAAAAAAAAAAAGAGAGGAGATTTTTACTACTTACGGATCTCGAAAGTCCGTTAATGGATTCATAACGATGATCTAGCTGGGGAACGAAAGCAAAATCCTTCTATTTTCTTGATCGATTTCACCGAGAAAAACAATAATGGCGAATTTTCTCGAGAAAATGAAAAAAAAAAAATTGGGGGAAGTGTTGAAGTGAAGAAGACGAAAGAGGAGAGGATTTTATAGAGTCGGTTGGGTTTGTTCACGTGAAGGTCACGTGACATATTAACAACATAAAGAGCGCGAAAATTTTAATGCCAGCTCAGCTGTATTCTTCTACCTCAAGAAACACTAAAAAATCATGTATTATGGTATTGTGAAAATCGTATATTTTGCAATAGAACACAAATTAAACCAGTTTTTTTTTTTTTTTTTTTTTTTTACAATTTAGTCCACTCTAATCCCAAATTAAAAGTCTTTTTTTTGTTTACTAACATTCCCAAATTCGCCATTTGGGAATTAAATCGGAAAAAGCTGTGTGATTTACTCCAAACAAGGAATGCACACAAGTTGCTCGACGTAATTCCTCAATGCCTAAAATGTGTTTGTTTGTGCAAATCCTCTGTCACGTGACTCGTACGTGACAAAGCCACTCTCTTCTTCTATACGAAAACCTATTAATTTTCCCGCCTCCTCTACTCTGTTTCTCTCTCTCTCGCGACCAAGAAAACGCAAAGATCCTTTGAGAATCCTTACTCTGCCGCTTCTATTCTCTTCTCCAACATGAATCTTCCTATTCAAGGAGATGTTAACTGCGAACAACTCTTGAAACGTGCCAACGAATTGCATTTTGATGGAGATTACATCAAAGCCTTGGAGATAATTGAAGATCTGTTTCTCGTTCAAGGGGACAAAAGGGTTTTCATAAATACCTTACAAGGTGATATCTTGAAGAAACTATCGGATAAAACAGAGAAAACTGATGTGAAAGTTGCATACTTGTTGGGTGCTGTTGAATGCTTTTCGATATCTCCTACTTTATCAACGTTTGCGGCAATTTCACTCTTCAAAGTGGCAGAAAAGATTGGTTCTGTGGTGTATTACAAGAAATTTCTGCGCAAAGCTAATGAAGCTTTACGTACTTCAGCGAGTACGTATGAACAAGATCAGAAAGTATTGAAGACTATGATAGGAATTGCAGAGCCAATAATTGCTGAATCCAAGACTCGTCATGTTGCTTCTACTATAAAAAAATGTGAAGAAAAGTTTAGAGAGTCAAAGGTGATTGAAGAGACAAGGAAGATTGACTCTGATTTGGTTAAGAGATTGAGACGGTATTGGGCGGATTTGAATGTTGAGAACAAAAGGAATTTTATGAAAGTAAGCATTGCTGAACTTACAAGTTTTGTGGAGGGAATATATGGCTCAGAGGGACGAGAAGCTTTGGAGCAAGTTGTCACTTATGTCAGAGAAAACAGAAAATGGATATTGTGGATGTGTCGAACATGTTCGAAGAAGTTCTCTAGTCCTGAAGAATGTAAGAATCATCTTGAAGAAGAGCACGGTGCGAAAAATAAACCTTATTCCACAAAACATATGCCCCGGAGGATAAGTAAAGTCTGGGCTCGTAAGATATCCGTTGGTGGTTGGGAACCACTGGATGCAGCAGCGGCCGTTGAAATGGTTAAGAATCGGCTGGAAGATGTGAGAGCGTTTGCATATGAGAACGGATGGTCCAACGACTGGCCTTTAACTGCAGATGAAGAGCGCAGTAAGTTACTCAAGGAAATCCAATTGCTACTTGTATCATTTTGGGACCTTAAGATTCTCTGTTGTAGCATTCGAGACCGGGTGATGCATTTTCCGGTTAAGCATTTTGAAAAACATGAAGTTTCCAAACATACTCTTACCGATTGTCACCTAATGGAAACACCTCAGAGTATCTGTTTTTTGGATTGTAGTGAACTCAATCAAGTCTTGGATTTTCTAAAACTCATCAAGTGTGAAAGGGATGATGGTATAGATCTGGTTTGCAGAGCTGTGGACAGCTTCTGCGGTGGTACTAGAGTTAAAGAAAAGATCGACTTCGACTCTCAGTTTTCATTTTTACTTCTGGATAAGAGACTTTTGCAATGTAAGATTGCTCAATTCGACGATGATGGGACAGTCAATGTTTTTGATCCCAGTGTTCACTATGCCAAGGCACACGCTCATGGAGATTATATCTTATCCTGGTTGACCGAACACTCTTCAGGAGATGAGAGTTTTCAATTTCCCACAGCTATCAGGGCACACAACCTTGATATTTGGGTGGCTGTTCTGAAATTCATTCAGTTCACGTGTAGAACTTTCGCATTGAAATATGTAAAGAAGTGGCAGCTCCAAGATTATGCTGCAGCTCTTACTGTTGTCGAGAAGTTGTGTATTAGCGAAGATGAGAGGAGAACGAATCTTCAGGAAGATCAATGGACCAGATATGAATCTCTTCTATGCGATAGATGTGAAGAGCATTTAAGGACAAGCACTACAGACTTATTCTTGTGTGCAGTACGAGATGTTCTCAAAGGAGAATCGTTTCCGACATTTAATTTCCTTGACTGCGTGAATGTTATACGTGAGCGTAAAAATCTTAGTGATGATTTAGTGTTGAAGTCAATAGACCTTCTGAAGTTAGTGATTACCAACAAGGTTCGTTTCTAATCTGAATTTTAATTAACAACAAGATATCATAATGTTTTTATATTTTTTAGTGTCTATTGATTTCAGGTTGCTCAAATGGATTCAAAGATGTTGCTGATTGAAAACTCAAGGATTAATTTGATGAATGGCCTCACCAGACTTTCTGTTTTTGACTACCGCTCCTACATTTTTCGGCCAATGAAAGAACTCATGCTGGTTGGTTTTATATAGAGAACTTTCATCTTCCCCCTGATTTGGTCTTTCACTTGTTCCTTACATTATATTTGTTGTCTCTTTGTATAGGATGGCATTATAAATATGGAAACCAAAGCCAAGCTAGCTGAAACAGAAGCAGAAGCAGGTCTTTTATTTGAGAAAAAGCAAGAGGAGGAGAAGAAATTACCGTCAAAGAAGAAGAAAAATAAAAGCGACAAGGTCTTTATAGTTCTAAATTCTCTATTTGCTTCGCTGACTTTTTGGTTAATCAGTTGTAAAGAGGAATGTCTTCATGGTGCAACAGAGAAATTCAAGGAGCATGTCTAGTTCCCATGATAAGAATAAGACTGTTGAACATTCTGTCAACCTTGAACTGGAAAGTACATCTCCATCACTAAAAAAGGCGGAAGAAGATACTAAAGGTGACAGTTTTAAACTATGCTGTTGCAAGAGCGGTTCTCAGTTGACAGTTTTGAACTATGCTGTTTTTTAGATACATAATTCTTATCTTTTTTCATTTACCATCTTCAAGATATACAAAACATGCCTGGAGAAAATTTACTTTCTGAGCAATTGGAGTCTGCACATGGAGAAGCTGCAACCAGATACAATTCAGCTCTTGACATTACTCTGAAGGTAAAGCAAAATTAAGATTCAACTAATTCAGGTCATTCGTTGTTTTCATTTATTATCTCTTTTCTTACTTATTTCCGTTGACAAATTGTGACACTACAGGCCCTCTTGAACATTCAAGTTCTTCAAGAGGATTTAATGCAAAATCGGCAACTATTTCACGGCAACCGGGAAGAGCATGTTCCTCGTGCACTACAAGATTTCTTTTCTGCTGTTGTTTCGGGCCAGATAAAAGAAGAGAGACTCTACAGTTACCTACTGAGCAACTTACTTGCTTCCCTCGAAGAAGTTCATTCCCTGGTTTGTGGGATAAATATAAGCTTCTAAGCATGTAATTAATATGTTACTAAATAGGCTTGATTTGTCTCTTATGTCATTCTATTTGTACTCGTTTCAGTCAAGTGACGCTGCTGAGGTAGTTGTCGCCATCTTTGAGTTTTGGCATTGCTGGAAAAGTCCAGAAAGAGAAAGCTTGGTGACTCGTCTTTTCACATTGGAGGAATATGAAAGAATGAGTTGTAGAAAATGCAGAAGGAAGCCAAATTATCCAGAGCAAAGTTCTTATAGACTAGTAATGGCTGCGGATTCAATCAGAGACCTGAAGGTACATTAAAATTGTTTCAATACTTGTCTCTTCTACAGAAACTGTCAAACTGGTAGTACTCGTTAAAAGTTGTTCTGTGGTTATATATTGCTTGCAGTGTGCCTTTGGTAATATAAAGTTTGAGGACATCCTTAAACTGATCCGCATGGAAGATGAAATGATATGTGATTTTGAAACTGGAGGCTGTGGAAAGACAAACCTCGTTCATCACACTATAACTAGATGCTCGCCTATCTTCACAATTGGTAATTTTATGACCATGATTGTGATCTTATCTACATATTTCATCTACTGTGCAATGATAAAACGTTGTTGGTGTTTTGTGGGGTTTGCAACATAAGTGTTTGAATGGGAGAAGAATGAAACTGAAAAAGAAATATCTGAAACAACAAACGCTTTGGACTGGGAGATAGATATCAGCAAGCTATATGAAGGCTTAGAACCAAACACTAAGTACCGGCTTGTGTCAATGGTAAAATCTTTATCATCGTTAGTGCCATTGATCTTATGTATCTCTTTTCTTTTACACTCTCAGAATATGTGACGCAGGTTGGTTGTGGTGACGAAGGAAAATACATTTGTATGGCTTATAAAAAGAACCGGTGGATCAGTCTCAGACATGAAGGTTTAGCTGAAGAGGTAAGAAGAAACAGTTGCCTTTTGTTTTTGTTGACCCAAATTGGGAACTTTGATCGGTAATATATGTCTCGGTGATGCCATAGGGTGTTGGTAACTGGAAGAGTGTGGTCAGATTCTGTAGAGAAAGGAAGGTTCGTCCAGAGATTATCTTTTATGAAGCTGCTCGATCTGTGGTCTAACAAGTGAAAAAATTGTATCAATATGTGAACTCAAGCATAGATGTATAATAAAACAGTGGCATGTTCCAATTCAAGTTAGGTTCATTATGTGAATAGATCTGTTGAAATTACAAAGCAGTGAGGTTGTTAAATAGACCTTATAAAGGTGGGGTTTTCAGCTTTTAGCAAAAAATAAATAAAATATATATATATATATGTGAACTCAGCATAGATGTATAAAACAGTGGCATGCTCCAATTCAAGTTATGTTCATTATGTGAATAGATCTGTTGAAATTACAAAGCAGTGAGGTTGTTAAATAGACCTTATATATTTGGGGTTTTCAGAGCTAACTCATTCAATTATCGGCATATTCCAAACTTTAGATCACTTCAGGGGGCTAATTGTAAATGGGAGAATTTGATATAAAAGATGTTTTATTTTTAGTTTGTCCAAATAAATATTTTTTTGATTAATTGTCAATTATATCAAAACTATCTTTTCAAATAGATTTAACAATTTTTTTTTAAAAAAAGACAACTCATACCTTTTGTATTTGCTTTCAGTTTAGTAAGTTTCAAACGTTACATATCAAATTGTAAATTTATTAGTAGTATAGTTTTTATAACTTTGCATTTTTTTATTACAGATAAACTATTCAATTTTTTCTTGTAATCGTTAGAAAATTATCATTATGCAATTGATGCAAATATATATATCATTATTTTTCTTGTAGTTTTGTAATAAGTATTCGTTATCTTTTGCTATTGATTTGTCATTTATATCTTTAGTCATATGCCAACATTATTTCTATTGTTTCAAATACTTATATAAGTTTACATATATTTCAAGCTAAGTATGTTAAATTTGTGTTATTATTATTCGATATAAAATCAAATACTCCATCTTTTCCATAACATTTTTGCAATATTTTCTCGAATTGTTGTCATGTTGTTTATCCGCAGTCTCTGCTTCATTCAACTCATATGATGGAATTCCATAATCTCCTCTTTATGTATCCATGAAACATTGAATAAAATTTGTGTATGTAAATTTTGAAACCCTAATAAAATTATAAAGTCTCATCTTCGTGATAATTATTTTCCTTTGAAAATTCATATCATATCTTGGGAAATTAATGAGGATTCTTAATTTATTCTTACAAACTTCAAAACTGCATTCAATAATAGACCACGGATATGCATAAAACCTGTTAAATAACTTCTCCTTATTCTGTGGAGGACCGATATAGAAGAAAGACATGCGGTGCCTTTTGTGTAGACGTGCTTATTAGAATATACAAAGTCAACTATGTACATAAAACTTGTCTTTAAGGGGTAAAAGAAATTTATAATCAACATTTTGTTCTAGTGAAAGGTCAACTGTATCGTGATATACAACTAGTGCTATATTAAATACATATGTGAATAACATGTTTATATCACATATTTTCATTATGTTGATGCTTGTATAGTCTTGTCAATTCTAATACTTGGCTCGTAATTCAGGCTTTACTTTAAACATGCAAAAAAATATATCCATATCTCCAACAAAATCACTGTCATATGGTAAATGTCACCGATCAGCTTGTAGATGTTGGGGAATCTAACTTTGTATATAAAAAATGAACGCAAAAATGTTAGAGTTATTTAAATTTTAAATTGAATAGCTAGAATCAGTGAAAAAACTCCTAAAATATTTTAATTGCTCGAATAACCTATTTTTGATTAATATTTTCTATAATACCAAGTAGTCATTCGTAACTTAAAATTTATTTACAAAAATAGTAACTATTAATTATGTAGTATTTGATTTAATTAGTAGTTTTTTTAATAAAAATTGAATTTATTTAGAAATATTTTCTACTTAAAAATATTTGACTAGGGAAAGAAAAGTTCTAAAAACAATTTTGGTTATATCTCTTCACCGGAGATCTACCGTCACAAATATTAGTTGTCAAAAGAAATATTAGAAAATAGATTTGTGAAGATTTAGAACTAAAATTGTTGTTGGATCGTTTTACCCTAGTCTATTATTATTTTTAAGTAGGAATATTTAAAAATAAATTAAAAGTGTGATTACAAATCTATCAATTAAATTAAACATAAATATTTTAATATTTTTCCTTTTTTAAGTTTTTAATAGTTATGAATAATAATTTTAGTATTAAAGAAAAAACACTAATCTGAAACTGGTTATCTAAGAAATATTATTTATACGAGTTATTTCTGCGATTCCAACTATTCGATTTTAGTATTGTTTACATTTAAAATTTTAGTAACTTAAACCCTAATACCTTAAATTCATGATATAAAAATGCGGCCTCTCTAACATCTACACGCTAATAAGTGATATTGTCAAATTATGGTGGTTTTGTTAGAGTTGTGAATAAAATTCATGCGTAAAATATTCAACTTGTTTTTTATTCCCTTGAAAGATATTTAAATGATGCTTATATTAAAATTTAAAGTCACCATTCAGTTTCCAAAACAATTGTAAAACAAAAGGAATTGATGGGATGCACAATAATGAAAATAACTGGTTAGTATAATTATTAGCATTAGCTAATTTTCCAAGCAATGAATCAAATCATTAATTTTTGTATTGACTATGAGTCTATGACCATGAATTCACATTCTTAATCCAAATATTTGGAAGGAAACTCAATTCAATTCAATTAAATAACAAAACCAAATAGATATTTCAAAATGTTGGTGGTTCAGTCCAGGTTTTAGTTTTGGTTTATTAGTTTGGTTCAGATAAGATAATCATTGTAAAACCTAATTTGATATAGATCTGTTTAGTAGAATTTCAATTTTGTTATGAATTTAGTTCTAAATTAAATTATACTTATTTTATAAGGAAATAAGTTTCATGTTTATTATACCTATTCTTTATATTTTTATTTGGTTCGAAGTCGCTTAATATCGTTAAGATATTTGAAAATAACTCTTTTAACCAAATCAAGTGTTTCTTTTTTACACTGATATTTTCGACTTGGTTTATATTGGAATGACTCGGTTTAACCTAAACCTCAAAAGAAGCATTCAATAGCTTGTAATAAATGGTAGTCAATTTTACATCTTCTCAAGTTTCCATCTTCTCTTATTTATTTATTTGACTAGATCAGATGGTTGGAACCTTATATTTTTACTTCAACTCTATTTACAGTAATTTGCGCTTTATTTTTCCTCAAATACCAAAACAATTCAATAAAGTTTTAACAAACAGAGATTAAAATCTAAGAATGACCATGACAAGAAAAAATTATAAAACTTGCATGGGTAGAGAATGATAAATCAAGAGCACTAAGCTTGAGAAATAGGAGGTTAGTGTTATCAAAAACAGTAAAAGAACTAACCATATTGAGTTATGTAAGAGCTTCTATAATCATTTTCAGCCCTAATGAGGCTGAGCCAATGGTGTGACCATCTGTTGAGACGGCTCGTGTTCTTCTAGGCAATTTCTTTGCCTTACCAGAATTTGAGAGAAAGAAGAACGAGAAGAATCTCCAACAGTACCTTGAGGAGAAGACAAAGAAGGTTCACGAGCAATTGGTGAGGAGTCAAAAGGAAGATATGTAGCATCTCACTGATAACCTTATGGTGCAACTAAATCAAGGTCGTAGAATTGCTGATCTTAACTTGAGTGAGATCTATGCATTGCTATCTTACTGATCATGCTTTTTAGGAAAAGGCTAGAATTCATGCAGCATCCCCCTTTTCGAGATTTACCATTTCCTCCATTTGAGGCCAAATGACATTTTTGCAGGAGACGGTCAGAGCGATGGAAGAGATAAGAAGACAGATGAAGTAGCAAGTAGTATTAAGGTTGATACTTTAGGAGAGAATAAAAGTCATTACATGGACAAATGGGTTTTCGCACCGGAGCCTCCTAGGCCTAATTTATCGAAAAGACAAAATCTGCCAAATTTAAATAACCGTCAATTTTATGATACACGTTAATTTTTCTTTTGTCTTTTAAGATAATAAAAAAACTTTGGCAATATAAACTATATTATCATTAAATTTTGTCACTATAAACTATATAAACAAATTTGGTATTAGTGGCATTTAACAAAATTTCTCAATTTCTTTAATATTAAAAAGCTCTAAAATTTGCGTATTATCAAAGATTCAAAATACTAAAATATCACCAAAGGAGTTGCTTAGTGGTAGTAAAAGGGGTTGGTTTTCTTGTGCCATGAGTTCAATTTCTCTATGGTATGGAGATTATTCTTTAAATCGGAGAATAAGAGCCGAAAGCGAGAACTCTCATGGTTTATTATAAAAACAAATTTATATCCAACTGAAACTATATACTTCAAAAAAAAAATCCAATGATGAACTACAAAGTAATAAATTTAGGATAAACTCATTTTCAAAAGCATTGTTATACTAACTCCTATCAGAACTGTACTCAATGATAATACCAATCAGGATGGTATCTAACAATCTGTATCCAAAGCAATGTTCTACTAACTCCTTCTATATAGTATTTTGGACTTAAGAATCAAAACATTTATTGTATATACATCAATCTCTTTCCTACCTACACCATTGAAAAAGCTTTTATTTGTCTTCATATCCTTCCCGGTAAACACCTAGTCCCTCTGCGTAACCTACAATTCAAGTAGGTGGGGGATGTGAGAACACACACATAAGAAAAAAAATATATAAACCAAGTATATATGCAGTCAAAGGAGCTTACGTTTTCAAAAAATAGAACTTCAGGTCGAATACTCAGTCTATGAAACATCCTCAGAACAACATCCCAATCTCCAATATCCTGCACAAACACAAGATACCTCATTCATGTTAACTTACAAAACCCAAAGGTGAAGTCAAGAAGTCACAATATCAACCCTCTTTGCTTGTATTACCAAAATGTCTAAGCTAATTACCTCTTTTTGAGAACCAAAATATCTGACCCATCTCTTGTTTTCATAAGCTACACAATTGTATAGATCTCCACACAAGCAAACCTGATACATTAACATTACACTTGTTTCTGCTAAACACAGGAAACTTAACTGGAACTGAAAAAAAAAATAGATACTTGGCCCCTTACCATTGAGACAAGACGATATTTGGTGAATGCATTGTTGTCACCTTCATATTTGTAAATCACACTAATATCTATCTCAGTCGCCAGAACAGAAGTTGTATCAGATATCTCGTTTTCAGTCTCATTGTTCTCCCACTTAAGTGCTAAACAATTCAAGAAAAAAAAGAAAAATGATCAAAACTACTTCATTTTGTGTTGATCAATAACTTCATATAATAATAGGCTTACCAATTGTAAAAGCAGATGGAAGTTTATTTATCATACGCTGAACATAGCTTCGTTTCCCACATCTTTCCTTGTCACAAGGCATCTTGAGCTTCATCCTTATGAACTTAATGAGATCCTCAAATGTAAGACTCGTGAATGTAGCCTGTGATAACCAAAAACGTTTCTAGCCTCACTTTCATGGAAGACAAGATAAGGTAAAAAAAAATGAACTTGCCTTGGATTCTCTGAGTGAATTAGCAGTGATGATTAGACCATAGGTACGTTCAACTGGATACTCCATCTCCATTTTGCATCTACTGCA
Organism: Barbarea vulgaris; assembly: GCA_963667165.1. Classification (NCBI taxonomy): domain Eukaryota; kingdom Viridiplantae; phylum Streptophyta; class Magnoliopsida; order Brassicales; family Brassicaceae; genus Barbarea; species Barbarea vulgaris. The sequence continues at coordinate 41,532,465 of OY763887.1, read as the reverse complement.
ACTCTTTTTTGCCACTTCGTAGACTTGAATGTGCGAATTCAAAGGTTCTTCCCCATTTACACTTCTCCAACGAGGCAGAAGCTCCATGATGGTTACCAACAAGTCAGAAATAGCATTTTCTCCCTGAACAGTAGAGAACAAGAAGACATGCTTGAGAAAATAGTAAAACACAGACAAAGATGAAAAGGTCAGGGCAGAGCAGAGACCATTGGCTGAGTGAGACTTAAATTGTTAAGAATGAAATCACGAAGTTGGTCTTGCGGAGGAACAACAGTATCAATTTCTGTAGAATTAGCAAACTGAGTTGTGAAAACGCTGATTTGCCACAGAGACTGCACAATCACATTCTTGAAAACTGAGTCAAGTATACAAGATTGAGAAAAAAGATTGAAGCTTTTGTTTTGGTTAAGTTTGCAAAACCTTGAGTATTGTATCAAGAGCTGAAACACAAGTGCGGTCTGGTTTCATCGGCTCAAGAACGTCGTCTTCCTTCATTGAGAGATCTCTGACCAACAAGACCATTTTCAGAGAAATTCTATGGAAAAGGCATAGATATAACGTTCTATGGAGGAGATTTTTACTACTTACGGATCAGTTTCTTTGACCTTCTCCACTTCTTGAACCTTTAATGAGTCCATATCAAGTGCTGAAACACAAGTGGCTTCTGGTTTCATCGGCTCAAGAACGTGGTCATGAGTCACTGAGAGATCTCTGAACCATAGATAAGCGCCAAGAAGGCCATTTTCAGAGAAATTGGATTTGAAAAAGCATAAATATAACATCTATGGAGGAGATTTACTACTTACGGATCAGTTTCTTGGACTTTCTCCACTTCTGATGAGTCCAGATCAAGTGCTGAAACATGGACTTTCTCCACTTCTGATGAGTCCAGATCAAGTGCTGAAACACAAGTCGTGTTTGTTTTCTCTACAGATTCCTCTGGTTTCATTGGCTCAGGAGCTTGGTCATGCTTTACCAAAAGATCTCTGACCAATAGATAAGCACCAACAAGACCACTTTCAGATAGATTCTATGCAGAAACTTAAATATAATGTCTATAGAGGAGATTTTACTACTTACGGATCAGTTTCTTTGACCTTCTCCACTTCTTGAGCTTTATCATGCTTTACCGAAAGATCTCTGACCAATAGATAAGCACCAACAAGACCACTTTCAGAGAAATTATATGGAAAAAGCATAAATGTAGCGTTAACGGAGTGGAGATTTTTACTACTTACCGATCAGTTTCTTTAAATTTCTCCACTTCTTGAACTTTTGATGAGTCCTGATCAAGTGCTGAAACACAAGTAGTGTTCGTTTTCTCTGCAGAGTTCTCTGGTTTCATTGATTCAGGAGCTTGATCTCTGATCAATAGATAAGACCATTTTTAGAGAAATTGTATGGAAAAATCATAAATATAAAGTATTTACTAGTATTTACTACTTACGGATCTATGTTCTTGTCAGTTTCTTTGACTTTATCCTCTTCTTGAACATTTGATGGTTCCAGTTCCATATCTATAATTTGCGGCTGGGAACGAAAATAGACAAAGCAAAATCTTCTTTCTCAGACTGATTTCTCGGAGAAAACAACAATGGAGCTTTTCTTCTAGACCCAAACACTTTTTTTATAGCATTAAAAAAGCTTTTATTCGTCTTCTTCAGATACCTCAGATCCCTGTGCAGAAAACATCTGGTCCCTCTGCATAGCCTGCAATTCAAGTAGGTGCAGTAAACAAAAATACAACGAAGTATGCAATTGAAAGAGCTGATAAGAGAGCACATGTGGAAGAGAAAGGCACGTGTGAAGAGCTAAAGAGAAGTGTGAGAAGAATAAAGAGTATAAATAGAGATAGAGTAGCATTGTGAACATTTATCCTGCGTGATCAATAGAAGTGTAAAGAGGAATTAGAGCTTTATGTGCTCTGTTCTTGGGATAAGAATTAGGGTTTCTGTACTCTGTTCTTATCAAGAGCTTACGTTTTCAAAAAACAGAATCTCTGGTAGCATATTCAGTTCTTGAAACATGCTGAGAACATCATCCCAGTCTCCAATAACCTGAACAAGCAACATACATCACTCTGTCACAGATCTCACAAGTAACTTTGCTTATATTACAAAAAAAATTCTAAACTTCACCTCAATCTCAGTACTCGAATATCTGACCCATCTATTTCTTTCGTAAGCTATACAGTTGTATCGATCTCCACACAAGCAAACCTGAATATTAAACATTTGGAGTTGTTTCTTGTAACATAAATGGAACTGAAACAAGAATCAGATACTAAGTGCCCTTACCATTGAGACAAGACGGTATTTGGTAAATTCACTGTCACCTTCATATTGGTATATCTCACTAATATCTATCTCAGTCACCAGAACAGAAGCTGTATCGGATATCTCTTCTTCAGTCTCATTGTTCTCCCACTCAAGTGCTAAACAAAATACAAGAAAAACAAAAAAAAATGCTCAAAACTACTTCATTATATTGCTGATGTCTAATTTAACAATTATAGCTTATCACAAAAAGCTTACCAATTGTGAAAATAGATGGAAGTTTCAAAATCACACTATCAACATAGTTTCGTTTCTCACATCCTTCCTTGTCACAAACCATCTTTGCTTTGATTTTGATGACTTTAAGGATAGTCTCAAATGTAAAATCCTTGAATGCAGCCTATGATAAACCACAAAAACGTTTCATACAAGACTAGATTCTCATTCGCTTAAAGGATAAGGTAAAAAAACACTGAACTTGCCTTGAGTACTCTGAGTGAATCAGCAAAGATGATCAGACCATAAGAGTGTTCAAATGGATATACCAAATCCGTCTTACATCTATTACAAATCTTTTTCGCCATTTGGTACACTTCAAAATGAGAATTCCAACGAGGAATATGCTCCACGATTCTTGCAAACAGATCATAAGCACCGTTTCCTTCCTAAAACAAGAAAACATAAAAGCTTGAGAAAGAAGTAATTCAACACTGAAACATACACAAGACAAAGGTTTAAAGGTAAAAAGCAGAGAGACCAGAGAATGAGTGATATCTATATCGTTGAGAAGGTACTCATAAAAGAAGTCGTGTGGATCTTCTAGAAGAGATTCGTCTTCTGAATCACTCTGAGGTATTTCTTGAAAATAGTCTTGTAAAACATCGCTTAAGAAAGCTCCAAGTTTCCATAGAGACTGCACAAAATTCACATTCTTGAAAATCACATTCGAGAAATCAAATAGGTTAAGTTTTGCAAAACCTTTAGTATCATATCAAGAGCTGAAGCATTAGTCGCTTTAATGGATTCCTCTGCTTCGTCCTCTGTTGCTGAGAGATCTCTGAACAATAGATAGAAGGAAATGAGAAGGAGATTCAATGGAGAAGTATAATTTATACTCAGGAAAAGATTTTTTATTACTTACGGATCAGTTTCGTCGATTTGCTCCTCTTCTTGACCATTTGATAATTCCATATCCATGATTAGTGGCGGGAGAACGAAACTAAGCTAAGCGAAAGCTTTTTTACTCGGAAGAAACAACAATGGAGTTTTTTTCTTTGTGGAGTTTCTCGGGAAAATGAAAACGGTTGACAGAGAAAAATGGGAAAAGAGTTGAAGAGACGAAGACGAAAGGTGATTTTATAGGGTCGGTGTTCATTGGGTTTACTCACGTGAGAGTCACGTGATCTATCAAGAATTGAGCGCGAAAATCGCAGCAGTGATCTTATGCTGCCACAAGAAACCTTAAATCGTCGTCTCATTTGGTACTGTGAACTTTTGACAAACACTTGGTGGGCACAATCCATTATTTGTTGTAGAGCACACAATTATCACTTCGGGACAGACTCAGAAAAATCTACACTTTTTTTTTTCCTCATAATACCTTTCAACTCGGCAAACTATTTTATCAGAAAAAAAAAAAAAAAAAAAAAAAATTCGGCAAACTATGTTATAGCGAAAATTTTAAATTACAACCAACTCATAGTGGTAAAACCGTAAAATCATCTAATGATTCAGTTTCTAAGGCCAACATTAATAAAAAAAAAACTTTAAGTGCAATTTTAATTATAGATTAGCCACTTTTAAAAACGTCTTGACTTTTGTATGACAAAAGAACACTTTTTTTTTTTCTAAAACCATCAAATATTAGTAATTATTTCGGGAAAGACTCAAAATTTACCATTTTTCCTTTCTTTCTTATTATATCTTTTTGTTTTTAACTCGGCAAACTATGTTATTTATTCATAAATTGTTTATTAATAATATGGGGGAAATTGTAAACTACAACCACCAAACTCATAGTGGTAAAATCATCTAACGATTCAGTTTCTAAAACCAACTTAAAAAAAAAGGTTGATGAAAAAAATAAAGACCAACTTAAAAACAAAAAAAAAAATGTAAAGTTGTAAACCATCAAATATTAGTGCAAACTTTTTTTTTGTATGGTTAAAAATTAGTGAAAATTGAGTATTGGAATTTCCTGGTAAAAAAAAAAAATCAATTTCTAAACAAGTATTTTATTATTTTATTTTGGTCACAATTCAAAAAAATGTGATTGTCTTTGGCCTAAGAAAAAAAAAAAAAAAATATATATATATATATATATATATATATATATATATATATTAAAAATTCAAAGAAACTAATCCAAGATTAAAAAAAAATAAGACCAACTTACAAAAAAAAAAAAAAAAAAAAACTTTAGTGACAAGAATTTTTTTTTTTTTTAAACCACCAAAAATTAGTGTAAACTTTTTTTTTGTTCTTTTGGTTAAAAATTCGTGTAAATTTGACTATAGGAATTTCCTAGTAAAAAAAAAATTCAATTTCTAAACTAGTATTTTATTATTTGTTTTTGGTCATAATTCAAAAACCAGGACAAAGTAAATTTTTAACATAAAAAAAAATGTGAATGTCTTTGGCGTGAGAAAAAAAAATATATATATATATATATATATATTAAAAATTCAAAGAAACTAATCCAAGATTAAAAAAAAATAAGACCAACTTACAAAAAAAAAAAAAAAAAAAAAAACTTTAGTGACAAGAATTTTTTTTTTTTTTTAAACCACCAAAAATTAGTGTAAACTTTTTTTTTGTTCTTTTGGTTAAAAATTCGTGTAAATTTGACTATAGGAATTTCCTAGTAAAAAAAAAATTCAATTTCTAAACTAGTATTTTATTATTTGTTTTTGGTCATAATTCAAAAACCAGGACAAAGTAAATTTTTAACATAAAAAAAAATGTGAATGTCTTTGGCGTGAGAAAAAAATATATATATATATATATATATATTAAAAATTCAAAGAAACTAATCCAAGATTATTGGTACTAGTAATAAATACCAAGTTGAACATCTTCCTCCTTGGTCCTTTACTCCTTTTTACTCCTTAGTGTTAAATCAATATGAGCTTTCCAAAATATCGACTCCTTTGTGACAGATCTCTTAAAACTCAAAACATATCAACCAGATTAGTTCATGAAGACCAAATACTACATTCCCGAATTCGAAAACTCACTAAATTTTTGGGATTTATATGTGTTTATACGATTAAGGGAAGGTCAAACTCCAAACGAGAAATGCTCACAAGGTGTTCGACAGAATTCCTCAATGAGTCTTTGCTGTTTTTTTTTTTTTTTTTAACAGCCCATGTCACGTGGCTCTCACGTGATAAAGCTTGCGATCCTCGTCAACACCTAAACCATTCGTTTTTTTTTTTCCCGCCTCTACTCTGTTCTCTTACTCGCACAAGTAAAACTACCTCGAGACCAAGAAAGCGCAAGAAAGCTTGAGAATCGTAACTCTTCCACAACATGGAAGATGGTGAAAGCTTTGATTTTGACGGAAAGTACTTTACTGAAGGAGATCACATCAAGGCTATGGAGGTAATTGAAGATTCGAGTTTGGACCAAGGGAAAGAGAAGGTTCTGAAATATCTTAAATTTGAGCAAGGTACAATCTTTAAGGCACAATCGAGAAGAACAGAGAACAGTGACGTCAAGTTCACATTTTTATTGGGTTCTGTTGAATGCTTTGCTGAAAATGAAGGGTTCTCATCGTTTTGTGCTGTTTCACTCTTTGAATTGGGTCAGCAGCTTGGATCATCATTGTATTACAAGAAAGCCATAGCCAAAGGAAAAGAGTATTTGTCTATTTTGGCTACTTTTGGTCAATTGGAATTGAAAGAGCAGAAGAGTCAAAAGGATATTGAAAGTTTAGTCAAAGATGCAGAGTCAAGAATCGCTGGAGCCGAGAATATAGTTAGAGAGTCTCCTATGAAAAAATGCGAACCTAAAGTCAGGGTGACAGAGAAAGATATAGACCCAGGATTGAGGTTGTATTGGATGGGTTTGAATGATGAGTTCAAAAGGAACTTTATGAAGGTAAGTACTGCAGAGCTTACAAGTTTTGTGGAGGGAATATATGGCACAGAGGGACGAGATGCTTTGGAGGAAGTTCTGACTTATGCTAGCGAAAACAGAAAATGGAGATTCTGGATGTGTCGAACATGTTCGAAGAAGTTCTCTAGTCCTGAAAATTGTAAGAATCATCTTGAAGAAGAACATGGTGCTGGTTTTAAACCTTTTTCTGGGAAGGATAATTCTCAGGGGATAAGTAAAGTCTGGGCTCGTAAGATATCTGTTGGAGGCTGGGAACCAGTAAATGCAGTAGCTGGTGTTGAAATGATTAAGACTCGGCTTGAAGATGTGAGAGCGTTTCCATATGTTAATGGATGGTCCCAAGAGTGGCCTTTAGCTGCAGATGAAGAGCGCAGTCGGTTACTTCAGGAAATCAAATTGCTCCTTGTGTCGTTTTGGGAGCGTAAAATTCTAACTTGTAGCATTCGAGATTGGATGATGCAGTTTCCGGTTAAGCATCTTGCACAATTTGAAGTTTCCAAACATACTCTTACCTACTGTCGCCTTATGGAAACACCTCAGAGTATCTGTTTTTTGGAATGTCGTGAACTCAATCAAATCCTGGACCTTCTAAAAAACATCAAGTGTGAAAGAGATGATGGTACAGATCTGGTTTGCAGAGCAGTGGACAGTTTCTGCAGTGGTACTAGAGTTAAAGAAAAGATCGATTTTGACCCTCAAATTTCATTTTTGCTTCTTGACAAAAGACTGCTGCAAAGCAAAATTGCTCGATTTGATGATGAAGGGTCAATCAATGTCTTTGATCCCGATGTTCACTACGCCAAGGCACATGCTCAGGGAGATAATATCTTGTCCTGGTTAGACGACTGCTCTTCAGGAGATGAGAGTTTTCGATTCCCCAGACCTATCAGGACACACAATCTTGATTTTTGGGTGGCTGTTCTGAGAGCCGTTCAGTTCACATGTAGGACTTTAGGAACCAAATATGTGAAGAAGTGGCAGCTCCTATATTATGATGCAGCTCTTACTGATGCCAAGAACTTGTGTATACGCGAAGATGAAAGGAGAAGGAACATTCCAGGAGATCAATGGAACATATATGCATCTCTTCTATGTGATAAATGTGAAGAGCAAGTAGCACATAGAAGAGATTCTCCAGCTACAGAACTATTTTTGACTGCAGTACAAGATGTTCTCAAAGGAGCAGCGTATCCAACATTTGATTTTCCCGGTATAGAAGATTGCATGAATGTCATACGTGAGCGTAAAAGTTTCAGTGATGATATAGTGCTGAAGTCCATAGACCTTCTGAAATTAGTTGTCACCAACAAGGTTCATTTCTGATCTGAATTTTGATTAACAACAGGATAACATAAACTGTTATCTTAAAAGTATCTATTGATTTGCAGGTTCCTGTAATTGATTCAAAGATTTTGCTGATTGAACATTCAAGGATTAATTTGCTGAACCACCTCACCGGACTTTCTGTTTTTGACTACCGCTCTTACATCCTTCAACCGCTAAAAGAACTCTTGTTGGCTGGTTTAAAACATCGGTGCTTAGCAGAGGTAGCTGTGGTAGAAGCAGATCTTTTATTAAAAGAGGAGGAGAAGAGACTACAGTCAAAGAAGAAGAAAAATAAAAGCAACAAGGTCTTTAAAGCTTTAAATTCTATTGTAAGAAGAATTGGTCTTTAAATATTTTGACTTTTGTTACTCAGGTGCAACAGAGAACTTCAACGAGCATGTCTAGTCCCCTTGATGAACAAGATGTGCTTTTGCATATGTCCAGTGAACCTTTTGTCAATCTTGAATTGAAAGATTCTATGGAACAAGAAGATATTCATTCATCCAACACTAACAATCAAGAGGGAGCTACAATTCAGGTCTTTAATGGTCTAAATTCTCTATTTACTTCCATGGCTTTCCTGTTAGTCAGTTGTAAGAATGTTCTTTAATTGTCTAAATATTTGTTCATTGTGTAACAGAGAACTTCAGCGAGCATGTGTAGTCATCTTGACCAGAATCTCGAACAGTAAGTACTTTAGATGAGAAATTTGGTTTCTCTGAGGAAAATGATGTATTTTGTTAAATTCGGATAACTTCTACAATATTTGTATATTCGGATAATTCCACAATATTCGTATTTTAGTTATTCAATTTATTCTAGTGAATATCTTATTTTAATTAGAATATATTTCGTAGGATTTTCTAGGGTTTTTGGTTTCTTTTTTTTCTTTTTCGGGATGAGGTTTTTGGTTTTGTTATAAATATCAGTTGTTGTTTATTTGATGAGAGAGTATAATCACAAAACGTATTCTTAACTATGTCCAGCGAAGGTACTGTGGAACCAGAAGATACTACTTCAGGTGAAAAGGGTCGTCCTGAAATTTCATCTACTACTAAAGGTGACCTCAATTGACGATATTCTAAACAATTTTATTTTAGATGAATAATTCTTATTCTTTAACTCGCCATCTTTTAGATATGCAAAACATACCTGGAGAAGGTTCAATGTTGGAACATTCAGAGTACAATTCAGCTCTTGACATGACACTAAAGGTAAAGCACACAACAACAAAAATAAGATCCAAAACCTAAACTATCTTCTATTTGATTCAGATCATACTTTATTTTTATGCATGTATTGTCTCTTTAATTCCTTATTTTCTTTGACAATTTGTGCTACTGCAGGCCCTTTGCAACATTAAGGTTCTTAAAGAGGATTTGGTACACAATCTGGAACCATTTTCTGAAAACCTGAAAGAAGAAATTCCTTGTGCTCTACGAGAGTTCTTTTCTGCTTTTGTCTCAGAGGAGATCAAAGAAGAGGGAGTCTATAGTGACCTGCTGAGCCAACTACTTAATTCCCTAGAAGAAGTTCATTCCCTGGTTTGTGTGTATAAATATAAGCTTTTAAGATTGGTATTACTTAATTGGTGTCTTCAATGTCATTCTGTGTTTTTTTTTTGTCTTACTTTTTAGTCAAATGATGCTGCTGAAGTAGTTGTTGCCATCCTTGAGTTTTTGCATTGCTGGAAAAGTTCAGAGAGAGAAAGTTTGGTAACTCGCCTTTTTACGTTTGAGGAATTTGAAAGAATGAGCTGTAGAAAATGCAGAAGAAAGCCAAATTATCCAGTGCAAAGTTCATATGGGATAGTTATGGCTGCAGATTCAATCAGAGACCTGAAGGTATGTTTCATTTATTTCCATCTTTTCTCTTTCCTACGGAAGCTGGTACCGTCCCTTAAAGAGCTGCTCTGTGGTTATATATGTGCAGTGTATATTTGGGACTATAAAGTTTGAGGACATCGTTAAAATTATCAGGATGAAAGAAAAAATGTTGTGTGACATTAAAACAGGGGGCTGCGGAAAGGAAAACTCAATTCATCACACTATAAGTAGATGCGCGCCTATTTTCACAATCAGTAAGTTTTGACCATGATTGTGTTCGTATATACTCATTTCATTTATTGTGGTATGATAAAACATTGTGGGTTTGCAACATTAGTGTTGGAATGGGAGAAGAATGAAACTGAAAAAGAAATATCTGAAACAACAAACGCTTTGGATTGGGAGATAGATATCAGCAGACTGTACAAAGGCTTACAACCAAACACTAAGTACCGGCTTGTGTCAATGGTAAAATCTGAATCAGGGTCACAGTTGTTAGTGCTATTGGTCTTCTGTGTCTCTTCTCTGTTACAGTCTTAGAATATGTGATGCAGGTTGGTCGTGGCGAAGAAGGAAAACACATTTGCATGGCATATAAGAAGAACCGGTGGGTCAGTCTTAGTCATGAAACTCTAGCAGAAGAGGTAAGACAAAACAGTTGCCTTTGCAGTTTTTTTGAGTTGAGATGTCAAATGTTGATGAGTCTGACATTACTGATATGTGTGGTGATGTCATAGGGTGTTGGAAACTGGAAGAGTATGGTCAGATTCTGTGGAGAAAGGAAGATTCAGCCAGAGATTTTGTTCTATGAAGCTCTTCAATGGCCTAACAAGTGATTAAAACTGTATTAGTATTGGAACCCGTCATTGATGATATTTACAGTGACATGAGCTTTTGTTTTGAAGGATGAAGTTGATTCAACCTCTTAAGCTTTTCTCTTAATATTTTGGTTTTCACTTAAGGTTTTGTCCTATTACTTTGATTGAGAAAAACTATTTAATAAATGTGGCTTTTGCATTACATCAACCTCAAGTGTTGTGTGATGGACTAAAAATTTGATGCACTAATGTGGTGACCTGGTGGTTGGTATAAAGAGTTTGTTCCATTGTGGCTTAGGTTCAACTATCTTTGGAATAAATGATTTTATTCCGTGTAAGGAATGTGTGATCAACTTTCTATTTTGGGCCTTTCTGAGCACATAGAAATTTATGGGTCTCTGGCCACGAAATTTATAAAATAAATTGTATTTATGAGATACATCAAAATAAGGCAAATAATGCCAAAATAGTAAAATGGGGTAGTTAAGATTTACCGAACCAGATTGGTTAAATAACCCAAATAGATATATTTATAAATTTATTTGATATTCGGTTTGATTTGGTTTTTTTTTACCAAAACCTGATTAGTTAATCGGTTAACCAAAATTAACTTCTAAATATGATAAATGATTTTTAATATTTAGTTATTAAGTAATTATAATACAACTTTTTAATTTTCTATATATATATATTTCTTTGTAAGCCTAGCTACCCAAACTAAAAAAAAACCTTCTCTATTTTCGATCCTTATATTTGTCTTCAGCGAGGTGGTACCATCATCTTTAATATTCTATCGATCATGTTGTATCTATTGTTTTGAGCAGTGGCTTTTATGAAAGAAAACTATCATTTTGAAGCATATGGAAATGCAAAAACAATTAGGTGATTTTTTTTTTAATCTTTGAAAATTTTATTTGGTTTTAAATATTGTTTATCGTTTTAAATTTTCAGTGAGGAATTCTTTTTTATAAGATTTTTTTTCATTTTAGAGATTCATAATGATGTTTTGATATTTTTTATACTTTATAATGCTGGGTTTTTAATCAGGTTAAATAAAATAAATTTAAACAAGTCATGTTTAAATTAAATAAAATTAATAAAACTTTAACCACAATAAGCCAAAATAACCAACTCTCAAACCGAACTGAATTAAGTTTGGTTTTTATTCGGACATAATATTTGTATAACAAAATTTTCCGAGCCGAACCGAACCGAATTAAGTTTTGTTCTTATTCAAACTTGATATTATATAACCGAATTTTCCGAATCCAAAATTTCTTGAACCGAATCTGAACTGTTTAACCGAATGCCCACCCCTAGTTAGTTCCAAGGATTTTCTCATGTCATCATGTCCTATAATTTTTTTTTGTTTTTAATGAAATGTTGAATTTACTCCCTCTGTTTTATTATAAGTACTAGTATATTTCCCGTACTACGTATGGGTTAAAATCACAAAAAAAAAATTAAAACTAAAAATGTTAATAATGTTCATTACTTTACTATATACTAACTCTACATTGATTTACATTTAAATTTATATTTATGCTTGGTAAAATACTATATTATGGAATCAATATTTTTAGCTAAATTTTTTTTTTTTAGGAAACATATATCTGCTCTAAAACTCCATATTTGATGATGAAATATTTGAATGTGTTGAAATTTTTCTTGCTAACCTTTAGAAAATCGAACAGAAGATTACTTTGAAAAGAGACTAAAAAGAAAATATTTTAATGTATATATTTTTAATTAAAAAATCAAAAATTACCGAAAAGAGTACGTGGTTGGAGCCTTGGAGGCTATAAAAAACCTGTTATGATCTTGACTTTAGCCATATACTATTTTATCTGCAGAAAGAACCATAGATTATGGATGCATCTTAACAGAAACTATGAACCTGAATCAAGCACAATATATATATGAGGAAGATGAAGATAAAATACCTTAAATCAGAAAAAAGATGGGGGTGTTTATTTTCTTTCTTTCAATTTCGGTGAAATGACGATGAGTTAGTCTAGGGTAGTAAAATCCCAAGCAATGATAAAATGCAGTTTGTGAGAAAATTTATTTTAAATAGGAGTCAGTATCTATTCTATTTGGATGAAGACTTTATATAGAAGATGAGATTGTTTAATCGAAGAAGAAAACCTTGGAGAAAATGGTTAGTTTTTGAAAAGATCATAATTGGAAGAAACTGATATTTTATTTTTTTTCTCTCTTTACGTTTTTAATCAATTAATCCTTTAAATTATGAAAATATTTGTTTTTTTAATCAACATTTGTATCAGTTTCTTTCCACTTCAACTTGATGTTGTAAGAGGGAATTTAGGAGAAGTTACATAGAATAAAAAGGAACATATTATTTTCTAATTTTAATTTTACATTTTTTTGTGTCTATCTAATTTTTCAATTTCTTAATGAAATTAAAATTTTAAAATAATATATATGTGTCACATTTTGGTTGGTCATGTGACTGCTTCTTTATAAGATAAATGATTGTTTAAGATTTTTACACACACATTAAGAAAACAATAAAAGTCTTTCTTTTAACTCTCATTAATACACAAGAAAACAAACATTTATATGGTAAAAAAACAAACTTTTACCAAAAATCTGCATTAAAAATTGTTGGATTTCTCACATCTAACCTTTGTTTCATTCTCACAAATGTTAGTTCACTCTTGTCTCTTTGGTCTCTCTTTAGTTTCAGTTTGGTTTCTTAGAGAGAAAAGAGCAAGAAACGTTTTTTCTTTAAAGACTACATTATGTTAACTTGGATTGATTTTTACACAACACCACTTACAAGTTCTTATACTACTTGCTACACTCTTGCACCATGTCTCTAAGACCTTAAGACTTACATCAGCCACTCTATATGTAGCCTTCTATTTCTTGAGACTCTAACTTCATCATTCAATTTTAACTTAGCGCCCTTACCTACTTAATCTAGACTTATACCAAAGAAACAAACAACTTTGATTGGGCTTTATTAATTGCGTAGCCCATTCGAAGCAACTCTCTTGTCGCATTGGCAAGCAATTTCGTGAAAGGTCTGTTATGTGGTTTTTCTTTTCGCATTTTGTTTATGGACTTGATCAATCTGCTTTTTTCCCTTAAAACTGGTTATTTAATTATTATTTTTTGATTGTTTTAGGTGGCATAATCATTTGAATCCGAGTATTAAGAAAACTCCTTGGAGTAGAGAAGAAGAATTGATTCTCGTTCATGCACAAAAAGAACACGGCAATAGGTGGGCGGAAATTGCCAAGCTCTTGCATGGAAGGTTTGTTCAAAAAATTGAGACTTTTTTTTGTTTTTTTATCATTTTTTTATGATTTTGAGAGATAGTATGGGTTAGTTTGTGAATTTAACCTCTTTGTCCTAATAATTTATTTGTATTCTTTTTCCTTGAATATTGGTCATGGAAACTCTTAGAACAGAGAATAATATTAAGAACCACTGGAATTGCTCAATTAAGAAGAGATTGGATAGACCTTCCGAGCCTAAGAGTTACATATCATTTCAAATCATGGAAGCTGCAAAGAGTCCTCAAAGGGATTATTTGGATTTAAGTTTAGGACCCATGAATTGGAGAAACATGTCTTCATCAACGAACTCATTTGGAGGAGAGATATCAATCTCATCATCCGTAGAATCTGATAGATCAAGACTTAATGGTACGGTTGAACACCTTTTACAATTGATCATGTCAAATTGTTAACAACTCTTTACGTAAAAGTTTAAGATAGTTAAAAAATCCACGAAGCAGCAACAATAATGTGTACATACAAGAATGGAAGGAGATAAAAGAGAGACTAAGAATGACTGCTAGTACTTATGAGAACACACCCTCCATAATCTCCAAAAGAAGCGCACCGAGTCCAGGTTTGAAATGGCACAGACAAAAGGACGACACACCATCTCAATAGATACTAAAAGTCACTTGTCAAGCGAGGAAGAGCATTCAGTTTCAAAATTTTCTTCTTCCGAATAAAGACTTGTGAAACACAACACTTCATCTAACGCAAAACCCCTGAAGAGGCGTTTAGACTTCGACTCTATATGAGATGGAAGTGCATTTGATTTCGTTAGTTTTTGTACATGGAATCATCAAGGTTAATAACTCATATCAAATAGGATTTATATTACTGGTAGTTTTATTTTCCCAAAAATTTAGTCTTATAATAGGTAGTTTTTATTATTTTTATTTACACCTTACATGTAGTTTTTTGTTTCCAATATTAATAGCATAAAAAGTAGGAAGAAAGACTGAAGCTTCTGCTCTTCTCTGTATGTAATTTCTCATCACCTTCCTAATTTCCTAATCCAAACATTAATAAAACAAAAATGAAGTAAAACCCTTTTGTAAAATATCCCTATCTTTATCTTATAAAACACAAGTCAGCTACCAATCAAATTCTGCCACATACATTTATTTTAAAGTTAAATTTCATTTAAAATATTAAAAATAAAAAGCAGATGAAACTGAAAATAAGGAAAACAAATTAAAATTTTAAAAAAAAATTATGATGCTTTAAATCAGTTATCTGCAAATCGTGGTGTCGAACAAAAATTACAAAAAATTTAAATAAGCTGAAAATCAGGAAACAAATATGCAAAATTAAAATTAAAATATTAGTTTTTTTCTATGTAACTCAAATATTTCTTCTTTTTCAGAACACTAAAATCTCTCCCACTACATCACGTTGAAGTATATGCCACTTTCCAATTCTTCTTTTTCATATCTATTTATCCAGGTCTATGACAAATCTATATATAATCATTTAAATTCATTTTTCCTTTACTTCAAACTAACTTTATGTGGTCTATTTAGGTTTAAGATGGATGGAAATTATTCTGATAGATGAAAATGTATTAAACTAAAAGCAATTTTTTTTTCATTTTTTTATTAAGTCAATTTATGAACATATAATGGTATTTTAGATTAATGTTAAAGTATATTTCATCCAAATATTTACTTATTTTTCATCCAATTTTTTTTTTTTAATATTTTGTTCTTATTAAATCAATGTTGTTTGCATCTGTTTGAAGAAAAAAAAAACATTGCATATTTTATTTGTGATAGAGAGATAGAATTCAAGCATATGTGAAACATAAATTGATTTGAATATTTTGAAATTTTTTTATCTGAAATAGAATGAAACACCTTTACAACATAAAATTAATATTTAAAAAAAAAATAGCAATAATTGATTTTTTTGGACAAATTTAACACCACTATTTGGAAGTTCCAGTTTTAACATTCACTAAAAGGAAAATGACTAAGTTATCCTCATTTCTAGCCACGGACATTCGGTCGGAATCCGAAAGAACTGACCCAACCGAACCGAAA
This sequence comes from Barbarea vulgaris, assembly GCA_963667165.1. Classification (NCBI taxonomy): domain Eukaryota; kingdom Viridiplantae; phylum Streptophyta; class Magnoliopsida; order Brassicales; family Brassicaceae; genus Barbarea; species Barbarea vulgaris. The sequence continues at coordinate 41,516,747 of OY763887.1, read as the reverse complement.
AAATGGTGTTTCGGAATCTAATCGGTTTTGAGTTGCGAACTGATCGAAGACATCTCAAATTATTTTCGGATTTCGAGCCGGTTCGGTTCGGAAACCCAGTAACCGAACGGTTATTCGGATCTCTTCCAATCCACCATAACCTCTAAGATCTCGTCTGAAAATCTGAGTCTCTGAGATGTTCTTATTGTGATGAACTAATGATGATGATACAAAGAAGATGAATATCTCACTTGGGCTCTAGTTTGTTTTATGTTTAGCTGTTTACAAAATTAGTAGGGCCTTAGTTATTTACTAATTGTTGCACGACCCACATTATACAATATACAAAATTATATGAGCCTTATTAATTGAAATAATTTGCCTAACTGCCTAAGTCTGAGTTGTAAGTGACTAAGTCACTAACACTGAGTTGTCATCGAGAGTCGAAACTCTAGACAGACTCATATTTTGAGTTTGAGATTCATCCTTGGTCTGTTCATCACCATTTCTTCGGTTTGAAACCGTAAATTCATCAGGAATTCTTCAATCTCACAACGTATTTATCAAGTTCTTCAGCTCATCATCTAAAACGAGTAATTGGTATGATTTTTTGAAACCCTAATCTTGATTTAAATTTGAAAATTGGGGGTTTTCAAATCAGATTAGTTTTTAGGTTCTTTTATGTCATACTAAGATTCGAATTTGTATTTCTCAACTTCCAACGGTTAGATTATCTTGCTAGGTCGAAATTATAAAGTTGAATGAAACCCTAATCGAGAAATTTGGGTTTTTTTTTTTCTAAATTTGTTCTTCTTTTCAGCTCCAAATTGTCTGATTCTCTTGTTAGTTTGTAATTTTAAAGTTGTTAGAAACCATAATCATGATTTCTGATTTTTAGAAACCTTAATCGTGATTTTCTGATTTTTGAAAGTATAGTCTATATTGAACTAATCCATTTTTGTCTTTTTGTAGATGTCTTATGAAGTCGGAGGAGATGACCCAGGGGTGCCACCAATTCCTGAGACTGTGAAACGTGGGAAGAAGCGGTCAAGACCAATGGTACTTGGGCTTCTGTAACTAGGATTCGGTTCAAGTTGTATGTTTTTTGGTCATTTTCGGTTTGTATAACCCGAATTAGAAATGTATTCGGAACAGATTTTAAATGTATTAACCGGACCGAACCGAACCGACTGAAACCCGAACCGAAATAACCGAACTTTTATTTTGGTTCAATACGGAAAAGATTTCAATTTTTTTTTAAAAACCGATAACCGAATAAACTGAACCGATTAACCCAAAAAAACCGAATGCCCAGGGATTTCTAATAAACAGAAAATGAGAAAATGACAACGCAGAGGGGGGAGAGAGAGAGAACCACGACGAAAATGACAAATACGGTGAAGTTTATAAGCGAAGAGGGTTTTGAGTTTGTCATCATCGATAGAGAAGCCGCAATGGTTTCTCAGACTATCAGAAGACTCAGAAGCAGGCTCACTTCTCCAGGTTTCTCCTCTCTATTTTGATTTCGCTTTCACTTTCATTCTTTTTCATTCGATTGTAGGGTTGGTGATCGTAATCCTGATTCTGATTGTGCTTGATGTTGATCAACTATGCCAATTTTATCTGATTTGGTTGTGAATTGACCTCAATTTGAGTGAAATCTAGCAAGAGATTGGAAATTCAATTGCATAACTAAATTTTTCCAATTTGAATGAGGAAGCAAGTACAAAGTGGTAGGCTTGTTCATTTTTCCATTTGATCATTCTCAATTTTACCAGGTACATTCTTCAGAAACTATGGTTTTTTAGGGCAATTGAAAAGAAATGATCTTGCAATTATTCAGTGTGAAAGAGATTCCAAGAATCATTGTTTCTGTTGTAGATGCAGAATTTATGGCAGGTGACTTTCCCTGATATGCCAGTACTTCTACTTGTCTCTTCAATACTGTAACGCCCGTGTTCCGAAAATGGAGTTTTTTGGAAATTAAACCGGGATTTATGCGTAGATTTTTCTGGGAAATTTAATTCCGGGAATTTCTGGGGTAATTTGAAAGTTACACGCATTTTTCCCGTAAGGGGTGTTCGGAGATAATTTAGGAGTTTGGGGTCAGTTTGTGAATTTTTCGGGAATTCAGGGACCCAAATCCTAAAATAGCGCCCGTGTTCCGAAAAAGAGAAATTTCGGAATTGCATCCGGGATTTATGCGGAGAATCTCTGGAAAATATTTCCGGGAATTTTTGGAGTAATTGGGAAATTACGCCGCATTTTTCCCTTAGGGGTGTGCGGGATCAATTGGGAAGTTTGGGTTCCATTCGTGAACTTTTGAGAGTTCAGGGACCAAATTAAGTTTAATCTGATTTTAATCAGTTGTCACCAACCTTCCTCTCCACCTGCAGCCTCCCTTAGCTTTGTAGAGTTCCCCACCTATGCTCCTATTTTTCCACACCTATCCCCTACAAAGCAGCCTCCACCTTCACCCATACCCTCTCCATTATTTCTGAAGTCAGCTTCCTTTCCTTCTTCATTTGGCCGACACTTCACTTCACCTGCAGAGAGAAAAGAAAAGAGTTAAAGGAAAGAAAAGGGAGAGTAGGAGAAAAGGAGGAGGAAAAAGGTGTGAGCTTTGTGTGGTGTGGTGTGGTGAGCAAGAGCCAAAAGAGTGTGGGCTTGTGTTGGTGTGGGTGTGGAGAGCAAGTGAGGCTGAGACTTGTGAGTCTTGTGGCTGTGTGTGAGGGCGTGGAGAGCAAGGGAGGAGGTGAGTCTTGGTGGCTGAGTGGGCGTGTGAGTCTCGAGAGGAGTAAGTTGGAGAGCTGTTTCGTGGGTGTGAAGGAAAAAGGCGTTTGACCTAGAAAATCGTTTGCAAAGGTAGTGAATTTTTGTGGAGTTGTTGTTAAGTCTTATATCTAGATGTACCAATTTTCGGAATTGGATTTGAGTTAATATTCTAAAAGTTATTCACGTTTCCGTGAGGCGCTCTGTTTAAGACGCGAACCGGACCAACGTGGATTCAAAGGGCAATCGCGAGTTCGTCTGTCAACGGATCATCTTGAAACTTTGAAGTTAGCTTCAGGACATTTGGGGGTTGAGTTTCAACGGTGGGATTGAGCTTTCAACGGTTAGTTATTGATTTATTCATGTTTTGTTTCGAGGCGCATAAGTGATGAAGGTGATCGTGTTGGTCGATCTGGTGTAGATCGATCTATCTGGTCAGGATCGATCGTTCTGACCAGGATCGATAGATCTAGCCTTGTTTGGTCGATCTGAGGAGTTCACGCAAGTTGGGATCGATCGATCTAAGCCAAGATCGATCGATCTGGTGTTTCCCGTGTTCGTTTCTTGTGTTTAAAGTTCCGTTTTGGTTTTATTGTTAGGCACGCGGTTGGGGGATTGAAGTTTATTCATTCCGGAAAGTTTTTGGGAATTTCCGTGCGTGGCTAAAGGTGAGTGCATGACCGTAAGCTTATCTAAGCGATTGAGTTATTTGATGTGTTTGCATGATTGTAGGCCGTATGATCTCTGGTGGATCTAGATCGAGTGTTTCTTGAGATGGTTGATTTGTTTGCGGTATTTTCGTGTTTAATGCATTGAATAATTTTAATCGTTTGTGTGTATAGCTTGTAGACGGGAGGATTGCCTCACTAAGTATTTGTTGAAATACTTATGCATCTCTTTTGTTTGATGCAGAAAAAGAAAGGTTGTGACTGTGGAATCAAGGCAAGGAAGAGGGGATGATCTAAACTCGTTGTGTGTTTAAATGTTTTCGGTTTAGCATTTAAAAGTGTTTTTATTGTTGGATAATGATCTAGCGATCTCGAGTCCGGTTTCTCGTTTATCGAGAACCGTTATAGACAACAGAAAATGTCTATGAAAGCCAAGGTGGCTATACAGACCAATTTCGACTCTCAACTCAAGTCGTCGTATTCTGGAAAGATCAATGGATTTATTATCTTTCGGTGTTGGTGTGTTTGTATTTTATTGTTGGAGTGAGTAAATATTATTCATGAATAGTTGAATAATATTTGTTTGGGGTGTTTAATTAATTATTATTCATGAGTAGTTGAATTTTAATTGATTATAATATTTATGGGAATATTAATTATTGGTGCAAAAAAAAAAAAAAAAAACGAGGGCGGTCGTTTCAAATACTCCAAGGTTTTATTATCTAACTCACATTTCATGCCTTGCTCTATTTTGATCTCTACTACATAGCATTGTAGTCTCTATTAGTTTTCTCAAAATCACTTTCAGAATCCTTTCGAAATCATTGTAGCTCTGGATTCTGTCTCGTGTTTTCTTGTGCTGAAGTAAGCAAGAAACTCTAGGAAACATAATTTGGTTGTTGTGCTTATGCTCGTAGTTCGGAAATTATTGGGTTGACTGATTGAGAGTTGTGATTTGAAATAAAAATGTCGTTCATAGTTGAGATTTGTACATGTTTTAGTTTCTGGTTTTTGACTTGAACTTGAAAGATAGAATTTTGATGTTGGAGAGATGTTACATATCCTCTTGACTTGTGCCAACGAAAAATTCTCAGCTTATAATTATCAGTCTTTGCAAAATTGTTAAGATGAAAACATTAGTAGAGAAGAGAGTCTGTAGCATTTTCCTAGCTAATATTTTGTGTTTGCTTGCAGTGTACGAAGCAACTCATTTGTCTATGACAGCGTTCAAGAAATGGAGAAGATGAGGTCTTCGATTCAAGAGAACTTCAATACTTACAAGAAAACGCAAGAAATCGTATTAATATATTCTAGTCCAGATCGGAGATTCTTCTTATGCACACTTTTTTTTTAATGCCAATCAAATAAAATGATTCATAAAAAGTTTACAAGGTACATAAACATTCTTAATATAATCAGTTAACACATATAAAAGAAATTAAAACAATTGCGATGAAGGAGTGTTATTCCCCCCCCCCTTCACATACTTTTCATTGGCTCTTTGCGATGAAACTCCAAAATGCACTTAGCACTACATTGACATATAAAATTAATTCAAAAGTTCTCGGCGATGAATATGAACATTTTCTTTTCCTTAAAACCAAAATGCTTGATAGTTCGGGCAATGACTCTCTGTGTCGAGAATTGTATAAGGATACAATCAGAATATTGATTGCATAGAAAGTCATACCTTTTACTGATTTTTTGATGGACGATGCATCTTCATCTCAAGACATTTGTTTTCTCCATGGTGGTTGTTTCCACAATAAAGCAGTGAGAATTTCATCATGAAACTGAACCACCAGATCGAAACCGTCCATATTTCTGTAACGTCCGTGTTCCGAAAAAGGGAAATTTCGGAATTACAGTCGGGATTTATGCGTAGAAATTCTGAAAAATATTTTCGGAGATTTTTGGAGTAATTTGGAAGTTACACCGTATTTTTCTTGTAGGGG